>SJYT01017419.1:119125-137453 GCA_006410635.1 Cephalophus harveyi
CTGGATGGCATCATGGACTCGATGGACGTGAGTCTGAGTGAACTCGGGAGATGGTGATGGACAGGGAGGCCTGGCGTGCTGCGATTCATGGGGTCGCAAAGAGTCGGACACGACTGAGTGACTGAACTGAACCGAACTGATGGGCCTCCCAGGTGGCTCAGTGGTAAAGAATCTGCTTGCCAGTGCAGGAGATATGGGAGACATGAGTTCAACCCCTGGGTTGGGAAGATCCCCTACAGGAGGAAATGGCAACCCACTCTAGTATTCTTGCCTGAAAAATCCCATGGACAGAGGAGCCTGGTGGGTTACAGTCCATGAGGTCACAAGAGTCAGACATGACTGAGTGACTGAGCAAAACACATATATATTTATATGTGAAATGACACAATATTCAGATTTAGGTTAAAATCCTTCAGCAAGGAAAAAAAAAAGAGTAGATGCAGCAAATATGATAAAATCCTGATAATTTGGCATCTGAGAGATGGGTATATGAAAGTTCATTGTTATTATTCCTTGCAGTTTTGTGTTCATTTGAAAAGGTTTATAATAAAAACAATCACTAGAGAAGTGATTTCTCATGAGAACTGTGGTCATGATCAATGTTTCTTTCCATGGGATAAAAGGTAGTAATGATAAAAACACAGGAAATTTAAATTAATTAAGCACAGAGAAAATACAGGAACAGTTAGGATAATTATGTACCACAATAGTTTGCTGAAGACTAAGGAAAATTCTAGATCAGGTAAAACATAATCAGAGGAGAGGAAACCAACTTAAACACAGTATTATTATTACTAAGTCAATAGCAGTGATTTGAATTATGAATCTGGGATGGAACAGAGGGAAAAAGTATGAGAAGTGCTTGACATGATATGTATGTGTGTGTGTGTGTGTGTGTGTGTGTGTGTGTGTGTGTGTGTTAGTCACTTAGTCATGTCCAACTCTTTGTGATCCCAAGGACTGTAGCACGCAGACTCCTCTGTCCATGGGACTTTTCCAGGCAAAAATACTGGAGTGGGTTGCCGTTCCCTTCTCCAAGGGATCTTCCCGACCCAGGGATCAAACTCAGGTCTCTTACATTGCAAGTGGTTTCTTTACTGCTTGAGCTACCAGTGAAGCCCACTTGTGATATTCAACACCATTTCAACCAACCACCATACAGACATGGGCAGAGATTAAGTGGAATAGCGATACTATGGAAAAGCACAGAGGGAGCAGACGACTGTATTCTCTCATTCTCATCAAATAACCAGTCATTCTAAAACAAGTTCAGAATTTTTTTTTAAATTTTGCTTCAAATTCGACCTCTTGGACTATTAAAAAAGTGTTTGGAGTTATATATTTTAAAATAAAAACACAGTAAGTTAAGTTCTATTTATATAGTAAAGACTTGGGATGATGTCTAAGTCAAAATAGAGAAGGCTAAGGGAAGGAAAGGCTTCCCTGGTGGCTCAGAAGGTAATGAATCCGCCTGCAATGCAGGAGATGTGGGTTCAATCCCTGGGTTGGGAAGATCCCCTGGAGGAGGGCATGGCAACCCACTCCAGTATTCTTGCCTGGAGAATCCCATATACAGAGGAGCCTGGTGGGCTGCAGTCCACGGGATTGCAAAGAATCGGACACAACCAAGCAAGTAAGCACAACACAAGAAAGGTAGGGGAAATAGAAAAAGAAGAAAGAAGGAAATAAAATGTCTCAGACCTTTGGTCCTGGAAAGCCTGGTGGCCCAGAAGGACCTTCTAGACCGATTCTTCCAGGTGATCCAGGTGCTCCTGGAGGTCCTGGAATTCCAGGAAAACCTGTAAATTAGAAGTCATTAGAAGTCAGTCCCCAAAGAGAAGACACTGTAAGAAAGATACCCAAACTCCTAAACCCACATTTCACCCTATTATGTCATGCTTAGTGACTAGAGTAAGATGTTAAATGCACAATGACATTCTAGATGACTATTCCACACCAAGCCTTACAAATACCTGATATTCTCTCTCAATCACTTTGCGGTCCTATTATTTTCATACAGGGCTAAATAGCATTTGTGGCTAATGCTCTTCTAAAAGAAAGTAAAAGCTATTACCAATGAGATAGAAGAACTAAACTTAAGAAATCAATTCCACGCAAAAATGCAGAGAAACTTTTATTCTGCTTATATCTGGATATAGTATGATAAAAGGCCTACCACATAATTCTGGACATGAGCTAAAAACAACAGCAGATGTTATACACATCAGTTCAGTTCAGTTCAGTTGCTCAGTCGTGTCTGACTCTTTGCGACCCCATCAATTGCAGCACGCCAGGCCTCCCTGTCCATCACCAACATATATATACATAAAATCAAATCTGTCTCTTTTGAAGTCATTTAGTATAAATGATTAAGGACATGTTTAAGCACTGTTCTCAGATTAAGACACACACTTGCCGTTCATGAGAAAAAGTTCTGTGAAGAATAAAGCAGAACTGAAGCAACAGCCCTGAAAGTTTCAGTGAATCATGAGAATATGACTTAAGGATAAAACATTACTTGGATGAATGTGTGCAATAAATCTGTTTTCTGTTTAATATAATCCATTCATTTAACAAATATCTACTGAGTGCTTACTATGTGCCAAAAACTCTTTTGAGTACTTAAAATATAATGGTGAACACAAAAGACACATTACTGTGATTTTTAAAGTTTATATATCATTTTTGCATATCTAGGATTTAGATGTTTTCTTGTCTGGAAAGTTTTAGATAAAGACAACAAAACTATAGCACATACATTCTATGACTTTTCATTTAAAACTTTTTATTACACAAAGGGTCTTCCTTAATGGCTCAGCAGATAAGAGAATCTGCCTGCAATGCAGGAGACATGCATTTAATTCCTGGTTGGGAAGATCCCCTGGAGGAGGAAATGGCAACCCACTCCAGTATTCTTGCCTGAAAAATTCCATGGACACAGGAGCCTGGTGGGTTACAGTCCAAACGGTAGTAAAGAGTCAGACATGACTGAGCACTGAGCAAACTACACATAGAAAAAGTTAAAATTAATATATTTTATCTATTGTGTAAATTATATCACAGAATCATATCACTCTAAGCAGCTAACCTACCTTGGCTGCTGCCCAGTCCTACATACCTTTGGGACCAGGTGGTCCAGGAAGCCCAATTCCAGGGATACCTGGTTCTCCTTTACTACCAGGTATTCCTGGCAAGCCTGGCTGGCCTGGGAGTCCAGGTTCACCTATGGAGAAACAGCAGTTTTTTTTGGAAGTAGCCAAAGAAAGAAGCCAACAAATGAGGACATGGTCAAATAAATTCCTCACATACCTGGAAGACCTACTTCACCATCTCTGCCTGGGTGACCAGGCAGGCCAGGCTTCCCTGGTTGGGTTATGGTCTGACCTGGATCACCTTTAGGACCTATGTGGGAATTAATAGTGAATAGGAAATGTTCACTTGACTAAAGACCTCCATTAATTAAAACAAATAAATTTTATAATCTTTTGAAAATGCAAACTAATAAAAATCCAAGAGAAAAACAATCTTATATATATTTTCAAGGAAGATACTAAATAGAAGAATGAAATTTCAAAGAGAAAAGTATATTACAGTTCTAAGAATTTTCATGAAGATAGCATCCTGTCTCTTATACACATCTTCTGAGCGAAAGAAGCCTTACAAAGAAAGTACATGCTGTATAATTCCAAATGGATTTCTAAAATAGGCAGAATTAATTTATGATAAAAAAATCATTACAGTATGGTTGTCACTGTGGATGTTAGGGTAAGAACTGAGGAAAGGGGCAAAAGGGAAATTTCTAGCATTATATGTTGACAGGGGTTTGGTGACACAGAATTATGTTATCTGCTAAAATCCAGAAAATATACCCTTAAGATTTGCACATTTCATTTATTGTGAATTTTGTATCAAAGAAAAAGAACCACCATAGAATTACAATGAATGACAAGCATGCAGCAGTACTGAAGGAGAAGTTATTGCTGTTGCAGTTTACTTTGAGTTGCATTAAAAATACATCAATGAAAGGAGAAAGGGATGGACAAATATTTGACAAATCTTACATAGTAAAATGTTGATAGTAGCATATCAATGGTGGGTATAAAGTAGTCACTATCAAATTCTTTCTACTTTGTTGCATAAATATAATTTTTAAAAATTAAATGTTGGAAGAGAGAAAAAATACTAATTGTAGAATCTAGGTGGTAGACATATGGATTTTCCCTGAACAATTCTTGTTAATATTTTATGTGTGTTTGAAATTTCTCACAATAAAATGTTTAGAAAACTATACTGAGATACCTACTTGTTTCCAACAGTTTGACAAAAAATCCAAGAGGTCATCAACATACTCATTTAGCAAGGCTGTGGGGAAACAAGCACACTCATACATTTTTGCTGGGAGTGTAAACGGGTACAAATGGAGAGGAA
This sequence comes from Cephalophus harveyi, assembly GCA_006410635.1. Lineage (NCBI taxonomy): Eukaryota > Metazoa > Chordata > Mammalia > Artiodactyla > Bovidae > Cephalophus > Cephalophus harveyi. The sequence continues at coordinate 123,554 of SJYT01017419.1, forward strand.
TCTGTCAATATATAGAAATGCATTTGTCCTTCCATTCAGAAAATCCATTTTTATTGTCCTAACATTACACATATGAAATTACATATATGCAAGATTATTCACTGCAGCATTATTTCTAATAAGAAGATTGCTAAAATCCCAATCTAGCAACTAGCAACTGGTAGAACAAACCATGGTATACCGAAGCAATTCAATACCAGGCAATTATTATTTTTTTTAATCATGATCTCTATACACTAATATGGAGGGATCTCTAGAATATAAAGTTAAATGAAATAAGTAAAATGCAAAGAGTCAAAAGGTAGTACTCTATCTTTCAAGAAAGATAGGAAATATATATATATATATAAATATATATATATATATATATATTCCTATTGACTTGTATTTGTATGAAGGAACACCAGAAGGATAAATAACTAAAAAATAGCTATACATGTGATATGGAGGAACATAGTAGATGGAGAAAGATAAAGGGAAAACTTCTTATAAAAGTGTTACTTCAATACATACATATCACCTATACAATGAAATAAAACACAAAAATATCAATGGAGGATTTTAAAAAAGCCATGATGGGGAGTAACATGGGTTTTCTAATTAATTGAATTTATCACCCATAAACTTTCCCAACAGTTTCAATTTCTTCAAAAGTTAAAAGCAAATTGAGAAGCAGAAATGCCTCCATACCTTTTGGTCCAGGTAGCCCATCCAAGCCAGCTTGTCCTGGAGGACCTTGAGGTCCTGGGAAACCACGATCCCCTTTTGGACCAAGTATTCCTTTGAAACCTGGGAGTCCTGGAGGCCCAGGTGGCCCAGGTAGCCCAAATCCTGGTTCTCCCTAAAGCATACACATGATAAAACACAACAAAATTCCCATGACTTTCTTGGTGTTTACTGTTTACTATAGAGAATTTAAAGCAGACAATACAAGGTAATATTCCCCCCAGCTATGATACAGGGAATAGGATAAATAAATGAAACGTAATTGGTATGCAGTACAGACCATCTGGAAGGACAGGAAACAGGGCTTAGTAAAACAAATTGAATTATTTGGTCTGGTTTCAGGACAAGAAAGAAATATCTGAGAGAGCATGAGACTAAAGAACCCAAGTGAGGAAATGTGACTATAGACTGCTGCTGCTGCTGCTAAGTCACTTCCGTTGTGTCCGACTCTGTGCAACCCCATAGACGGCAGCCCACCAAGCTCCCCTGTCCCTGAGATTCTCCAGGCAAGAACACTGGAGTGGGTTGCCATTTCCTTCTCCAATGCATGAAAGTGAAAAGTGAAAGTGAAGTTGCTCAGTTGTGTCTGACTCTTCGTGACTGCATGGACTGCAGCCCACCAGGCTCCACTCTGCATATAAGTTAAATAAGCAGGGTGACAATATACAGCCTTGATGTACTCCTTTTCCTATTTGGAACCAGTCTGTTGTTCCATGTCCAGTTCTAACTGTTGCTTCCTGACCTGCATACAGATTTCTCAAGAGGCAGGTTAGGTGGTCTGGTATTCCCATCTCTTTCAGAATTTTCCACAGTTTATTGTGATCCACACAGTCAAAGGCTTTGGCATAGTCAATAAAGCAGAAGTAGATGTTTTTCTGGAACTCTCTTGCTTTTTCCATGATCCAGCGGATGTTGGCAATTTGATCTCTGGTTCCTCTGCCTTTTCTAAAGCCAGCTTGAACATCAGGGAGTTCACGGTTCACGTATTGCTGAAGCCTGGCTTGGAGGATTTTGAGCATTACTTTACTAGCATGTGAGATGAGTGCAATTGTGCGATAGTTGGAGCATTCTTTGGCATTGCCTTTCTTTGGAATTGGAATGAAAACTGACCTTTTCCAGTCCTGTGGGCACTGCTGAGTTTTCCAAATTTGCTGGCAGATTGAGTGCAGCACTTTCACAGCATCATCTTTCAGGATTTGAAACAGTTCAACTGGAATTCCATCACCTCCACTAGCTTTGTTCGTAGTGATGCTTTCTAAGGCCCACTTGACTTCACATTCCAAGATGTCTGGCTCTAGATTAGTGATCACATCATCATGTACAACAGACTGGCAAAAGTGTAAAAGTGGCAACACAAAATGTTTTTGAAGATACAGACCAACAATAAATCTCTAATACTGCTGGTGGGAGTATGAATTGATACAACTGCTTTGGACATGGTTTGGAATTGTCTAATAAAACTGAAGATATATTTATTCTATGCCTCAAAAATGCAAATCTTAAATAAATACCCTAACCCAGTGATTGGCAATTGTTTTCTGTAAAGGACTAGACAGCATATACTTTAGGCTTTGTGGGCCATATGGTCTCTGTAGCAACAACTCAACTCTACAGCAGTAGTGCAAAAGCAAGCATAACAATAGTGAATGGGTGTGCATCTGTTCAAAACAAACTTTCATTTATGACAACATGTGGAGGGCCAGATTTGATTTATGAACTGTAGTTTGCTGATCCTTGCCACAGAGCACAAGAATATATAAGAGAACGCACATAGAAGCATTATAACAGGCCCGAACTATAAATAATCCAGTTGTCCATTAACAATAGAACGCATAAATCAATGGTGACATACACACAGTGGGATACTGTACAGCAATAAAAATGCTATATCCATATACAAAGTTAACATAAAGAATACTTACCCTATGATTAACATAAAGTTCAAAAAGAAGCATAAAGTACTTTATTTAGGAATACATATCTAGGTGATAAAACTATTTATGGAAGAAAATTATGCAAAAGTGAAGGCAGCGTTTACCTCTGGAGAAATGGAAGAAGATTTTTATCAGAAAAAGACAGAGAGGGAAGCATAGGTTTCCAGAATGCTGGCAATGTATGTTTCTTGGCATGTGTGGTAGTTACGTGTGTGTTTCTATTATAATTATTTGTTAAACTTTGCATTATGTATCATGCACATACATAAAACAACAACAGTAACAATAAATACAGTCAGAGAAACTTTAAAGAGAAGGCCTTCTTAAAACATACACACACATGCACACACATGCACATACACATTTATGTTTCCTTGCTAAGGAGATCTGGAAAGCCCAAATATAAATAGCCAGGGGAAAATACCTCTCATGAAAGGAACCCAAAATGGTCAAAAGATTTTGGCACTTAAAAACATTTCTGTTTTTAAGCACCAAACTAAAAACGAAACCACCATAGCAAACTCACCTGGTATTCCTGGTTGGCCTGGATTTCCTGCCACACCTTGTATGCCTTTTTCACCTACTGGACCTGGAGGGCCGAAACCAACAGGGCCCATAGGCCCCCTATTTCCTGGGAGACCTGGCAAACCTGGGTTCCCAGGGGGACCTCTTTCACCCTTAAAAGCCATTCCGCCCTGAAAGGGAAAAGTTTAATACAGAAATACACAGATATAACAGCTATCTCTAGGTTGGTATTACTTAGTACAGTTAGAGAAATGATATACAGCCATAATAGTTCTTAAAAACTGAGTGTGTGTTACTATGAGATGGTATATGTGATCACTCTATTTATACATTCTTTCATTCAACAACTATTTTTTGAGTTCCTACTATGTGCCAGGAACTGGTGATAGAGCAAAGAATAAAAATAGACTAAAGTCTCTAGGTTCATGAAGCTTACATTCTAGTGTAAGTCAAGAAGTTTACAGGCTAGTTAGTATTTTATAAAGTATCACTTTCTACCTAAATACCCTAGGCTGTGTGTTGTGCACACAATAAGACTCTACTCACTTATGTTCAATCTTCAGGCTCCATGGCACATGTAACACAGCCATCTACTCACACTAATCTCTAAGCTTAAGGTGAGGTGAAGTCGCTCAGTCGTGTCCGACTCTTTGCGACCCCGTGGACTGTAACCTACTAGGCTTCTCTGTCCGTGGGATTCTCCAGGCAAGAATACTGGAGTGGATTGCCATTTCCTTCTCCAGGGGATCTTCCCGACCCAGGGATCGAACCCGGGTCTCCTGCATTGGAGGCAGACGCTTTAACCTCTGAGCCACCAGGGAAGCCCTATCTCTAAGCTTACTGTATATAAACCAAATTAGACTTTTGTTGTCAGGTCTAAACAAAACCAGACAAGGCTATGTGGGATAAGAAAACGGGAAACTTACACTGATCTACAGGCATCTTAACCTTCTGCCTACTTGGTCATAGTGAACAGTACTCAACATAATAGTGGGTTAAGCAGAAAGAATTAACAAAACCACTTAGAGAAAAGAATTATAAAGAAACTCTACATAGTCAATAACAATGTGCCATTAGTACATATAATCACATTCTTTTAAGCATCGATTAGATGTTCATCTCAGCACCAGGCCCATCCTAGAAAATGTCACTAACAATTTGACACCACAAAATCAAGAATATCAAACCAACTTACAGGTTCTCCTTTGGGGCCAGGAAGTCCTGGCAATCCATCCTGTCCAGGGGTGCCAGGTAAACCAGGAAGCCCTGGAACTCCAGGGGAACCCAAGTCTCCTTTGTCACCCTTCATTCCTGGAAATGTGAGGATGCCACCGGGTTCACCTTTAGGTCCAGGAAAGCCTGGAGCACCTGGAGCTCCTGGTATGCCCTGAAGGGTTAAAAAAGAAATAAAAGAGGAAAAAAAGAAGAGAGAGAAGAAAATCAGTTTCTTTTTTTCTAATATGTTCTCCAGTTTATCCAATCAACTTGCCCAATAACATTTAGTGTACAAAGCTATGAGTCAAATGAGACATATGACCCAGCAAGAGTAAAAGAATCAAATAAATCATAATATAAAAGCTAAATTTCCTTTCTATATATCCACAAGTGAAAACTCAAGGTGTAAATGGGTTTCTTCTACTTCTTTTGCTCTATAATATTCTCAAAACTTACTGTTAATCCTTTGGGACCAGTTGCACCAGCATGTCCTTTTTCACCCTTCTGTCCAGGGAAACCAAGAGATCCTAATACACACAAACAAACACACGTGCACACACACACACACACACACACACACACAGAAAGAGAGAGGGAGAGAGAGTCAAATGAGCTTTGGGCTTGAAATTTTGATAAAGCTTATACAAACATCAGCAAGTCAGGAAGTCAAGTCTTAAAGTAAGAACATCATTCAATCTCATTTGACTAGTCACATGTTGATTTCTCTATTTTATGTTCTCAAGATATAGAGATCATCCTTTGTTTTAGGTAAATCTAACCTTTCATGAAATATACAACATTGTATCCTTCAGTTCAGTTCAGTCACTCAGTCGTGTCCGACTCTTTGCAACCCCATGAATCGCAGCACGCCAGGCCTCCCTGTCCATCACCAACTCCCGGAGTTCACTCAAACTCATGTCCATCGAGTCGGTGATGCCATCCAGCCATCTCATCCTCGGTCGTCCCCTTCTCCTCCTGCCCCCAATCCCTCCCAGCATCAGAGTCTTTTCCAATGAGTCAACTCTTCGCATGAGGTGGCCAAAGTATTGGAGTNATCTGTGTCTCTTTTGCTGTCTCACATATAGGGTCATCGTTTCCATCTTTCTAATTTCCATATATATGTGTTAGCATACTGTATTGGTGGTTTTCTTTCCGACTTACTTCACTCTGTATAATAGGCTCCAGTTTCATCCACCTCATTAGAACTGATTCAAATGCATTCTTTTTAATAGATGAGTAATATTCCACTGCTGTCTCTTATACACATCTCTTCCAATGAACACCCAGGACTGATCTCCTTCAGAATGGACTGGTTGGATCTCCTTGCAGTCCAAGGGACTCTCAAGAGTCTTCTCCAACACCACAGTTCAAAAGCATCAATTCTTCGGCACTCAGCTTTCTTCACAGTCCAACTCTCACATCCATACATGACCACTGGAAAAACCATAGCCTTGACTAGACAGACCTTTGTTGGCAAAGTAATATCTCTGCTTTTCAATATGCTATCTGGGTTGGTCATAACTTTCCTTCCAAGGAGTAAGCGTCTTTTAATTTCATGGTTGCAATCACCATCTGCAGTGTATTTCCCATTCCAAAGTGTCTCAAAGCTTGCAGCTACCAAGTACTATGCATAGAAGTACTCGGCTTCTATAAGCATCCCATTGTCAAAGGCAGAACGAGATAAGGACAAAGTCTGCATATTTTTCTCTGTTCTTACTTGAACAATTTTCCTAGATTCCTATTAGTTCTTCATTTGGTTTATCACTCCCTAAAATTTATTTTATGAAAAAGGATTGGTGCTCAAAGACTAGAGGAAATAATACTAAAGCAGTGTTTTCAAAATGGGTCCCTGAAACAGATGCGTTTGCACCACCTAGGTACTGGCTAAAAATGCTAATTCTTGGGCCCTCCATCTCAGGTCTATTGACCCAGCAATACGGATTTTAACAAGCCCTCCAAATAATTCTGATGCACTCCCAAGTTTGAAAATCACTAGACTAGAAGTACAAGGCTAGGTGATGAACTTCCAGGGGCAGCTATTATTAGCCTTGCTGAAAACCTATTTCCAAGCACCAAATGAAATGGTTCATCAGGGAGATATACTAGACATAAACGTAAGAGATCTGGTGTCTATTCTCAGCCCTGACTGACTCAGACATAAAGTGTGATTTCAAGAGAATATTGGGGTATTCCAAGAGGCAGCTAAGTGAAAGTGTTGTGGATCTGATGGACTTGGAAATGGGGAAGGAGGAGTTACATATAGAAAGAGGAAGACAAATATCATATGATACTGCTTACATGTGGAATCTAAAAAAAGGGTACAAATGAACTTATCTACAAAATAAAAGTAGAGTCACAGGTGTAGAAAACAAATTGATGGCTGCCTGGGAGTAAGCGGGGGATAAACCAGGAGACTGGAATTGACACATACATACTGCTACACATAAAATAGATAATTTATTAGTAAGGACCTTCTGCACAGGGAAATCTACTCAATACTTTGCAATGGCTAATATAGGAAAAGAATCTAAAAAAGGGTGGATATATGTATATGTGTCTGATTTATTTTGCACTGCAGAAATTAACACATTATAAATCAACAGTACTCCAATGAAAATAACAAAAAAAGAGGAACAGTTTTTAATCTTTAACTTTTAAAAATTAAAATAAATAAAGAGGGATATTGGCAGTTGATTTCCAAAATCTAGTCAAAGCCCCATTTCTCAATGACAACATATGATACATCCCAAAGACTAGAATCTGCCACTGGAAATGATATTCAGGGGTCAAGCATTATGAATATTTTTCCCCAGTTTTCTGGAATGAAAAAGTCTGACTCTATTTTCTTCACCATATGGAAAATAAGGAAGATATTTTTCCTGGAATAATATTGTTGAAATGCTTTAATAGAAACTGTGGGTAGCTTCAGGTATAGAAAGCAAGAGCATAATTAATTTCATAGCAGGTACTGATATTTCATATTCAGTTATTTATGAATATGAATGACTATCTATAAAAGGAGAAACTGGCATCATTCTAAAACGATAAGCTCACTAATATCTAACCAGAAATATTTTAAAGGTTGCCCCGAGGCAGAGTGTTTTACCTGGGGGACCTGGAAGACCTGGCAAACCAGGCTGACCTGGAGGCCCTGAAACACCAGTTCCAATACAGTTGAAGCAGGTATCACCTTTGTCACCTAGAGAAAACCATAATAAAAAACAAATTTTACTTTAATCGTTACATATATCTTCTTTAGACAGGTTCTAAAGAACTTAACAGGGATTCCCAGGGGGATCTATGGTAAAGAATACCCCAGCCAATGCAGGACAAGCCAATTCAATCCCTGGGTTGGAAATATCCCCTGGAAGAGGAAACGGCAACCCACTCCAGTATTCTTGCCTGGAAAATCTCATGGACAGAGAAGCCTGGTGGGCTACAGTCCATGGGGCTGCAAAAAGTTGGACATGCCTGAGTGACTGAACACAAGAAAGTTTGCACTAAAGAACAATATACCCATGCAAGAGTGTAGTTAGAGAAGCTTATATTTAGAATCAATTCATTTGATATATATTTACTGAGCACCTACTATGTGCCAAGCAGTATTCAAGGAGTCTAATACATAATAAATCCATACGTTCACGGTGCTCACATTCTACCATTGGCTGAGTATGTGAAACTGGATATACTTAGAGATGGGTGGCAGGTTGCAATTTTGAATAAGATAGTCAGGATAGAAATCATTGAGAAGATGACATATGATAAAAATAAAAACTTAAAGGACATGGCATGTCTGCAACAACTGCAGAGCAGTCTAGGCAGAAAGAGTAGCTATGTCTAGCACACAGGAGGAATATCAAGGAGAAGAGATTACTGGAATAGAGTGAGGAAGGGAAATCAGCTCAGACCATTAACAGGTTGTAACAAGTGGTATATCATAAAATATCATATAGGCCACCATGAGGACTGTGGCTTTTACTGTGAGTAAAATAAGAATCTAGGTGAAGAAATTCAACAGAAAAGCAACATGATATGACAAGTTTTAAAAGGAGGACTCTGGTTGCTATGTTAAGAATGTGATCTAAGTACAAGGATGGAAACAGATTAACTATGTTAAGTGGCTACTGATGAAGTGATCTAGGAGAGATGGCAGCTCATTCCAGAGTGATGGCAATGAACACAATGAGAATTGGTTAGATTCTGGACATATTTGAAGGTAGAGCCAATGGGGTTTTCTCATGGATCACATATAGAATGCAAAAGAAGGGGGGAATCAAAGATGACATCAATATACATCAAAAATCAAAAAAGGAAAACAATAAAGCTTTTAGAAGAAAACATAGAGGAATATCATCAGGTCCTTGGGGTAAGCAAAGATTTCTAAAATAGAACAGAAACAGCACTAATCATAAAAGAGGACGTTTATCATTTGATTTCTGCTAATTAACAACCTCTCTTCAAGAAAAGACATGAGTACTTTCATCAGTGTTTTATAGTTTTCCATATATATGTCTTTAGATTCTTTAGGTAGATATATACCTAAGTATTTTATTCTTTTCGTTGCAATGGTGAATGGAATTGTTTCCTTAATTTCTTTTTCTACTTTCTCATTATTAGTGTATAGGAATGCCAGGGATTTCTGTGTGTTGATTTTATATCCTGCAACTTTACTATATTCATTGATTAGCTCTAATAATTTTCTGGTGGAGTCTTTAGGATTTTCTATGTAGAGGATCATGTCATCTGCAAACAGTGAGAGTTTTACTTCTTCTTTTCCAATTTGGATTCCTTTTATTTCTTTTTCTGCCCTGATTGCTGTGGCCAAAACTTCCAGAACTATGTTGAATAGTAGCGGTGAAAGTGGGCACCCTTGTCTTGTTCCTGACTTTAGGGGAAATGCTTTCAGTTTTTCACCATTGAGGATAATGTTTGCTGTGGGTTTGTCATATATAGCTTTTATTATGTTGAGGTATGTTCCTTCTATTCCTACTTTCTGGAGAGTTTTTATCATAAATGAAAAAAAAAGAAAAGACATGAGTAAAAAATCAAGTCACAGAATGGGAGAATATATTTGTGATACATATATCCAACAACACAATTAAGCACAGAAAAAAATAAGTACTTTACAAAGAGAATGTACAAACTATACAAGAGGCTCAGCATCAATAATTGTGAGAGAAATGGAAACTAAATTCTCTTTGTCAAATGGTTTGGTGATATCTATAGAATCAAAATCTATACCTATCCTATATCCCAGCAATTCCATCACAAGATTTACACAACAGGAATGAATGCTTATATCCTATAATACATATACATGTATATGTATATACACACACATATATGTATGTATGACATAATACATATATGAATGCTCATAGCAGCTTTATTCATAATAGCCCCAGACCAAGTGTCCATTAACATTAGAATGGATATTTAGGGATATTTAATAGATATAATATTAAGCAAAACAAACCGGATAAAATATTAAGACATAAAAGGGTCTATATGATTCCATTTCTACAAAGTTCAAAGCAAACGGATAGAGGACAAAACAGTGGTTACCTTTGCAGGTGCTGATTAGGATGCACAAGAGAGTCTTCTAGAATCCGGGTTAAGTTCTATATTTTGATTTAGATAGCAGTTACATGTGAGATGATAGATACACATATAGAGACATATAGAGACAGAGTATATATGTGTGTGCGTGTGTGTGTGTGTGTAGCTCAGCTGGTAAAGAGTCTGCCTGCAATGCAGGAGACCCAGGTTCAATCCCTGGGTCAGGAGGATCCCCTGGAGAAGGAAATGGCAATCCATGCCAGTATTCTTGCCTGGAGAATCCCATGGACAGAGGAGCCTGGTGGGCTACAGTTCGTGGGGTCACAAAGAGTTGGACACGACTGAGCAAATAACACTTTCACTTTCAACACTTCCCACATAAAAGATAAAAGCCTCACAGTGTCTTATGAGGTCCTGTATGATCTGCCACAGACTGCCCCCTCCCTCAAATTGTATTACATCATATTCTACGGTTCTCCTCCCAGCCCTGCCGTGCACCCTGGCCTATGCTCACTCTCCTCCAGTCACAGTGGCTCTCTTTTACATATATGCCAGGGAGGAAGGAATACAAACAGAGCATGCAATTTATTGGAAACCAAGTGAATAAACTATTTAAAGAATGCAAAAATCAAGTAAAATAAGGACTGACACAATATTTGAATTGGCAGTGAATAATCCCATGGACAGAGGAGCCTGGTGGGCTCTAGCCCATACAGTCGCAACACTGAAGAGACTTAACACACACAAGCTACTGGTGACTTTGACAAAAACAGCATCTATGGAGTGATGCAAGTGTGTGGGGGGGGCGAGTCCTGATTGGAGTATGTTTAACAGAAAACGATGGGTTTTCCTGAAAGCTCAGCTTTTAAAGAATCTGCCTGCAATGCAGGAGACCCCGGTTCAATTCCTGGGTCAGGAAGACCCCCTGGAGGAGGGATAGGCTACCCACTCCAATATTCTTGGGCTTCCCTGGTGGCTCAGCTGGAAAAGAATCCACCTGCAATGTGGGAGACCTGGGTTCAATCCCTGGGCTGAGATGATCCCCTGGAGAAGGGAAAGGCTACCCTTTCCAGTATTCTTGCCTGGAGAATTCCATGGACTATATAGTCCATGGGGTCGCAAAGAGTCAGACACGACTGAGAGACTTTCATTTCACTAACAGAAAATGAGAGGAGAGGAGAGTTATCTAGAGACAGTGAGTAGAAAATTATTGAAGAGTTTTGATGCAAATGAAAGAACAGGAATAGAGTAGTATCTAGCACCTGAAGTGAGATTATGACAAGAAATTTTTTAGATGGGTAAACAAACGCATATTTGTATACTGCTAGGAATGATCCAGTGAAAGGGGAAAATTGATGATATGGGAGAGAGAAGAATTTCTCAAATGAATCTTTGAGGGAAACAAGAGGAAATGGAATCTATTGTACAAAGAACTGTTTTAGAGAGGAGCAGTAACAGTGATCAGCAGGAGGCAGAATAAATCCGGTGGTGGTGGCAATTTGGGAAAGTTCTCTTGTTATTGCTTCACCTGGCCTGTGGAGGAGGAAGCTAAGTCAGAATCGTAAAATAAGAATAGAAGAGGATGTGTTAGAAATGTGAAAAGGGAGAACCAGGTGCAGGCTCAGAAGAGGTGGTAATTTGGAATTTGTTGTTGTTCAATCACTTAGTCGTACCCAACTCTTAGCAACCCCATGGACTGCAGCATGCCAGGCTTTCCTGTCCTTCACTATTTCCCACAATTATTGAATTACCAGGGCTATGTTTTGGTTCCAATGGCAGGAGGGGAGGGCAAAGAAGTCAAAAGTTTATGCATGAGATTGACTACAATGATGGATCATGGAATTTAAGCTGGGCTCAGAGGTTAAAGCATCTGCCTGGAATGCTGGAGACCTAGGTTCGATCCCTGGGTCGGGAAGATCCCCTGGAGAAGGAAATGGCAACCCACTCCAGTACTCTTGCCTGGAGAATCCCATGGAGGGAGGAGCCTGGTAGGCTACAGTCCATGGGGTCGCAAAGAGTCGGACACGACTGAGTGACTTCACTTTCCACTTTCACTTTAAGAGATAAGAAAAGACTTCAAAAGGCTGAGGGATAATAAAGGTTGGCAGGTTTCACTGAGTTTAAAGTAAGGTTGGAGTCAGGTTATTAGAGGTAGTGAGCTAGATGGATAGGATATAGTGGTCAGGAAATAAAAATTTTGAAGTGTTCACTATTGGTAATGTATGGTCTTGGGGTCTGACCATGGGAGTGAGTGGGTGAGGAAGGGTGGAGGAGATAGGGAATTTTGCTGATGACTTGAAAGAATGAAGGAATATGGGGATCAAACCTTTCATTCCTTGTTCTCCTTGGAGTCCTCTATCACCTGGAGATCCTGGAGGGCCAGGAGGGCCTGCTTCACATATCTTATCACCTGAGATCAAATAAAGCAATAACAGCAAGCCAATTGTAAAATATCCAGAAGACTCAACAAAAAGAAAGTCTGATAGGCTAGGGGAAAAAAAAGATTTATTTTCAGTTGTTTCTATAATATTAATAACAATTTGAAGAACAAATTTAAATATCAAATAATCACCATAAATCAAAAGTAGAAGCAGCAGAAGACTCTCTTAGTTATCAGAAATACAAGAATGATGCAAACCATCAGATTCACTAATAAATGAAGATAAAATGAATACAACAACAGAACTTAACAGGAGAAAAGTATAGAGCTTACTAGGAGGGATGTGAGGGCCGGGAGGGCCAGGGGGGCCAGGAGGGCCAGGAGCCCCAGGCTGTCCATCAAGTCCAGGAGATCCAGGAATGGAAATTCCAGGTGGACCTTCATCACCTTTCTGACCCCTTTCCCCAGGAAAGCCAGGGGGTCCAGGAGGACCTATAACTGCAGGTCCTAAGATACAAACAAATACCCATTAAAGTGATCAAAATGATCTTATTTTAGACATATTACTTTGGGTCTCAATGAGACATTAAGTAATGATAAAATCTTCCTTTAATGTATAATATCAGTTATGTTCTTATTTTTTTCTATGAGAATCAACATGTAGAGAAAAGATGGAAAGTCCCAATAATGTAAGTACCAGTTTGAATATAAGAAAGAATAAAGTCGTTTTATTACTTTTGGAGGGCTTTCCTGGTGGCTCAGGTGGTAAAAAAAAAAAAAAAAAATTCTGCTCACAATGTGGGAGACCCAGGTTTGATCCCTGGGTCGGGAAGATCTCCTGGAAAAGGAAATGGCAACCTACTCCAGCATTCTTGCCTGGAGAATCTGATGAACAGAGGAGCCTGGAGGGCCTCAGTCATGGGGCTGCAACGAGTTGGACAGGATTGAGCAACTAACACTCACATTACTTTTGGAAACGTACTAGTAACTAACTCTCTACATGTGGACACTACAATCTCTTAATCTCTGAAATACTAGAAAGCCACTGACAGGAGAAGAGGCATCTCAAAGTTTTCAGGTAAACACGGCTCTGCTTCCGGACATTCTTCTGTTCTGCTGTCTCTTCCTACACCACTAACACATTTTTTCATTACTACAGCTTTATAATATTTTCAAAACTGGCAAGGAAAATATACTCATCTTTGTTCTTTTTAAAACCATCTTTGTTCTTTTTAAAACCATCTTTGTTCTTTTTAAAACCATCTTCACTACACTTACAAATTTATTCTTCTAAATAAATTTCAGAACCAGCTTATCAGTTACATTTTAAAAAATCACTGGAATTTTGAATGAGATTAATTTGAATTTAAAAATTAAATTTTGGTAGAATCACCTGTATATAATACTGAATTCCCACATCAAGTAATAATTATATGTATCTTTCCATTTATTTATATTATTTAATAATATTTTACAAAGTTATGCAAAGAGATCTTACACATCTTTTGTTAGGTTTATTCATTGGTAAATTTGATTTCTGATGTGAAGTTTATTGTTGTTA
>SJYT01017419.1:162344-185721 GCA_006410635.1 Cephalophus harveyi
GTCCAACTCTCACATCCATACATGACCACAGGAAAAACCATAGCCTTGACTAGACGGACCTTAGTCGGCAAAGTAATGTCTCTGCTTTTGAATATGCTATCTAGGTTGGTCATAACTTTTCTTCCAAGGAGTAAGCCCCAAGCAGAAATGAAAAACACAAGTAAGCCTCACAAATCCAAAATCAGATTATTATTATTAGTGGCAAGGATGACACTGACTTGGAGAAATATTGAAGGTAACAATTACTTTACTGCCTACAAGTATACACTACAATGATTATCATAAAATGTGATGGCCTGCATAATACAAAATAGTTTGCTCAAGTTATTTTAAATATTAATCCCTAATATAAAATATGACAAAAGTCATTAATTAGAAGGATCTATTGGAGAAGGAAATGGCAATCCACTCCAGTATTCTTGCCTGGAGAATCCCATGGACGGAGAAGCCTAGTAGGTTACAGTCCACGGGGTCGCAAAGAGTCGGACACGACTGAGCGACTTCACCTTCCTTCACCTTCACCTTCATGGTATTTCAGAATAGTTTCACAGAGTATTATATGCAATATTGAAATATCAAAAGGATACACAGAAAACAATATTTCATTAACCTATATAAGAAGAAAAGTGAGGGAATAAGAAATGGAAACAAATACTTGTAAGCTTTTAAAAAGAGCAAATTTTCCTCTCTTTTTCTTGCTCTCACTTTATACTTAATCCAAATAGTTGGATTTAGTCTTGACTAAAGAAGAGGGCCAGGAAACAATGTTTGCAGCATATGACACTTTATTTTCTCACTTGTTAAATTCATTATTTTCTATGATGGAGAAGTTTCAGGGTTCATACTAATAGTTCATAGTAAAAACTGATATGGTGTATTACATATAGATTCTTAGGATTTTTCTTCAGGAAGTTATTAGGTAAGATAAAAAAAGGTTTAAGAATATGAAAGATTTGAAAATTTTAAGTGTACCCAGTTTAAAAAAAATCAAAGTTATGAATGACATTCATAAGTATTACTCTTAACAACTGATAATATAGATGTGTCTGTGTGTGTATGTATATACGCATACATATGTATATGTGTTTATATGTACAAACATATACTGTGGTGTTGGAGAAGACTCTTGAGAGTCCCTTGGACTGCAAGGAGATCCAACCAGTCCATTCTGAAGGAGATCAGCCCTGGGTGCCCTTTGGAAGGAACGATGCTAAAGCTGAAACTCCAGTACTTTGGCCATCCCCTTCTCCTCCTGCCCCCAATCCCTCCCAGCATCAGAGTCATTTCCAATGAGTCAACTCTTCGCATGAGGTGGCCATAGTATTGGAGTTTCAGCTTCAGCATCAGTCCTTCCAAAGAACACCCAGGGCTGATCTACTCTTCTCCTAAGAGAAGCCAGTTGCAAACAAAAAGCAGAGAATAAGTTAATATGCAGTTAATAAAAGACCCAGGGTTTTACAAAGAAAATATATGCATTCAAAATAATCAAAGATTATTATAAAATGTTATACAACTATATCCCCCCAAAAGATTAGGAAATAAAGGAAAAAATATACTAACAGGGTGAAATTGGAAAGTTAATATGATTATATTAATAACTAGATTGCTGCTGCTGCTAAGTTGCTTCAGTCGTGTCTGACTCTGTGCAACCCCATAAACGGCAGCCCACCAGGAACTTTTTGTTTGCAACTGGCTTCTCTTAGGAGAAGAGTAGATCAACCCTGGGATTTCTTTGCAAGGAATGATGCTAGAGCTGAAACTCCAGTACTTTGGCCACCTCATGCGAAGAGTTGACTCATTGGAAATGACTCTGATGCTGGGAGGGATTGGGGGCAGGAGGAGAAGGGGACGACCGAGGATGAGATGGCTGGATGGCATCACCGACTCAATGGACATGAGTTTGAGTGAACTCCGGGAGTGGTGATGGACAGGGAGGCCNGAAACTCCAGTACTTTGGCCACCTCATGCGAAGAGTTGACTCATTGGAAAAGACTCTGATGCTGGGAGGGATTGGGGGCAGGAGGAGAAGGGGACGACCGAGGATGAGATGGCTGGATGGCATCACTGACTCGATGGACATGAGTTTGAGTGAACTCCGGGAGTTGGTGATGGACAGGGAGGCCTGGCGTGCTGCAATTCATGGGGTCACAAAGAGTCGGACACGACTGAGCGACTAAACTGAACTGATATATCCTAATTCCTTTTTAACTCTCATTTAACTCTCATTTCATTCACTGAAACATGTATACTATCATATGTGAGATAGATTGCCAGTCCAGGTTTGATGCATGAGATAGGGTGTTCAGGGCTGGTGCACTGGGATGACCCTGAGGGATGGGATGGGGAGGGAGATGGGAAGAGGGTTCAGGATGGGGAACACATGTACACCCATCGCTGATTCATGTGAATGTATAGCAAAAACTCTCTTTCTCCTTAACACTAAAACACAAAAGGGATTTGGTAGGTAATCTTCAACTCAGTGCAATATCCCAGCTAATTATACAGGCTTAAAGAATTACTGATGTTTCAGTATATCGAAAATGCTAACTCAGAACATACCCTATGTCTGTCCTAGACATGAAGCTACTATATCTCTTCTTTGACATTCTCAATATTGATTCCTTGAAATGTTTAAGTCCATTATTATCAAGCATATTGCCTAAGATTAAGTCAAATAAATCTCACCTTGGTTCCATTGCATCCAGGGATACCTTGAGGTCCTGGGGCCCCATCATGGCCTGGCATTCCCTTTGAAAGGGGATATAACACAAGTATAATATTTCTTAGATTACTGTTTTTAAGAGATTTTAAAAATAAGAAGCCAAATTCTACTTACAGGAAGACCTGGTGTCCCTGGAAATCCAGGAAGTCCAGGAGGACCCTATAAAAAGAAACAAATAGCCAAATAACAACCAATGATAATAAAATAATATCCAACCTAAGGAAATTAAGTAAACTACATTTAGACAGCAATGGACAAAATGTGTCTCATTGATTATTACCACTCATTCTTTTTTAAACACTATAGAAAAAACTATACATGTTCAAAATCTCTTTTATAGAAACCTATAGAAGATACTCCTATTTGAGTGAGTTGTTTTAATTGTCCTTAGTTCAGTTCAGTCGCTCAGTCATGTTCGACTCTTTGTGATCCCATGGTCTGTAGCCCACCAGGCTCCGCTGTTCATGGAATTGTCCAGGCAAAAATACTGGAGTGGACTGCCATTTCCTTCTCCAGAGAACAAATAGGGACATAAATAAATAAATAAACTATGGTATATCTGCATAATAAAAAACCATGCAGCTTTACAAAAGAATGCAGAAGATCTCTGTACACTGAAATACATACTGATCTCCAGGATAGAATGTTAAGTAAAAGAAACAAAGTTTAAGTAGTGTATATAATATACTACCTTTTTATAACAAAGGTAGTGGTACTAAACAATGAAAAGATAAACAGAAAATGAAAAATGATTACCTCTGGGGGAAAGAGGAAAGAGAATGGGGAGATGGTAAAGAAGGATGGGAAGCATCTCTGACTATACCTAGTCTTATAGAACAATGCACTTGTTTTAAATAATGAAAATTTTAAAAAAAGGTAAAAAGGAAATCATCAAGAATTAAAAGCAAGCTGGAACCAATGAACCTAATGTACATCAAACTGTGGACAGTGACCATACATAGAAGAAAACTACTTTTGACTGAAATGAGTCAATTCAGCAAAGAAATAATCAGTGGCAGTTAAGATTTCTACTATTGCTTTTAAAATTGAAATGTTTATTTTGTTTATTTGTATATTGTTATTTTGAAGTCATTATAGCTATACTGTAGGACAAAGGAATTAATTACATTAATATAATTAGGAAATGAAGATTTTCATGTTAGAGAGAGACAGGTGGCAGGGGGAGATAACAAGTATAAAAAAATTTATATTAAAGTTCAATTGGAAATAATAGTATGAACTCATGATATTTTTTCTCTTTTAAAAAATACATATTTCTTAACTCTGTCCACTTAAAATACATCAAAATAGTGACAAAACTAGTGGCAATGAACGCTCCTTATATTCAGACTGTGGAATCTAAATCACTGAAAGAATATGTAATCAGAGACATGGTCAATTCCAGATCTAGAGAGGACATGCATAAGTTGAGCCTGAAGGGTCTTATGTCAAAAAGCAAAGAAATTATCAAAGATCAATAGGGTTTTGTCAGTAGGACAAATCACAGGGGCCAACTTGAAGAGGCTACCACAGACAAAGATGAAATAATTTGAGCTTCAAAAAGAATAATGAATACAAGTGATTGAAACACAGAAATACCATGTTTCGCTAAGAGTCGGACACGACTGAGCGACTTCACTTTCACTTTTCACTTTCATGCATTGGAGAAGGACATGGCAACCCACTCCAGTATTTTTGCCTGGAGAATTCCAGGGATGGGGGAGCCTGGTGGGCTGCTGTCTATGGGGTCGCACAGAGTCAGACACGACTGAAGCAACTTAGCAGCAGCAGCAATGATAAATTAAAAAAACCTTCCTTGATCATCACTCGAAGTTGCCAGTATACAAACTCATTACTCCACTAGAATTCAGCTGATAAATTAGAATTCAAGTTAATAAATTAGAATTCAAGCTATTCAGTGAAGGACTGATAGACTTTTAAAACTTATCATTTTGCAACTCCAAATGAAAAAAAAAAAAAAAAAACAAAACAAAAACTTGGATCTAACCAATGATCATAGATGGATGCTAAACCACTATGTGAAAGTTGATAGGGAAATTTTGGTGGCAGAATCAGGCTCATACATTTGAGACCATTGACAAATCTGGCATCAAAAAAGTGGGATAGACAGACGTTTGTTCCATGAGATGTAATTCAATAGTAAATATACAGCACTACATATAAAGTATTGTTTTTCAATTTTCTTCCATTTTTTTAAATCAGTATAGTTTATACATAGTAAAATGCACACATCTTAATGTACAGGTTTTTCTTTATTCCTAGAAAGTTCTCTAGTACCTCTTCTAAGGCAACCTCAAAGTTGCAGGAAACATGGGGGGCAGAGAAATAAGTTAAATGACATCATGAGGAAACAGTCAGGTAGATCCAGATTGTGGAACATAGTACAACACCATGATCCAGTTTCTTCAATGGCATAAAAAAAAGGGGCTTAAGAAATACATCAAGCAAATTCAATATGTGGAACTTGCCTGGATCCTGGTTTGAACAAACCAATTGCAAAAAGAAATCTTTGGGACAACTGAGAAAATCTGAATATGGACTGAGTTTTAAAGGATATTGAAAAGTTTTTGCTAAGTTTTTGAGGTGTAACAATGGCATAATGTGGTAATCAGTTCAAGAAACATAATATTCATTGGTGGAATGATGATGTGAGGGATTTACTTTAAAATATTACAGGCAACAGTGGTGAGGTATAGAAGCAAAGCTGTAAAAATGTTGATAGTTTTTGAAGCCAAGTAATGACTTCATGGGGGTGTCATTGTAATATTAATATATTCTCTGCAAATTTGTGTATGCTTTAAATTTTCCATAGTAAGTCTTTTAAAATCTGCATGGCAACAGCTGCCTGTGAGCTGAGACCTGAGGATGCAGAACTATCAGTCCACCAAGTTCTAAGCACTCTCAGACACTTGAAAGTGGGAAGTGATAGAGTGGACAGATTTTTTTAGTCTCAGCAGTACTTAGGACGTAGTTAATAGTAGCTATAGCTATTAAGATATATGTTATGATTATTATGAACAGCTTTAATAGTATATTGATATTCATTTATGATAGAAAAACACAGAAGCATGTCTGCTAAAACAATGTTAAGGGTTTTGAGTTTCTTCCCTGCTTTTCCACTGCTCTACCTACATTAGTCAAAAGCAGCACACAAGGCAAGCTACGTGTTGTGAAGACGTATATAGCAAACAGAATATTTTAAATATTTATATAAAATGTATACATCTACTAAGTTTCTGGAGATCAGAGAATCAGAATGTTTTTCTTTGTAATACACATAAACATGCTAAGCCACCACCTATATATTCTATATTCAAATTCAGGGACCTTGTCAATCTATGAACACAGAATTACAGAGCTAAAAGAGACCATGGAGATTGTCTTGTTTGACTTTCTAATATAACAAATGAAGAAACTGAGGCTCAGAAAAGTTAAATCTGATTTTCCAAAAGCCAGTACTATTTATAAACTATAGTTTCCTCCCAATCTAAAACACACTGAAAAGTATATGTCTACTTAAAAGCTCTTCAGAAAATTACACTAAATGTGCACTTAAATTTTCAAACACATCTTGAATTCCAGAACATTAAAACTTGAAAAATCATACATCTCAGAACTGATAAAATACTGTATTCTTCCAAAAATAGTTATTCTTTTTTTAAATATTTTGCTATAATGTAGTTACATGGTGGTATAGGCAGTAAAACTTTATGGAACCGACCTCCTTTTTCAAAAATAGTTATTCTTTAACATAATGGCTTCAACTAGAGGCTTCCCAAACTTATTCTCTTCAAGACACACAAAGAAAATTATACTATTTGTACCTGGTTCCCAGGGAGGGTACGTGACCTGAGGTGATCAGTTCTCTGAACTCTGAGATGATCACCCTGGTTGGGTAGTTCTGCTTTAAACCACTTATGTGATGCATATTTTTAAGAATTTGAAAAATTATTGAAATTCAATACTTTCACATTTCTCAACCATAAGCTACTTTAAAATCTTCTTATATTAGTTTAAATAGACATCTGGATATATAAAGACAACTACCAAAACAGTAAAGAAAGGCTAATTATAGACATATAAACTCTGAAACTTTAAAAGATTTCACTTCTCTTCCTGAATTTCTATATGAGTCTTTTTCCAGTTGCCTTATAACACTTCAGTAGCTTCTTCGTTTGACCAACAAAACAAGTGATGCAGCAAATATCACTTACTCTGATCCCTTTTGGTCCTGGTGGCCCTGGAATTCCATCATCACCCTGAAAAATGCAACATATTTAGTTATGTTTCCTTCAAAAAGAGCCCTCGAATAACTAACTTTATATTGTAAACTGAGACAAATTTTTGTGAGCTTTTGTGAAAGTTAGTGATGAATTTACATACCCAAGGAAGAAGTATTTATTATTGAGACTAAACTCACTAAGATAAGTCAAAAGCTAAAAAGTAAGAAAGGCCTTATTTACTAAGAAGAAAACTGTTGACATGCAGAAGAAACTAAAGTTAGTTATGCATCATGTCAAGAAAATAAAGATGAAATAGTGGTACAGATATCCTTCAAATCATTTGTGCGTGTGTGCACGATCAGTCACTCAGTCATGTCTGACTCTTTGGGACCCCACAGACCATAGCCCACCAAGGATTATCCTGGTCCATGGATTATCCAGGCAAGAATACTGGAGTGGGTTGTCATTTCTTCTTCCAGGGGATCTCCCTGACCCAGGGATCGAAAGCATGTCTCCTGCATATCCTGCACTGCAGGGGGAATCTTTACCACTGGGCCACCGGGGAAGCCCCAAATCATTTATGCATTAACAAAATTAGAGCTGAAAATCTGAACAGTTTCTATATTGTGTCAATCTGCTCACCATGCTGCTAATAAACAGCATCACCTCTGAACCTAAATATGAGCTATTCATGAATTTGCTGTTTTAACGTTTTGCTAGGTTTTATATAGGTACTTCCTACTGTCAGAGCTAAGGAGGAGTAAGAAAGAACCACAGACTTTCCTTTCAAGCTTCTTCTGCAAAAGAGGCTGCCCACAGGATTGTTAAACTATTTACCCATTTCTAGTTACAAGTGCATTGCTGAGAATTTAAAGTCTTGCCTCACTAAGTTTTCCTAAGTAGTTTTTTTTAAAAAAAAAAGGAATAAAGAAAACCTAATCCTGCTCCAATAGGCAGGATTTTCAGTGGAACTACAGTTGGTAGGTCACCATCTGAGGCTTTATATAGTTTTACTAACTTGGGATATCTTACTTTATACAAGCTTCCAAACTACTCTACTTACAATCCTAGAGATTCCCTTGGAGGTTCCTTTATGCCCATGTCACAGCCCCTTTTCAATCAGTAAAGCTCTGTTTTTATCTGTTTTATTTGGAGTTTCCATGAAAATTTTTATTTGGAGAAAATGTTACCTGATTATTAGTTTCTTATGCTGCTCTTACAAATTACCACAAACTTAGTGGGCTAAAAAATAATACAATCTTACATACAGTTCTGGACGTCTCGGTGGGAGAGCTGTGTTACTTTCTGGAGGGTTGAGATTTCATTTATTTTCTTTCTCCAGCTTCGAGAGCTACCAGCATCCCTCTGCTCATGGTTCTCTTCAACCTTCACAGTCAGTGACAGCTGAATGAGCTTTGCTAACAATGCATCACTCTTACACTGATTCTTCTGCCTCCCTCTTCCACATTTAAAGGACCCTTGTGATTATACTGGGTCTACTCAGAGCAACCAGAAAAATTACCCTAGTTTAAAACCAGTTGATCAGCAGCTTTAATTCCACCTGTAATCTTAATTTCACTTACTTTTATAACCTAACATATTCACAGGTTCTGGGGATTAGTTACGGACATCTTTGGCTTCCTGGTGGCTCAGATGGTAAAGAATCCATGTGCAATGTGGGAGACCTGTTCGATCCCTGGGCTAGAAAGATCCCCTGGAGGAGAGCATGGCAACCCACTCTATTATTCTTGCCTGAAAAATCCCCATGAACAGAGGAGATTGGTGGGGTACAGTCCATGGGGTTGCAAAGAGTTGGACACAACAGAGCGACTAAGCACAATTAGGAGGTGGATATTAATCTGCTGCCATACTCTGCTTTAAAACAAGCTTAATAATCTACTCTTTTCACAACAGATGCATCTTTAAGGAAATTAAGGTAAATCTAAATCTATTTTAAAACTAGAAGATTGATTGCTCAATGAATCATTTTATGTCTTCCCAGTGAAGGCAGAAATAAGACAAGGATGCCTTAACACTATATTGGTCATACTAAGCAACATGGCTAAATAAAAGAAATTAGAGGTATAAAAATTGGGGAAAATGAGGCAAAATGAATTATTTGTAAATAATATGTTTGTATGCATGGGAAATCCAAGTTAATTAAATGAAAAATTACTATAGTCAATAAAATAATTCAGTAAGGTAGCTGTATATAAAAATAATATGAAGAAATCAATAGCTTTCTTATATACCAACAACTACCTGTTAGAAAACATAATGGAAGAAAATATGCAATTTATAATAGCAGAAAAAGATAAAATATTTAGCATCAAACTGAATAAGATGTATAAGATTTGTAAGACAAGGTGACTAATGTTTATGTGGAAAAATAAGTAAGTAATAACACTGAGAAAAATTCTGAAGAATAAAAAGACAAATGAGGGGACACAGCAGTGTCAGATAAAATATAACAGGTCAATCATTAAAATACTTTGGTTCTCATATCTAAAGAAGCAGACCACTGGAAGAGTATGAGAAGTCCAGAAACAGGTCCATATAATTATGTGAATTTGGTATATAATGAAAATGCATTACAAATCAGAGCAGAAAATTATATTGGGGTACACTTGTGAGGACATCTGGAAAATAAAAGTAGAATTTATATCACAAACCATACCAGGGTGAATTAGAAATTGACATAATATTTACATGAAAAAGTGAAACTATTAATATACTGGAATAAAACATGTGAGAATTATTTTACAGTCTTACAGTGGGTAAGCTGTTTCCTATTCAAAACCCAAAGCCATAAAAGACCTTTGATAAACACAGAGGCACATAAATATACACATACACAGATAAAGGGCAATCTCCCTGAAATAGAAATAGCTCACTGAAATATGAAAACACCAACAATCTAGTAGAAAAGTGGGCAAATTATATAAACACACAGTTCACAGAAATGAAAAGATGCTCAATTTTCATAAGAAAATAACATGAGTACTCATTTCGAATGTATAGACCTCAGTGGCTAATGGACACAGTGGAAAGGAGGTATTTTTCACTGTATACCTTTTATGTTAATTTATTTTGAACAAAATGAATACATTATCTATGGAAAATCAATTGTTTTTAAGAATAAAGAAATACTTTGGAAATTTTTATATATACACTCCTATATATATTTGTTAGTAATATATATATGTTTTCTATACTTTAACTTTCATATACAAATGTATATAGATTAAAGAATAATCCTACAAAATTTTTGACTTGATATGTACGTTAATATATACACATGTGTCCAAATATCCAATCACATAAAAAGCATAAATTCAGCTATATCGGGAAGTATGAAGTCATAGTGGAGACTGAAGCACAAAGTGCTTCCAATTAAAAAACCCCAGAGCTTAGAAAGCAGTGAAACCTTCTCATTTTATGGATACAGAAATGGAATCACAGCAAAAGATTGAATTGCTTTCTTAATTTAAACTGCACACAACTACACATTTAAAAATTATCATACTGCTGTACAAGAGTCCCAATTAACTGTACATTATTTAAAAAAAAACACTAATGTAGTTAGTTTTCAATAATCTGACATAAATTTTATTAAAATTGAAACCACTCAGTGAGCATGGTGTGCAAGAAACTCAGCACCTAATACCAGGTAAACTCAGAGAGAACAAATGTAACTTTATTTTTTTATGGTTCAACTTAATTACTAAGGATCCATTTCACTAACATCGCTGAAATTTAACCTCAATTGACTGGACTTCCCACCTCATTTTCACAAGGCTGCACCTAAGTTATGGAGAGCTTAAGTAGTTTCAAGGTGTTAAGGGGGTGGGACATTCTAGTACAAACTCCAATTCATCGAGATGTCCTTTGCCAAGAGTGTGCGTGGATTACTGCTGAGTTAGTGCCCAGTTCTGGGCTTCCCTGGTGGCTCACCTCAGCCTGCAATGCAGGAGACCTGGGTTTGATCCCTGGGTTGGGAAGATCCCTGGAGAAGGGGATGGATGCCCACTCCAGTATTCTGGCCTAGAGAATCCCATGGACAGAGGAGCATGGAGAACTACAATCCATAGGGTCACAAAGAGTTGGACACGACTGAGCAACTAAGCACCTAGTGCTCAATTATACCCACTTGACTCAGATCTTTCTGTTATTTCTGTGTTGCGCTTGGGTGTACAAGAAACATTCTGATGTTTCATACCTCATTAGACTAGGAAATTCTGTCATATATCCCACCTACTTAAATTTTATGCAGTCATTTGGAGTTTTGCTTTTTCCTCAGTGTAAAAGTTCTCTATTCAGGAAATTTATACAAATCCTGTCTATTCTTGAATCTAACAAAATTCCTTGGTTAACTGCCACCTCCTCAGAGATCATGCACAAACCTATTCCCATAATCTATGCTATGGTATAGTAAATGTTAAAAAGTATTATGTATTTAAGTTAATTTTCCCCCGTTACTAAGAAGACCACTTGGTTAAGTATCCATTTGATTCCCTTCATGCTCTAATGGCATGATGTACCACTATTCCATGGAATAAAATTAGGGGGAAAAGGGGGGTTTTAAACCGGTTTTCTTTTCCAGGAAAATGAACAGAACTAGCCCTTGCATCTATCAGTTAATCAGTCTAACTAATACAGATAGTAAAGGAGAATGAGCCAAGAGAGTCATTAAAAAACTTCTCCCAATCTTAAAATTCACTATTTTATCTCTTCCCATTCCATATCTTAACATGCACATAAGATGTTATCCTTGCTCATGATGTAGGAGAGACTGCCCACACAGAAGTCAATAGGGAAAAGTGTTACCAACTGACAGGATGGCAGCATCTTTGGATCTTTGAGCGTGGGTACAGGAGAGGGAGGGTGTATGTATCTACCCTCTCTTCTTTCTCTCTCATAGAAAAGCCTGCGTGACTTCCTCCTCACCTGATTCAATGATACACTTGTCTCAGATAGCCACCACTCAATTTGACAAACTGGTAGACATGTCACCCATCACCCAACCCTGCAGATAAATGTCTGCTGTGTCCCTGAAAACAACAAATGGGTATTTCTCTAAATATGGAAATTCTTAGTACCTCAGATATCCCAACCCTG
This sequence comes from Cephalophus harveyi, assembly GCA_006410635.1. Taxonomy (NCBI): domain Eukaryota; kingdom Metazoa; phylum Chordata; class Mammalia; order Artiodactyla; family Bovidae; genus Cephalophus; species Cephalophus harveyi. Next base: position 174,429 of record SJYT01017419.1, read on the forward strand.
TTACACTGATGCGTTGCCACAGTTGGACTCTGATGCTATAGAAATAAAAATACCTCTTCAAATGTCAACTTTTTCCTAAGTTGGGATTAACTGAGGCATCTGGGAAAAGGGATATGGGATTTGCCACTGGAGCTATTTTGACATCAACAGTGGTGGCCTTCTCCCCCATACATTCCCCTACCTTATACAAATTTTGCAATTCCACTCAAGGATTCTACCCACCAGGAGGGACTTCTGACTGTTTGATTCCCATGATTATCAATGGCTTTTACCCTCCCATCACCATGTGTACCCTACCTTGGGATATTTCTTTTGTAAAAGTCAAGCCTTTGACTTTCTGACCAAAGTACATAACGGGGGCATGGACAAGAGACTTCTAAATATTCAAAACAGCCTCTCCCACTGAGCACATCACAGTAAAACAGAGTAAGAGTGGAACTCAAGGTAGATTGTGGTTACTCAGGAGAACAGTCTGCTCATGTTTATGTTCCTGGCAACCTTTTCCACCGTCAGGGCCATTCATTAGGAAAAGTTGTGTGCAACTTGTCCTTGAAAGTGAAGTGAAAGTGAAAGTTGCTCAGTTGTGTCTGACTCTTTGCAACCCCATAGACTATACAGTCCATGGAATTCTTGGCCAGAATACTGGAGTGGGTAACTGTTCCCTTCTCCAGGGGATCTTCCCAATCCAGGGATCAAACCCAGGTCTCCCACATGCTAGCAGATTCTTTACCAGCTGAGCCACCTGGGAAGCCCAAGAATACTGGAGTGGGTAGCCTATCCCTTCTCCATGGGATCTTCCTGACCCAGGAATCAAACTGGGGTCTCTTGCATTGCAGGCGGATTGTTTACCAGCTGAGTTACCAGGGAAGCCCCAACTTGTCCTTGACCTCTACTAAAGTCATTAATGATACCACTTCAGCTTTGGAAGCACAACAGACCAGCCTCACCAACCTGGCCTGAGTATTACTGGATTAACAGCCTAGTCTTCAACTTCCTGCTGGCCAACCAAGGAATGGTCTTGCTATTGCCAGAACTTCATGATGTACCTAGTGGCTAGAATAGTGTACATCACTAAAACTGGCAAGGTAGAGCAGTCTATCACTACACTTAAGAAAAAAGTCTTCTGGCACTCTAAATTTGATCAGATGGGCTATGGGCCATCTATTCCTGGCTTGGTAACTGTCTGAGCCACCAGGGAAGCCCAATGGTTGGGGCTGATGGTTAGATTCACTCCTCCAGGCAGGCCTGATCATCCTACTTGGAGTAATTTTGATCATGACCATGATCCACTGTAGCCTCGTACTAATTATATTGTGACATAGCTCTTCAAAGTCCGACCCATCCAAGTCCATGTTGAAGTGACCTATGTTTCTCATTTGGGTCTTAAAAAATCAAGAGATGAAATTGAGGAGTCTGGCTCCTGGCTAAAGACCTACATGTGATTTTTCAGACCCAACCACAGGCAGTTACAAAGACCTCATGGTAAACCTCATATAGAAAAGCTGCCCATCCCATGCCAGAAAGCCTCATATAGGAAAGTGGCCCATCCCACACCAGAATTAGTGCACAGTCAATGCATGTCAGTCTCTGAAGGGAGTTGTAGTTAAGGTATCAGTCCTCCTGGCTGGTCATGCTCTTATGCACATCTGCATTGAAAGGTCTCTTTATATGAGCCTTGGTGAAGACCTCTTTATTGAGTGCAGGATGGGGACCTTGACATTTTTTTCTGTTCTCTGTACTTTTCCACTCCTAGCTCTTCCCTCTCTCCCTGCATCCATCCAGCCCTCTGGTATACAAAAAACAGCAGTTTTCTCCCTTCAAGCTTCCGGAGCAATGAAACAATTCCCCATGCTAAAGCATTGGACCCTCACTGGCACTTTGTCATGAGGAATAATGGAACAGTGGGGGAAATCCACACTTTTTCTGGTTTATGTTTTGCTTATACACACTGTCAGAGTAAGTGACTAAAGGCTTGACTGTTACTTTCATTTTGGCTTGTTGTCTTAACCAGTACTCTGACACCTGGCAGTTCAGCTCTCTCCAGTTCAGCTGAGCTCCTGACAGGACTTAATTTTTGTTCAGGATCCCAATAACCACACACCATTAACAGTATCTTCCAAAAGCATTTGAATACAGAAGTAATATTTAGCCGTTTACAAAAACCAACAATGAAGTATAAATTCTTGGCCATTCTACTGTTTTATTTAAATATTAGTTTCTGGCTATAATTCAGTAACGTTTCAATTCATCTGACACTTATCCCATATTAAGATGGCTCCATTTCTTTGGTATTACTGACTGGCAACTTGGCATGTACCTTTTGTCCCCGTGGCCCTGGGGGCCCTTCTGGACCTGGAAATCCAGGCAAACCTGGATGGCCTTCCAAACCTGGAAATCCTCTCTCCCCCTGCAATTGAACAAGAAAGAAAGATAAGATTACTCATCAATTTTCAAGCAGAAGCACAAATGAGATTCAAAAACATCAAATGACTATCTACAGAAGATTAATTTATTTATGCTAAATTCATAGTATCTGCTAGCATGGAGAAAATTATATGATATGAGTAGAAAAACACAAACCACTCTAAATTTATATCATATTTGGTAATGTAATCTCTTGCTTTCTCATAAAATTTAAAGGCTTATCAGAGATGAAATAAAGTTGAAACATACTGACATGAAGAACTTAACAGGGAAGATGGCAATAAATTTAGGAAGCTAGGTCTGAAGGGGTTACAATGAAATAAGTATGGTACACAGATGAAGAAGGTTAAAAGAACATCAGAGAAGATTTCAGGTTTGTAGTAGAGCATAGAGTTGTAGGATTATTAATAATGGAAATTAATTAACTGCTTAGTGACAAGTTAGCTAGAAAAGGGCTTGACAATATCAAGATCTTTATACATTTTTTCTAATTGTAAAATTAAATTAAAAAAAAGGAATCCATGTTTGTTCTGGAAAAAAAAGAAAAAGAAAAAACCACCACTAATTATGACTCAAGTCCCAGTTCTGACCAGAGCACTTATCAACACCAGCACAGGAGGGCTGCCTACCTACTAGTGAGGATCCACCACATCTTATCAGCATCTATCAACAAGGTTGCCTGATATGCAAATCTCTACAACCAGATAGGTGGGGGCTACAGAGCCACCATGTGTACTAACATACCATTAGACATATTAGAGTTAGTTAACTTGCATACAGTCAATGCATACAGTCATAATATGCTAAGAGTGTGAACGCCAACATCTCCAGGGGATCCAATCACTGAAAGCAAATTCATCACTATTACATTTAAGAACCCCAAGGGCTCATAGTTCCAAGGCTTGAGCTTTCAACTGCTTGGCTGCACGCAGTTCCTCTACTTTTCTGAGGCTTGAAGGTTGAGTCTCTGGCCAAAGGCTCTGGACCTTTTACTGGGAACCCCTCTCCCCAGATTTTATCCACAGTGACAGCCCAGGCAGCACATGAGAAAGACGAAGCATCTATATCTACAAGGCAACTGACTAAAAGAGGCATATAACCCTGGAGGTTAAGGGACAACAGACTTTCATTCACAATCCCAGTGGGCATGTGTATCTGTGTGTGTGTGTGTGTGTGTGTTAAGTACTAAGTTTAGCCTGGATAGCTTAATCTTGTTCAGTCAGTTCAGTTCAGTCGCGTCCGACTCTTTGCGACCCCATGAATCGCAGCACGCCAGGCCTCCCTTTCATCACCATCTCCAGGAGTTCACTCAGACTCACGTCCATCGAGTCAGTGATGCCATCCAGCCATCTCGTCCTCGGTCGTCCCCTTCTCCTCCTGCCCCCAATCCCTCCCAGCATCAGAGTCTTTTCCAATGAGTCAACTCTTCGCATGAGGTGGCCAAAGTACTGGAGTTTCAGCTTAGCATCATTCCTTCCAAAGAAATCCCAGGGCCAATCTCCTTCAGAATGGACTGGTTGGATCTCCTTGCAGTCCAAGGGACTCTCAAGAGTCTTCTCCAACATCACAGTTCAAAAGCATCAATTCTTCGGCGCTCAGCCTTCTTCACAGTCCAACTCTCACATCCATACATGACCACAGGAAAAACCATACCCTTGACTAGACGGATCTTAGTCGGCAAAATAATGTACTGAATACTTTCTTATTATGTTGAATCAACTTTGAAAAGGCTACTTCTGGTCAGTTTTTACTTATTACTTCAAAACCAATGAAGCAAATGTTACCCAATTAATGGTAGGTCTCAACATTCCTGTAGCATTGACAATAATTATCATTATCGACATATTACTGTATTTTCTGGAGAAGGAAATGGCAACCCACTCCAATGTTCTTGCCTGGAGAATCCCAGGGATGGCGGAGCCCAGTGGGCTGCCATCTGTGGGGTCGCACAGAGTCGGACACGACTGAAGTGACTTAGCAGCAGCACTGTATTTTCTATTTTTAATAAATACATCTCTTTATTGTTTTAATTACTCATAGGATTGTGATAATTTAGCATCCAAAGGGCTTCCCTGGTGGCTTAGATGGTAAAGAATCTGTCTGCAATGTGGGAGACCCAGGTTTGATCCCTGGGTTGGGAAGATGCCCTGGAGAAGGAAATGGCAACCCACTCCAGTATTCTTGCCTGGAGAAGTCCATGGACAGAAGAGCCTGGTGGGCTACAGTCCATGGAGTTGCAAAGAGTCAGACACGACTGAGCGACAAACATACATACATACACACACACACACACACACACACAGAATCTCAATTCCATTATTTTGAAGAAAATTGAACAAGAAAAGAGAAATAGAAAATTAAAAAGTTTTAGACCTGGATTGCCTCAATTCACTACATAGCCCATTTCTAGCAGAACTGGTAACAGAAATCTAATCAAAAGTGCCCGTCAGAAAGGAAGCTAGAATGAAATAAAATGATCTAGTTGGAGTAGATTTCCATAAGTGGAAAACACAGCTATATTTTAGGATCTCCACTGGTATTTAGTAGAGAAGGCAATGGCACCCCACTCCAGTACTCTTGCCTGGAAAATCCTATGGATGGAGGAGCCTGGCAGGCTGCAGTCCATGGGGTCATGAAGAGTAAGACACGACTGAGCAACTTCACTTTCACTTTTTACTTTCATGCATTGGAGAAGGAAATGGCAACCCACTCCAGTGTTCTTGCCTGGAGAATCCCAGGGATGGGGGAGCCTGGTGGACTGCCATCTCTGGGGTCGCACAGAGTCGGACACGACTGAAGTGACTTAGCAGCAGCAGCAGCAGCAGCTGGTATTTAGAGCACATCTCTGCCAAAACTTGAGGCTAATGCTTGAAGTGAAAGTGAAAGTGAAGTTGCTCAGTCGTGTCCGACTCTTTGTGACCCCATAGACTGTAGACTACCAGGCTCCTCTGTCCATGGGATTTTCCAGGCAATAGTACTGGAGTGGGGTGCCATTTCCTTCTCCAGGGGATCTTCCCAACCCAGGGCTCGAACCCAGGTCTCCTGCATTGTAGACAAACGCTTTATCGTCTGAGCCACCAGGGAAGTCGAGCTATATACAGTTTCAGAAGCCAAATTGCTACCTGAGCTATAGATAATAGAGGAATAAACTAGAAACTGAAAGTAGAGAGTGCTAAAAAGCTTAATTACACTGTATTAATAAAAACCATATACCTATACCAGATTCCTATCCTGAAATCTCCTCACACAATAGTCAAATAATGTTGTAGTCCTATCTAGCTGACAGAGCCGTATCATCCAAGAAAGACAGAACGGCAGCTACTGGAGGAAAGTAGCAGAAAAACTGCACTAGCAACCTCCAGTCTTCAAAAGGTAGAAAGTGTCCTGCAGTAGAAACTATAGAAGGCTTCCATGAGGAGAGGGTGCAAGAGGGTCCTCTAACCTAATCCCTAATACAGGAAGTAGGGAAGGCTGACATTTGTAGCATGCGTACCCTTTCTACTGGTTGTCAGGCAATTATTTAATCCTTATAGCTACCTAGATTATACTGTAATTTGCTAATAACACTCACTAACATAGAAAATGATGTGGTGCACCTATTTCTGAAGGTTAAACTTAAAAAAACCTGGTTTGTGCTGCCTGCCCACATTTGGATATAAAAAAAAATTATTCTAATTTTTCTTTGGAATAATAGTCTTCTCTCTCTGCCTGTCCCTTAAATATTGGTATTACATTGAATGCCCTTTTTTGACCCTTTCTCTGGGATATCTCAAATATTAACATATTTTTTCCTAAAAGCTGGGTTCACAGGGCCAAATGTCTTAAACATCTTCTCTTAAATATCACACAGGCACCTAACACTCAACAATAACAATAGCAAACGCGTATTGAATGCTTTCTATGTGCCAGAGTTCATTCTTAATTCTTTCCATGTTTCATCTTATTTAATCCTCCCAAAGACAACATTAGGTAAATACTATTATTATTTCCACTTTATAGATGAAGAACTAAAGCAAAGAGAAGTTGAATAATTTTCTCAAAAGCAAATTTAACATAAACTACATTGAATTAATTATCTTTCAGCCTTATTATTTATTTCAGGAAATAACACAATCCAGCTACCTTCGCCAGAAATTTATAATAATCTCAACTCCATTCTCTCCATTTTCCTTTCATCTAACCAATTATGCTATGTTCATCATTGTATTCTTAGGACCCAACAGAACAAATACGCAGTAAATATTCATTCAATGAATGAACTTCCTTCAGTTCAGTTCAGTTGTTCAGTCGTGTCTGACTCTTTGTGACCCCGTGGACTGAGCACGCAAGGCCCCCCTGTCCATCGTCAACTCCTGGAGTTTACTCAAACTCATTTATGGCACATGCTTGCCTCAAAGATTCAGAAAAAAATAAGAGCTAGGATTAGGGAAAATTATACAAAAGATGACTTTTATTTGCAATAAAGCTGGCTTATATACAAGCTAGAATTTAAGAGGATAATAAACTAATTTCAGTTCAGTTCAGTCACTCAGCTGTGTGCTACTATTTGTGACCCCATGGACTGCAGCACACCAGGCCTCCCTGTCCATCACCAGCTCCCAGAGCTTACTCAAACTCATGTCCATTGAGTCAGTGATGCTATCCAACCATCTCATCCTCTGTCGTCCCCTTCTCCTCCCACCTTCAGTCTTTCCCAGCATCAGAGTCTTTTCAAATGAGTCAGCTCTTCGCATCAGGTGGCCAAAGTATTGGAGTTTCAGCTTCAATATCAGTCCTTCCAATGAATATTTAGGACTAATTTTCTTTAGGATTGACTGGTTTGATCTCCTTGCAGTCCAAGGGACTCTCAAGAGTCTTCTCCAACAGCACAGTTCGAAAGCTTCAATTCTTCAGTGCTCAGCTTTCTTTATAGTCCATCTCTCACATCCATACATGACTACTGGAAAAACCATAGCCTTGACTAGACGGACCTTTGTTGGCAAAGTAATGTCTCGGATTTCTAATAAGGTATCTAGGTTGGTCATAACTTTTCTCCCAAGGAGTAAGCATCTTTTAATTTTGAAGTAGAACCTACTTTGTGAGTAAGAGGTACACATAAAAATTTTACAGGAAGGGTACTTTATAATCACAGGAAGAAAGTTATCTGATCATGGAAATAATAAATTCTAAGAAGAGTTTCTTGGGGCTTCCCTGGTGGTACAGTGGTTAAGAATCCACCTTGCAATGCATGGGACACCAGATTGAACCCTGGTGCAGGAGGATTCCACATGCCATGGAGCAGCTAAGCCTGTGTGCCACAACTACTGAGCCTGCGCTCTAGAGCCTGCGAGCTGCAAATACTAAGCCCATGTGCTGCAACTCCTGAAGCCCACAAACCCGAGAGCCCAAGGTCCGCAACAAGGGAAGCCACCCCAATGAGCAGGCCCTGCACTGCAGCTAGAGAGTAGCCGTCACTCCCTGCAATTAGAGAAAGTCTGAGTGCAAAAATGAAGACCCAGCACAGCCAAATGTAAAAATAAATACAAAATTAAAAAAAAAAAACAGCTTCTCAAAACAGGCACACAATTAACGGGAAAAATATTGGATTTCTGAGGATAGGAAAAATAAAAATTAGGACAAACTGTCACAATGACAATTATAATTAAAATTATTTGAAGATTATACTATTGTAAAAGTAAAAATTATATAAACCTATGGGCAAAGCAATACCCTTAACAGACAAATGGAAACAATGATTTAATTAGGTAATGCAATCATAATGGTTTTATAATTATATAAATTATGGGCAACTGTGCCTTCTTTTGTGTAATTTCTATTGTCTTCGCAATTATATAGCACAAAGAAATATTTGAAGTGATTAGAACAAGAATATGGATCTTTAGGAACTGTCAAAATGGAAATAATCTAGGTCAGAAGATCTCAAATTTTAGCTTGCATCAGAACCACTTGGACAGCTTGTTGAAACAAGGTTACCTGGTCCTGCCCCCGGAGTTAGATTCAGTAGGTCTGCTATGGAGCCTAAGAATCTGCATGTCTAACAAGCTCCCAGTAAGTGCTGATGCAACTGGTAGAGGGGCCCACTTTGTTTAGATAATATTTGACTATGATATGAATTTCGGGATGTCGATTGATTTCTTGTTCTCATCAGCAGTCTGGTGAATTTTGTTTATAGTAGTATGTACTTCAACGCATTCCTTTGGCAGAATGTACATGCTTCTGTGTTAAACTTATTTTTTAAAAGCAGTTTTACTGAAGTAAAATTAATATACAATAAATTTCACTTAAAGTACAGTTCAGTTCAGTTCAGTTCAGTCGCTCAGTCGTGTCCGACTCTTTGCGACCCCATGAATCGCAGCACGCCAGGCCTCCCTGTTCATCACCATCTCTCGGAGTTCACTCAGACTCACATCCATCGAGTCCGTGATGCCATCCAGCCATCTCATCCTCGGTCGTCCCCTTCTCCTCCTGCCCCCAATCCCTCCCAGCATCAGAGTCTTTTCCAATGAGTCAACTCTTCGCATGAGGTGGCCAAAGTACTGGAGTATTAAATCTATTCCTCACTTCCACTGTATAATCATAAGGGATTTGATTTAGGTCATACCTGAATAGTCTAGTGGTTTTCCCTACTTTCTTCAATTTGAGTCTGAATTTGGCAATAAGGAGTTCATGATCTGAGCCACAGTCAGCTCCCGGCCTTGTTTTTGTTGACTGTATAGAGCTTCTCCATCTTTGGCTGCATAGAATATAATCAATCTGATTTCGGTGTTGACCATCTGGTGATGTCCACGTGTAGAGTCTTCTCTTGTGTTGTTGGAAGAGGGTGTTTGCTATGACCAGTGCACAATTTGAAAATTTTGTCATATATGTGACAACCAAAATAATGAACATATCTATCACTCAGAAAGATTTCCTTGTCTTTTCAACAAATGGTGCTAGAAAAACTGGACATTTCCTGAAAAAAAAAGTTCTATACACAGACCTTACACCTTCATGAAAATAACTCAAAATAGATCAGAGACTTAAATGCAAAACATAAAACTCCTAGAAAATAACATGGGAGAAAACCTAGATGACCTAGGATGTGGTGGTGACATTTTAGATCCCACAACAAGGGCACAATCCACAAAAGAAATAATTGATAACCTGGACTTTAAGAAAATGAAAACCTTCTGCTCTGCAAGAAACAATGTCAAGAGAATGAGAAGACAAATCACAGACTGGGAAAAAATATTTTCAAAAGATATATCTGATAAAGGACTGTTATCCAAAGTAGACAAAGAACTCTTAAAAACTCAACAATAAGAAAACAACCTGATTTAAAAATGGGTCAAAGAGTCTATGGGGCTCCCCTGGTGGCTCAGATTGTAAAGAATCACCCTGCAGTACAGGACACCTGGGATTGATCCCTGGGTCAAGAAGATCCCCTGGAAAAGGGAATGGCTACCCACTTCAGTATTCTTGCCTGGAGGGTTACAGTCCATGGGATCGCAAAGAGACACAACTAAGAGACAGAGACTCACTCACAAAAACTTTAACAGATACCTCACTGAAAAAGATATACAGATGGCAAGTAAGCATATGAAAAAAATGCTCCACATCATATGTCATCAGGGAAATGGAAATTAAAAAATAACAATGAGATCCCTTTACACACCCATTAAAATGGCCAAAATCCAACGTATTGACAATACCAAATGTTGACAAGGATGTGAAGCAACAGGAACTCTCATTCATTACTGGTGGAATGCAAAATGGTGTAGCCACTTTGGAAGACACTTTGGCAGTTTCTTACAAAACTAAATGTACTTTTATCATATGATCTAGCAATCGTGTTCCTTGGTATTTACCCACAGGAGTTGAAAATTTATGTCCACACAAAAACCTGCATGTGAATGTTTATAGCAGTTTTATTCATAATTGCCAAACCTGGAAGCAACCAAGATGTTTTTCAGTAGGTGAACAGATAAAATGTGGTGCATTCAGACAAAGGAATATTATGAATATCAGTCCAGAAAGAAACAAGCTATCACACCATGAAAAGACATGAAGGAAATTTAAATGCATATCACTAATTGAAAGGAGCTAATCTGAAAAGGCTGCATACCATGTAATTCTAACTATATGACATTCTGGAAAAGGTAAAATTATACCAACAGTAAAAATATCAGTGGTTGCCAGTGGGTACAGGTTGGGGAGATCAATAGAGGGAGCAGAGTTTTTTTAGGTCAGCGAAAATACTCTGTATGATAATTTAATATGGACGCCTGTCATACATTTTTCCAAACACACAGAATATATATAACACCGAGAGTAAATGCTAAGGTAAAATTTAAATTTGGGGTGATAATGACATATCAATGTAGGCTCATCAACTGTGACAAATGTACCACTATGGTAGCTGGGGAGGCTATGCATGTGTGGGGGCAGGGCACATATGGGAAATTTGTATCTTTTTCGATTTTTCTGTGAACCTAAAACTGCACAAAAAAAATAAAATCTTTTTAAAATAACAATATTAAATGAAATATTATAAATATTAAAAAATTTCCTCGTCCCCTTTTATGTCTTCCTCCTGCCTCTGCTCATAACCCCAGGCAATAACTGATTTGCTTTCCATCACCAGGGATTAATTTGCATTTTTCAAAGTTTTTTATTAATGGAATTATACAGAATATACATTTTGTCTAACTTTTCACTCAGCATAATTACTTTGTGATTTAGAAGTGTGTCAATAGTTCATTCCTTTCTATTGTTGAGTAGTAGAGTTGTATTCCATTGTATGTATGTGTGTGTGTGTGTGTATATATATATATATATATATATATATATTACCCTTGAACAACATGAGGGTCAGGAATGCCAACCCCTA
>SJYT01017426.1:0-36620 GCA_006410635.1 Cephalophus harveyi
TGAAACTCCAGTACTTTGGCCACCCCATGTGAAGAGTTGACTCATTGGAAAAGACTCTGATGCTGGGAAGATTTGGGGGCAGGAGAAGAAGGGGACGACAGAGGATGAGATGGTTGGATGGCATCACCGACTCGATGGATGTGAGTTTGAGTGAACTCCGGGAGTTGGTGATGGATAGGGAGGCCTGGCGTGCTGCAGTTCATGGGGTCGCAAAGAGTCAGACACGATTGAGCGATTAAAATATTTCTCAGCAATATTCACCGTTACAGTTTCCACTGAAGGGCTGGAGAGAAAATGTTCCCACTCCTGCCTGGCTCTACATTTGAGTCTGACTTAAGATTACAGCAACATAATTATTTTGCAGGTGGGGAGGTGTAACCTAAAAACCTGTAAGAAACCCCTTATAAGCTACTGAAACAGCACACAATTCCTGTCAACCCAACTCTTGTGCTCACTAATTCAACAGGACAGAATTTACTGACAATGTGAGAACTGCATTTCTATTCTAAATGAACGTGGAAATTACAGATTATCCACATCTGGAAAAGTCATTAAGAAGAGCATCTGCTTTATGAGTTGAAACAAAATAATCTGGTTTTAAGAAAATAAATAAATGATCATCTGTGCTTTGCTTCCTTGGATGAGACAACTGTTGCTTGTCAAAAGGAAATAACTCCCTTGTGTGTGTGGGCACCTGGCCAAGTGTGTTACTGGGAATGTCGCTTTTCCTGAGGCACCAGGTCCAGAACAGGTAAGTCTGCACTTGGGCAGATGGCCGGGATCCTGCCAGCAGGAGAGACAGCTGGGATTATTATGTTCCCTTCAGGTACGGAACAAAACATCAGTATTTCTCCTTTTGCCGTTGAGATTGAATACACCCTTACATGGTTTTGGTTGCTTGACCTGTAAGCAAACAGCATTTTTTAAGTCATAAGCTCCAACCTGGCCTAGTGAAAAGCATACACTTGGTGCCGCAATCTGGGCTTGGGTCCGAACACCCTTCTGAGCTGTCGTTATGTGACTTCGTGTAGGCAAGTCACTCACACTGATCTCTGAGCCAAGGCTCTCTCACCTGTAAAAATGGAGTCATTACTCTCCCTATCTTTTGTGATGTGGTTGTTACATGAGAATCTCTAACAAAGTACTTTCTAGACAGAACTGGAACATAAAGGGAAGGCATTCTATTTGCAGCAACATGGATGGACCTAGGGATTATCACACTAAGTGAAGTAAGAGAGAAAGACAAATATATGGTATCACTTATACGCAGAATCTAAAATATGATACAAATGAACTTATTTATGAAACAGAAATAGACTCACAGATGTAGAAAGCAAACTTATGCCTCCAAAGGGGGAAGGGGGTGGGAGAGATAAATTAGGAGTTTGGGGTTAGCAGATACAAACCACTACATATATATATCTATCAAATAAACAAATAACAAGGTCTTACTATATAGCACAGAGAACTATATTCAATATTATATATTAAACTAAAATGGAAAAGAATATGAAGAAATGTATATATACACATATATATGAATCACTAGCTGTATACCAGAAACTAACACAATATTGTAAATCAATTTTAATTAAAAAAAAGGAAAGAAAGAAAAAGGGAAGGCATTCATGTTTTGAGGAATTTTGGTGACAAGACATGAGCTCATTAGAAAACGTTTCATTATGACTCTCCACCCACACCCAGTGGAATCCAACTGCTTCAGCAAATTATGCACACAGCAAGGTGCTCACTGTTTCCCTCCCCATCTGGTTCAAGCACCCGCCTCAGTTTTCTAGATTCACGGATACTGAACTTGAACCCCGGTTCATCCTAAGCATCTGCTAAACACAAGCTATGAATATGGCCTCCCTCTACAGGGCAAACGGAGAAGGCAATGGCACCCCACTCCAGTACTCTTGCCTGGAAAATCCCATGGACGGAGGAGCCTGGTAGGCTGCAGTCCATGGGGTCGCTGAGTCAGACTGAGCGACTTCACTTTCACTTTTCACTTTCTTTCATTGGAGAAGGAAATGGCAACCCACTCCAGTGTTCTTGCCTGGAGAATCCCAGGGTTGGCGGAGCCCAATGGGTTGCCGTCTGTGGGGTCGCACAGAGTCGGACACGACTGAAGCGACTTAGCAGCAGCAGTGGCTATCGGCCCCTTCCCTCTGGCCGGCAACATGAGAAGGCGCTTTCCAGCTCTCCCGCCCAGAGCCCGAGCCTCGCAGTCCTCGAGCTTGGCCAGCGGCGCCCGCGGACGCCCGCCCGGCGCGGCAGGAGCGCAGACTACCTGGTGTGGCTGTTGGAGGACAGGCTCTCCCAGGGCTGCCCGCTGCAGCCGGCCACCGCGAAGGCGCCCCCGCAGCTGCCGTCCAGCTTCATGAGCAAGGCCTTGGCGGCGTTCTCAGCCGTCTTCCGGCAGTCGTGGGCTCGCTTGAGCATCTGAGTAATGTTTTCATCCCCTGACTGGTCTCCTGCAAGAAACCGAGGGGTTAATCAGCACTGGTCTAGATAAGCGAGGCTGGGATGCGGCGGGCACTCAGGGCGGAGGTGGCTTGGTGGATACGGGCGGAGCGTGCGTCCTGGGGCCGGCCCTTCACCCAGAAGCTGCGATGAGGAAGGCTTTCTCTTCCCCCACTCACGAAGGGCTGGCCCGTGTGAGCTTCCAGCTCTGTGTCCAGCGGCAACCTGCTCTGATTTCCTAACTCCCGAGGCTCCTGGTAATGAACAGGGAGGCCTGGCGTGCTGCGATTCATGGGGTCGCGAAGAGTCGGACACGACTGAGCGACTGAACTGAACTGAGGCTCCTGGCTGCTCCCGGCAGGCAACCCAAGTCTCCAGTGCGGCCCATCTCCCTCAGCTGCTTAGCTCTTCTTGGGAGCAAGGCCAAGGGAAACAGAGGCGCAGCCTCGCCATGTTTCCACACATCTGCAGCTTCGCTTAGAACTTCATGTAGGCACAAGACACAGAACTAATGGTTAAAACGAAAACCTTGGGATTGGCTCTGATGTCCTGCATGGATGCTCTCCTGACCTTTCTCCCTGAGTGCGGTCATGTCCAGGGGCAAGCTCCATGCCTCTCACAGCCAGCTAACGTCTGCGGCAAGACCCAGGGTGGTGGCCACCAGCACGCAGCCGGACTGGGGATCCCCTGCCCAAGGCGGCCGTGTTCTACCTGCGTTTTCAAAAACTCTGCAGGCCAAATAAGTCATTGGTTTGTTACCTCTACAGCTCAGACCCTCAATCTTCCAAATATTTATAAATGAAATCTAACGCCAAAGTCTAAGATACAAAGTCTAAGATACAAAATATGAAACTGGCTTAAGTGGGCAGGGGGTATGGGGAGGGTATACACTCAGCTTTCCCACCCTTCAAGCCCAACACTGAGGCCCAAAGAAACCCCTCCAGATTCCCAGGCACAGTTTGAAAACTACCATCTAAATCATCCAGGATGAATGGTTGTGCAGTCAAGAAGAAACAAAGGAGAAATCCCCGTAAGTGACACTGTGGGTGAATGGTACAACTCATTCTTGCTGTGCGACTCCATGGCACGTTAGGGCAGGATGACATATCACTGCCACTGTTGGCAGAATGGAAGAGTCAGGTTTAATAGGGAGCTGCTAAAAAGTAAGTTTAAAAAGCTGCTAAATAAGATACTTTACAGACGTCTCACAACTGACTGCTCTCTGAATTCTGAAGAGGCATATTAACTGACTGCTCCATTTTATAAATAGACCCATGAGTCAGCCAGGATTATGTGAATACAAGGCATTTTATTATTGATTTTAAATATTTAAAATGCAAATTTAAGTCCTTTTAGTTCCTATCCAAGTCACTGTGCTGAGTAGGGATAAGCTTCATATGAGGTGCCTTTCGAGGATAGCACAGACTAAGACAGTCCTCTGAGAAAAAGTAGAAATAAAATGATTGATTTTTTGCCTTTAATTGATTATTTTCCTTAACACATTTATTAAAAAAAAAAAAAATTGACAGCAAGCCAAGATCATTTTAGGATTCTGCTTAAGAGGAAGAATAAAGTTTTATGGTTTGGTTAAAAGACACTGAAAAATGAGCTTCCTAATGGAAATGCTGGCAGAGTTTCTACTATTGGGCTGGGAGGGTAATACTATTTAAAAACAACAACAAAAAAAAACCAAGAAAACCCAGAGAGAGAGGTGGAGGATGGTCATACATACAAATGGAGGCCTACTTCCTCACTGGGTGACTTGGATATGAAGCAGGAAATTAATACCCAGGATACTTCCTTTCTTTCAGATTCCTGTCCATGTCAAAACTGAGGAAAGGAAGGAAGGAGGAAAAACAGGCGAGTGTTTGTTCAGTGCAAAAGCTAGAGCCTGGGGCTTCCTTGTGGCTCAGAATGGTCAAGAATCCACCTGCCAATGGAGGAGACACAGGTTCAATCCCTGGCCTGGGAAGATCCCACACGCCATGTGGTAACTAAACCTGTGTACCACAACTACTGAGCCTCCGCTCTGGACCCCAGGAGCTGCAACTGCTGGAGCCTGCATGCCTAGAGCTTGTGCTCCGCAACAAGAGAAACCACCACAAAACGAAGCTGACTCACCGGAACAAACAGTACCCCTGTTTTCCACAACTAGAGAGAGCCCAAGTGCAGCAATGAAGACCCAGCACAGCCAATAAATAGATTAAAAAAAAAAAAAAAGAAAAGCTAAAGCCTGGGCAGGGAGGGAGGAGCTGGCAAGGAGGACGGGAGATGCACTCAGGAGGTACCCTGACGGGACCTTCTTTGCAAGGTGTGTCCTGGAAGGACAGCCTTAATATGGGCTCATGGCCTAGGAGGAAAAGCCAGTGATGACGGGTGGCCTGCTCGCCAGCGTGCGCAGAGTGCCCACCTTTGACTCTTGGAGTCATCTGGTCAGTTTTTAGTTCACTTGCCATGGTTTCTCGGGAGAAGTTGCTGTGTTCAAGTGTAGGCTGAGGGAGCCAGGAGGCTCCAGGACCGGGGGCCCCTGTGGCTGAACCTCTGTTTCCTTCCAAACAGTTTCTACTGTCATCGTCCCCATGTTAGGTCAAGGCCCACAGTCATAGTCAAGGGTGAAGTTTTGGCGAATGATGGTAACTAGGATGCCCTGTGTGTCTTTTTTGGAATTGGAATGAAAACTGACCTTTTCCAGTCCTGTGGCCACTGCTGAGTTTTCCAAATTTGCTGGCATATTGAGTGCAGCACTTTCACAGCATCATCTTTCAGGATTTGAAACAGCTCAACTGGAATTCCATCACCTCCACTAGCTTTGTTCGTAGTGATGCNCACTGGAGCACAGTAATGGGGGCGGTGTGGGTCTGGAGGGACAAATGATACCAACCCTGGGGGATGCATGACCCCTACAGTGGAGGACAGGCAGGGAGGGGAGGTGGGCAGCAGGCCGCTGGGGTTGGCATTTGGTGAGGCTGAAGATAACAAGGTGTGAAATGTTCCTCTGCATTCCTAGGTCACCTGGAGAGCAGGTAGGGGCAACCCATGTTCCTTGAATCCAAAGGAACAAACCTGGAGAAAATGCACTGCCAGATGAGGCAAAGGCCTTGTGGGCAGCACAGGGACCCTCAGGCACCAGCATCACAGGGAGGCTGTGGGAGAGCTGGTCCCTTTCAGGGCGAACCTGGGCCTCCTGCCCCATCTGGTCCTCGAGTCAGCCTGGGAGAGTATGTTTCCCGAGACGGCCTGTTTGTTTTAACTTGTCTGTAATGCTGTTTCCACTTCAGTTCCTGCTGCATTCAACATAAACAATTTACTCACTCAGTCATGAGGAAAAAATGAAAAACACACTTGACAAGTGAATTTCATGTTGTTGGGAGGCGTGCCAATGCCAACAGCCTAGACGGGGGGCAGGAGACCAGAATGGGGGGGGGACGATGAGCAGGGGCTGCAGGGACCCGGCCACACTTACCAGGGGACGACCCCACACCGGCTGCCCGGAACTGCCCCAGGATGAGGCTCTGCTCGCTCTCGGCCAGAGCCAGGAGGAGTTCATAGGCTTCGATGCACTGCTCGCTGAAAGAGAAGCACATGGCGTCGTCAGCTTGGGCAGAGAACGGCTGGGCCCCTGCGGGGCAGCGTGAGCCCTGCCTCTCAGCATCCCTGTCCAGGTTGGCAAGGACACGCCCCCACGCACTCATGGACAGAGTCAGGGGCTCGCTCTGCTTTGTGGCCCCCTCCCTGCCCTGCTTTAAAAAGACAAAACAAAACTTTAGACTATGACCTAGAAAAATACAGGGAAGCGATGAAGATAAGAGAGGCAAGCCTGCTGCTCTGTTGATGACCAGCTTGAAGGGAAAGGTGATGTGCTCACAGCGACCAGCCTCTGGGCGTGCCCTGCCCACCTGGATTGCCAGACCTTGTGTAATCCCCTTCCACCTGGTTTGTGTGACTAAGAGAATAACGCAAAAGTGATGGGTTGTCACATCCGAGGTTGGTTATTAAAGAATGTGATGATTTCCATCTTGGTCTTTCTCTCTCTTTCCTCCCTTCCCTTTTCCTCTTGGATCATCCTTTTCAGAGGAGGCCAGCTGCCATGTCTTGAAGACCCTTGAGTAGCCCTACGGAGCAGCCCATGTGGTTAGGAACTAAGGCGCCAGCCAATCGCCAGTGAAGGACTGAGGATTCTACCCGAAGCCTTTCGAAGCAGATCTGCCAGCCCCCATTAAGCTGATGCAGCTCTGGCTGAGAGCTTGACCAAAAACTCAAGAGACCCAGAGCCAGAACCACCTAGACAAATCATTCCCAGATTCCTGACCCCAGAAGCTTTGACATAATAAACAGTTATACGATAATAGGTAATTCATACAGCAGCCCAGAAAGGGGACTGTTTTAACCGAGATCTGCCTATTCAATGGAGTGGCCACTAGCCACATGTGGATATTTAAATGAAAAAGAACTTAAGGTAAATAAATGAACATTCAGTCTCTCTGCAGTAGTAGGCATATTTCATACGTTTAACAGCTATGTGCGGCTAGCAGTTGCCGCACTGGATAACACAGAGAACAGCTCCATCATCATAGAAAGTTCTGCCAAAGGCTTGTAAAGCTGCGTCATGAAACACTCACAAAATCTCTGACAAGAGCTGGAGTGTGGAGCTCTCTCTTCAGGTACACTAGACAGAGGATCAAACAGTGACCTCTGGAAAGCCACTGCTGCCCGTGGCCCCATAGGGACGCATGTCTGCACTGGATGGAGTGTGTGTCTAATGCTTGAGTCATCCTGGCCACAGTAGTGAAAATCACCCCCAAGCAAAGAATTGATGAGCTTCTCCAAGCTGAGCAGGGGAAATGTGGCTTTACTCAACACTTAGTCAACAGAATTTTTTTAAAAATTGTGTTTACTTTCAAGTTCCTTTACTAAGAGACAGGAAAGAGAGTCCAATGACTGCCTCTGGGTGCTGGCAGCTCCCCTTCTCAAGGGCAGTTGGTCTTTCAAGTTAGAGATGCTGGGACATTGCCTTTTCTGTACAGATGAAAGGGAGACTGAGGGTGCAGAAGAGCCTGTTTCAAGAGTAGTCACACAGGATCATCTGTTTGCTTTGGTGTGTCTGTAGACTAACAGGATTGCTCCCTAGCTTTGGTCTCCTATATTTTGGTTTGATATATATGTATATATTTTTTTAAGAAGCAATGTTTCTTAAAACAATACTGAATTCTTTGAGAGGATGCCAAGAGTAAGATACAATGACTACTCTGGGACTTCAAAATATGCCTAAGTGGTGACACTAATATAATAAGTCTATGAAAACAATAATAAAGCTGAGTTTTGTAAATAAAGCTATTAAACAAGTACTAATTTAAAAATAGATAAATTCCAAAGCTGATGAAGCTGAAAAAAAAAAAAAAGGTGGCACCACTTGCTCATCAATGAATGAATCACATTCATTTAAACTGGTTTTTTTTAATGGGAAAAAAACTGGCAGCACGCCTGAAGAGACATAAAAATATTCATATCCTTTGATCTATAATTCCTGCTCCAGGGATTTTATCTCAAGGAAAATACAAGAATGACAGTTTTTGTATTAACTTATTCACCATAGAATTATTTTCAATATCAAGATTCTGCAAGAGTCTAAATATCTTTTAGAGAAATAAGTAATAATACCATATAAACTTGATGGAAGGGATACAGTGAGTCAAAATAAATGAAGACTTTTAAGCAATAATATAACAGTTTAACAAACTGAAGGAAGAGAACGCATTAGATTTACCACAATGCAGAATATAATATGAATATAAATAAAGTCTGGGAAAAAAGACTGGAAGAACAAGAAGTGAACTTGTAACACAAAAATTGATGTTTTGAGGGATGTTGTTGTTTAGTCACTAAGTCGTGTCTGATTCTGTAGCCCACCAGGCTTTTCTGTGCATGGGATTTCCCAGGAAGAATACTGGAGTGGGTTGCCATTTCCTCCTCCAAGGGATCTTTCCAACCCAGGGACTGAACCCCCATCTCCTGCACTGGCAGGCGGATTCTTTACCACTGCCAAAGGGAAGACTTTGAGTGATATTACTTACAGGAAATAATATTTCAGTTGAACATTTCTAACAGAAACATACTGTTTTACTAATACCACACTCATTATCCTTATTTTCTTACTTGCTACCAGGGTGCTAACTGATTTTTAATATTTATCACACCCTAGCATTTGCTGGTCCAGTCCTCTAGTTACATTTTCTAAAACCTTATTTTCTACTTTCATGCAGAAGCTTGCTAAGGATGCACTTCTCAGTGAAAGTGGCCCCTCACCCGCCTGCCTGCCCAGCTTCCTACCTGTACTGCAGGGCCAGCCTCAACGCTGTGGCATTGGATTCATACTTCCCCACCAGCATGCTCATCCTCTCGGCATTGCTCTTGCATTCTTCCAGGGTTATAGTCAGAAGGTCATTTTGGGATTTGAGGTGTTCAATACGGCTACAAAGGAAGGAAAATCACGTTCACAATTTTACACTAGGATTACAATGCGTTGCCAAGATTTTAGTTATCCACTCTAGATTCTGGCCAAAATGCACGTAAGGATATGAGCTCATTAGAGGTTTTAGCAAATGCAACTGATGAGAAGTAATAAGCGAAGCAACTCAAAGCTGAAGAGTCATTAAATTCTGTGTGAATTAGAAATAAAAATTGCCCCCTGGCTATTTCCCAACCAGTCATGGATGAGCCGTTTGCCAGGTAAAGTGCTAGGCTTGGGAGATACACCATGGTAAGGAGCCCTAACCTTCATGAGAGTTAAGACTCAGATGCTCCAACGAACCACCCTCCACTCTCCACAGGGACAAATGAAAAGCAACCTTTACAATAAGAGCTAGTATTTGTTAAGCCGTTGCCCAGTAACTCTCCCAATAGCCCTTTGAATTAAGTATTATTATCTCCATTTATCAGAGGAGGCACAGAAATGTTAATCCTTGGGCTCTGAACCAGGCAGTTTGACCCCAGATCCTTGACTCAGAATGCTCACTACAGAGCAGGAGCAAAGGATGAATCAATGGGTGAAAAAGAAACTGCGCTGAAGAGGCACCTGAGTGGCAACTGTGGCGTGTATCCAAAGCTCTTTCCAGCATGGACAGTCCCCCAACTGCTAACTACTGGCAGGATAATCAGTGGATAAGGATAAGTTTTATAAAAATCAGAAAATTCAAGGCAGAAGAGTTTATGGCAAAGTCAGAACGCAGATTAGGGAAGCCGAAGCCTTCAGCCTGTTTTCTGTCCCAGGACGCTGAGGCTCTGGATGGAATGATTCATTCCCCACAGGACATGCCCATCTGCAGTACTCTGATTACCAAGTCTTAAAGAGACATAAGGTTTCACACACACAAAATGTTACGAGTTTGGAAGCCATCTGCTTTGAGGATCAATCTTAGGACCACGCATCTTAGCACATATAACTAAGACCGTTGTATGGCTTTGGCAACAACAAGGTCAATTCGATGTAAGGTGTTACAGGGAACAGTTTTCTGTCTTTTCTCACATGACGGCCTCTTCAGAGACTTCCCACCCTCTCATTTACTTCTTGACTTGCTCCAGTTATATTCAGTCAGTCCCTACTAATTAGGTGAAACCAGACCTCCATGTGGTCAATTCTATCTCAGACAGCACCCCTGCGTTGATGGCTCCTACCTTTTAAAACATTCTCCTTCATTTGGGTCATGACAGGTGCCTACTGGTTTTCTCCCTGCCGAAAGGTCATTATTTCTCCTGTCTCCTCTGCTGGCTCCCTCTTCTCTATATAATCTGTGACAGTTGACATTCCCTTAGGACTCAGTCCTAGGTCCACTCCTCTATCAACACTCTCCCCTGAGGGTGATTTTATCCAGTCCCAAGACTTTCACAGGCATCTATGTTCCCAAGGCTCCCAGATTCTTAGTTCATATCTCTCTTGTAAGTGCCAGTCTCAAATATCCAGGGTTTCACACAGACACCTCAAATTTAACAAGGGATTCTTGACTTTCCTCTAACCATAACCTCCTCCATCTTCCCCATCTCAGTAAATGCCACCACCATATTCCCAACAACAGAGGAGAGACATCTGCGAGTCTTCTTTGAGACCGCCCCCTTTTTTTATACATCTGTGGATTTTTATCACCACACATACAATGACCCCTTCAAATTGCCTCTACTTGGCCGTGCTCGTTCACTGCAGAACTGGCTCAGTTTCTACCCCTGCCCACCCCTTTCCATTCTGCAAATCTAAGTGAACTTTTAAAATTTAAACCAAGTCTGTTCTTCCCCATGCATAAAGCGCCTTAACAGCTTCCAATGGCACTTCGTCTATGACCTCAAATTCCGTAGCCCACCCAGCCCTGACTACTTCATCACCTTGTCTCATGGGGCGCCTCCTTTCACTGATTCTGTTTCAGTTCCACTGGGATTGGGGCAATTCAGACTTCACACCAGCCACTTCCCAGCCTTGAAGTTGATAAGGTGGCCCTTAAGACTCTTCCTGGTTTGTCACATGGCTGTTCCTTTCCCACCTGAAAAATCTCAATTGCTATTTCCCCACTTCAGAGATGCCTTCCCTGTCTTTGTACCTAAAACCAAGGCTACCTTTTATTTTGTCACAGTGTCATATTTACTTGGAGATTTCTCATGTTCTTATTGGTCTGTTTTTGCTTAACTTCCTTAACAGGATACAACTCCATGAAATCTTGTCTGTTTGACTTTCTTTGGCATCCAAATAGCCCAGCACATAGTAGGTACTTATATCTGCATGCTGCATGCTAAGCTGCTTCAGTTGTGTCCAACTCTGTGCAACTCTGTGGACTGTAGCCCCCCCAGGCTTCTCTGTCCATGGGATTTTCCAGGCAAGAATACTGGAGTGGGTTGCCATTTCTCCCTCAAGGGTACCTTCCTGACCCAGGGATCGAACCTGCGTATCTTAAGTCTCCTGCATTGGCAGCCAGGTTCTTTACCACTAGCGCCACCTGAGAAGTCCAAAAAGCAACAATACTTTTGAGTAGGCATGACCCACCCCATGCCTCTGCCACACACACACAAACACAAGTTAAAGGCTGTCATTCTTTTAGAGTGTAACACGACTCCAACTTTGAGATACGTAGTTAAATAAAAGATATCAGAGCATACTGGTAGATAATTTACAAGCACTCCCATGTTCTAGCAGTAGCTGTGATAATACATAAAACAATGCAGAAGAGGTGGACAGGCAGGGGTTGACCAGCTGGGCTATTTAATAACTCTGGACTTGAGGCAAATCATTCAGTGTTAAAACATTTGCTTTCTAATTTGCAAAAGGGGACTATTCTTGCCCTCCCAAGTTGAGGGTTTAGGGTTGTCTGTGAGTCTTTGGAAAGCTGTTAAACTCCATGACAGTGTGGGCTACAGGCACCAAATAGTTCCCCCTTCTTTGGTCTCTCTTAGGTGCATATAATGGAAGAGAAAGGACTCCCCCCCGCCCCCACCAATTCAACCACAAAGCAGGCTTGTTAAATCCCAGAATCTGCTGAGAGGAGATCCTCCTACAGAGGGCCCCTGAAGGCATCTGACTTCACTCAGTTGCAAAGGGCGTATCTGATTTAATTTTTAAGCACTCCCCTTCCTGTGATACTGAGAGCACTTACTGCTACAAGGTAATCATCAGGATTGTCACTCTTAAGTATTTTGGATTTAATAAGGAAACCATTTAATTTCAAGATTTAAAATGACCTAGATTGCCAGATTTCCTTGGTTCTCAAGTACTATATTAAACAGCTTCAAATCAGGGAGGACTAACAGGATAATTCAATTTATTCAGGTTTGCCATACACAAGGGGAACGGCATGAAGCGATGGTGGGTGGGGAATGGCATCCATGTTTCTTACGGGTCGGCTCACCAGCCTCTCCAGTTCTTAGTAGGTACCCCGCTGAAGACGGCTGGGTGAGGGCAGGCGCCGCATGCTCGGCCGCCATTCAGCCACTGTGAGGCCAGGTCTGAGTCAGAGCAGTCACCACAGCTTGGCCCTGCTCCTTCTCTTCTGCTTTTTTAACAACCCTCTTTCATTGCTGGGATGACATACAAGCCAGTCTTTGCCAAAGAGGCCGGAGGACAAACTCAAACCCCCTCCGTCATAAGATCTGGGAAGAGCCCATAAAACTGGGCACACAGTCAAATTATTCTAAGCAGGACAATTAGGCCAACTTAGAAAATCTGAACTAAGTAGGATAGGATGTAGGGATGGGAGGATGTACACACTTGTGAAAAGCATAAATATAATGAGGCAACCTTTGACTGGAGCAGGGAGGGATAGACCAGCATGCCTGGTCCACCCCAGGAATGTCTTAATCAGACCCCTTCTGCCAACTCCACATCCCAGAACTGGTCTCTCGGTTCTCAGTAGCACTGGCTTGCACACTAGGGAGGCACCTTGCCATCCTGACCTACTTGTCATTCCATACGGACTGCTTCTTCGTTTGTTAAGGCCAGTGTACAAGGAAAAGGGGGAGGGGGAATTCCCTGGTGGCGCAGTGGGTAAGAACCCGCCCGCCAATGCAGGGGACATGGGGTCGATCCTTGGTCTCGGAAGATTCCACATGCTGCAGGGCAGTGGAGTCTGCATGTCACAACTCCTGAGCTCGTATACTGTGGCTACTGAAGCCCCGAGAAGCCGCCGTAATGAGATGCCTGTGCACCGAAACTAGCGGTTGCAACTAGAGAAAGCCCGAGGGCAGTACGAAGACCCAGCACAGCCAGAAATTAAGTAGAGAAACAAATATAGCAGCGTGTTAAAAAAGAAAGATATAGCCCCTGGCTCATAAATTATTTACAGAATTTAAAACAGCGCAACTAACACTTAAAACAGTGACAGCGAAGCAATACAGCAAGTGTGGGATCCTTCCAAGCACGAGGCCTTTGCATTTGATGACAGGTCACACAGGCCCACAGAGCCGGCCGTCCTGGGATGAGCAGGGTGGTGGAAACTCCCACCTGCCAGCTCGACAGCATCACATTAAGCCCTAATGCATAAGGCAGCCTCAACGGATCTTTGGGATGGGACTGGAGTTTCCCCTCAACACCACCACCGAATATACAGGATTCCTCCTTACCTGTTCAGCCGCTCCGTTTCCACCTCAAACTCTCTAATCTTGCTTTCCGAGATGGCAGATCCATGGGAGTAGAGAGTCTGGAAGATTTCCTGAATGTTGGAGCAGTCCTGAAGAGAGTGGGCCAGGTGCTCTGCCACGCTGCTGGACACCTGAACAGGTGAGCATTAATTCCTCTGTGGACAAAGCCACTTCCGGGATGCTGGGCCCCAGGCCCTTGCTTCCCAATTTAAGCTGTTAAGTTTTAAACAGTTTAAAGCTGATATTCCTTGAGAATTGGGCACCAGGAGATAGCTACCCAGATATTTTTCAGTTTGTATAATATAATCTTAGTATAAAAAGTTAACTACTGTGAATTCAGTACACAAACAGGGTCAAAATGCAGCTGCATTCTCTAAGCTGTATCTTCAGCAGCAGGCATGAAAGATCCTGAGCCTTGGGACCTAAACTTCTGTATACTAGATAGAGTTGGACACCCTTTCTCCTTCCTAAACCCCCTGCCACCCTCAACCCTTGTCTCTTGGCTGTTTTAGCTAAGGTGAACATCCCATTCCTTCACTTTCATAATTCAGCTTTGGCATGGAAGCTAGGTGCCTGCAATTTCTGCCCAGTGCAAAATTCTAAAATAGGGCCTTAAAACTGCTGTTTCTGTTTTTTCCCATCCCAAAGGGTCAAACCAGTCAATCTTAACAGAAATCAGCCCTGAACAGTTGTTGGAGGGACTGATGCTGAAGCTCTAATATTTTGGTCATCTAAGGTGAAGAGTCGACTCATTGGAAAAGTCCCTGATACTGGGAAAGATTGAGGGCAGGAGGAGAAGAGGGCATCAGAGGATGAGATAGCTGGATGGCATCACTGATGCAATGGACATGAACTCGGGCAAACTTTGGGAGATGGTGAGGGACAGGGAAGCCTGGCATGCTGCAGTCCATGAGGTTGCAACAGTCGGACACGACTGGGTGACTGAGCAACATTAATGAGGATCAAATAACTGGATTTTCCAGCCTCACCCCCAAATCCTCAAAGACATCCCCAGGGAACTGAAATTACACTGTTTTCACTATACATCAGTTCACAGCCCCAGGGTATTTGGCACTCTACAAAAGAAAACTCCAGAACTGAGCTGGAAGGTTCTGGTCTGTCCCAGCATCGGCTGTACTTCAAAGGCAGCGATCCTGCTCAGCGGAGAGCACCCTCCCTTTCAAGAGGGACGTGCGAATAATCAAGTTCTCTTAGAGCTTCCTGACTCTCTTGGTCACTGGGGAAGCAGGGTGATATAAAGCAAGTATTTCAAGACTTTCATCTATATTGCCAGTAACAAGACCTCAATCATTTCTTTCTGAATGGTTTCAAGCAGAGAAAGAAAAAGCTCCCTTTAAAGCTGAAGGGGTAATTCACTATCGGCGAACCGGTAGTGATTTTAAGCATTTTAATCTGACCTTCTGGAAGGAAATCAGGTATGATTTCTTATCAAAATCACCTGGTTTATTGGAGGGGCCCTGGGCAGTGCTTCTGTCGTGGACAAACCCTGTATAGTTCTACTATGTGACATGTCCCTTTTCTACTCATAAACACTCACCCCAATGCTGCTGATCTCTGAGCCTAGGACTGGCCGATCAGATGACGAAGATTCAGACCTGGTCTTGGAGAGCTTCACCCTCTCGGCGATCTAAACAAACAAAACAAAACAAGTGAGCGAAAAACAACACACGCCACTCCCCATATAAACTACTGACACTGTGTTTATACAGGGCTACTCTTGAACCTTGGCAACTAAACCATCAGTTCTTAAAAACGACTCACGTGTCTGATTTTTCTGCCACTTGCTTATTAGCTCATGGTTTTTCAGCGTTAGTACCACTGACATTTTGAGTTGGACATTCTTTGCTGTGGGGGACTGTTCTGTGCACTATGAGATGTTCACCAGCATCCTTGGCTTCTAGCCACAGTACTCCAGGTGTGACCATCGAAAAGGTGTCCAGACATGGCCAAAGAGCCCTTGGGACAAAAATCACTTCTGGCTGAGGAGCACTGGTGAGACTTCATAAACTTGATGGCTGACAACCAACCTTGTTGCAGAGACTGGCGGGGCTACCAGGAAGAGGTAATCATGTGAACAGTCTCTCTGGGGTGGACTCAGCATAGGAAGGGGGTCGGGGGCTGTGGCTGAGAATGGAGGGGCTACTTCTCACAGCCGCTGAGGCCTGGCCATCATCGTCATCTATTTTTCTGCTGGCAGGGCTGTCGGTTCTGGGAGTGGGCAGATCATTGGTTCATTACTCAGGGTTCCCCTCCTGGGCTGAACCATGATCCTCGAGAGCAACTCTCTACCCACCCTGTGACAAAACATCTCACTCTCCACAACAACCTCTCAGCTGGGACAGGCTCTGGCCCGCTGATTAATGAGAGCTGGCATCCAGGTTGCAGCCGAGACTTAGAACTATTAGTGGGTTATCTCTTCCTGCAGCTCCAGCATGGGAGGCCTGCGCGGGGCCCTGGGAAGCCCCTCAGGGCCCGCTGAGCTAATTGCATGTAGGCACAGCGGCCCTGCTCCACGAAGGCTGGGGCTGCCCGATAGCAGGCGGGTCCCCAGGGCGCACCTTGGCGATGGGGATGTCATTGCTGCTGCTGCTTGTGCTCAGTTCTCCGGTGCTGGGGTTAACGGGGCGGTTGGCGGAAGTGAGGCGGCCAGGGCTGGAGGGGCCTGTGGCCTGCACGCTCTGCAGGCGAGTTTGAAGCTCTCGAACCTGAAACGACAACACCTTCAGACACAGCGGTAGGCTCCCCCAGCCCAAAGAGGAGAAGGGCCAGAGCCGGGGAGGGCAAAGCTTTCATTTACACGAAGAAACCAGCCTCCCTGAAAACCGAAGTCAGCTGAGTCCGTGCAAAGGGCACTGATGTTCTTAACTGGATCTGCCACGGGCTGGCCAGCATCCGCGCTTCACAAGCTGGAGGGGGACATGTTTTCTGCGGTGCTGGAAGCTTCCAGCACAAGGAGAAGGGCCATCTTTAAGGGATGTTTGCTCACTCAGTCTCCTGTGCCTGATACACATGGCACTAGAAATGGAACCCAGGATGAAATTTGTACTTGCGTGGAGTTCAGAGGACAGAGATCATTTCAACGAGCACATGCTCATGCTATAAATATCAATCCAGGGTGGGTGTATAGGAAGCAGGAAAGAGGAAGAACGTGACTCCACCTGAAGTCACTGTGGAACTGTCTTTGAGCACAGTCTCCCAGGTGGACAGGGCTGTAATGGATGAGATGAGTGAGGCGCTGGCTGAGGGGCTGGAGTGGGAAGACCGGCTTGGATGACACACCGTCTGAAGAACTGCAAATTATTCAGTATGCATGGGATAGGAGAGAGACCTGCTCTGGGAAGAAGGAGAGGCTACGGTGATGAGAGGGAGTTGGTACCCATGGCTTATTCCCAAGGGACTTCGAGATGGGATTATCCCGGGGACAGTAGGAAGGCATACCTAATTAGCCCTTCAGTGTGGAGAGACCCAGAGCCCCCTCAATTACATTTAGAACACACATCTACCTGCACAGAATTTAAATGTCCCAACTCTGCTTCTCTATGGTTATGGCTCACTGAATCCAAAGGGAGAAATGTTCCAGGCAAGTGAAGATGATTATTAGAAACTGGTCTTTCCGATGACCCTGATCACAATTTGATCACTGTATACAATGTCAGTCTTAAAGGGCACACTGACCGCAGCATCAAAGGGCCCTTACGCATGGGTACCAGACCCTAATGGGAAGAATCAGCACCAGGACATCTAAACCTGGGTTTTCCCAACCTATCAGTGCACCAGAATGTCCCAAAGGGTTTGTTAAGACACAGAGCCCAGGGCCCCGTCCGCAGAGATTCTGATCAGCAGGTGGAGACCACACCTAGGAGTCTGCATGTCCAACAAGCACCCAGGCAACGCTGGTGCACCCGGCTGACGGCAGTGACCTGCGGGCGGCCAAGGCCTCACGGCACTCGACATCTCAGACACCACGGAGCAGAGCCACCCGGCTGCCAGCCTTGAGGCCTTCCAGGCAAACTGTTGTCTAAAAGCGGCTGGAGAGCTTTTCATCTTTAATATCTTGGATGTCTCCACTCTGCTAAATTGGGAACCAAATGTAATTGAAATTTCAATAATTCATTAGCATACAAGAAGCCAAGATAGGAAAACTCCCTCGGAGCAAATTGCATTCAATGGTGAAACAGCTGAAAAGTGCCCAATAGCTGGCTCTGCAGTGGTGTCCAGTAACTGCGGGTTAACAGAAATGTGCATCGTCCCCATAAAGTACCACACACAGGGCTGCCCTCAAAGCCATCTAAACACCAGAAAAACACATGCTGTCAAAGTCAAGTGGGACTGCTGCTGAGAGATTACAGGGCTCATTGTGGGATGGTCCTGATCAACTGTGCTTCTCTGTGCCCGCGGCCGAGGGCAGGACGCGTTTCTCTATCAGGCCAGCTTCCTGGCACCGGGAAAACCACCGTGGTGGAGACCGTGGGTTTCAGGTTCTACCGCTGTGAAAGCCTGATGAGGTCCTGAATAAGCAGCAGTGTTACCACCACTGCCGAATCTAAACAGTGTCTGAAGTGAAGTGAAAGTTGGTCAGCTGTGTCCAACTCTTTGTGACCCCGTGGACTATACAGTCCATGAAATTTTCCAGGCCAGAATACTGGAGTGGGCAGCCTTTCCCTTCTCCAGGGGATCTTCCCAACCCAGGGATCGAACCTAGGTCTCCTGCATTGCACGCGGATTCTTTACCAGCTGAGCCACGAGGGAAGCCCAAGAATTCTGGAGTGGGTAGCCTATCCCTTGTCCAAGGGATCTTCCTGACCCAGGAACTGAACCAGGGTCTCCTGCATTACAGGCGGATTCTTTACCAACTGAACTGTCAGGGAAGCCCTGCTGCTGTTGCTGCTAAGTCACTTCAGGAGTGTCTGAATCCCTCCCCAAACAATCGGTAGTCTGGGGTTCCAGGAATCCCAACTGGTCCACTCATCTCTCTTCTTAAAAAATAAAACATGGCCCTGGGCATTTTATAAAAACATCATTAAAACTACTCATGTTATAAAAAATGTTTGTTCTTCTAGTCACTAAAGTCAACATGTCTATTGTGGAAAATTTAAATGACAGTGGAAAATGAAGACAAAAAAAGTCCCTATGTTCTTTCTCACTCTACAGAGACGATAGCTTCTCATCATTTTCCGTGGTGTGTTTGTGCGTGGGCATGCACACCTCAAATGAATTCTGTCTAAATACTCATTTTCATATTAAAAGCTTTGGGCTAAGAGAATGTCTTTGAAAACTAAAGGATGATAAACATATTTATTTTGGTCTATGCTTTACTACTTAATGATAATTGTTGCTGCTGCTGCTGCTGCTGCTAAGTCGCTTCAGTCGTGTCCGACTCTGTGCGACCCCATAGATGGCAGCCCACCGGGCTCCCCCATCCCTGGGATTCTCCAGGCAAGAATACTGGAGTGGGTTGCCATTTCCTTCTCCAATGCATGAAAGCGAAAAGTGAAAGCGATCCAGCTGAAGGGAGTGGAGTGAGCCTTCATGGACTGAAAAACAGCTAGTTGAGTTAAAAAGCCCTTCTTCTCTCTTGCTTGGGAAGTGGGATCTTAATTTAGATGAATACATGCACAGAAATGAAGGTTAAAACCAATCTGCTGACTGTAAGCTTAGGTAAGGCTTAGGAGAGGGGAGAGAGACAGCTATTAGCATCCTTGCATTTGGTAGCTCAGAGGTTAAAGCGTCTGCCTGCAATGCGGGAGACCTGGGTTTGATCCCTGGGTTGGGAAGATCCCCTGGAGAAGGAAATGGCAACCCACTCCAGTATTCTTGTCTGGAGAATCCCATGGACGGAGGAGTCTGGAGGGCTACAGTCACAGGATCGCAAAGAGTTGGACACGACTGAGTGACTTCACTTTCACTGCAGTAAGTTGAGGGAGAAGGCAATGGCACCCCACTCCAGTGTTCTTGCCTGGAGAATCCTAGGGATGGGGGAGCCTGGTGGGCTGCCGACCATGGGGTCGCACAGAGTCGGACACGACTGAAGCTACTCAGCAGCAGCAGCAGTAAGCTGAATTGTGTACCTTACCCAAAACACACGTCCAAGTTCTAGACCCCCAGTCTATGAATGGGATCTTATTTTGAAATATCGTCTCTGTAGATGTAATTACATCAAGGATCTCAAGATGAGACCCTCCTGGAATTGGGGCAGGCCCTAAATCTACTTATAAGAAAAAAGAGAGGGAAGATGTGAGACACAGAAACGGAAGGCCAGAGAAGGCCATGTACAGACGGAGGCAGAGAGTGGCCACAAATCAGAGGACACCAGGGCTAGCTACTAGAAGCCAGAAGAGGTGAGACAGGATTCTCCTCCAGAGCCCACGGAGGAGGTGCAGCCTCGCCAGCACCGTGATTTTGCAGACTCCAGAATGGTGAGAGAATGCATTGTTGTTGTTTTATGTCATCAAGTTTGAGGTCATTAGCTAATATACTCATCTTTCACTGAAGACATTTCATTAAAGAAAAATATTTCAACAAAATACGTGCTTTGCAGTTGGGGATAGCCAGAAATCAAAGCACATCTAAGCTAGGAACTGATATATGTGCTGATACCCTTATAGCCTTTTCCACTGGAGTTCTTCAACATCAGACAATGAAACATGATTTCAGTGGCCATTTCCTCACTTTTTCTAAAGTGAGTATGTAGCCAGGTTGCTTCTAGAGGCCCGGAAGAGGAGTGTGTCTGTCACGTCCCCTGGAATCCTGACGGAGTGTGAAGGGGACAGTCTTGTGTCTTAGGGGCTCAGAGTCTAGCCAGACTTCTCATTACGTGGGCTCCGAGAAGGGACACCGACAAGAAGCGTCAGCCCGTGAAAGAAGCATTACTCTGCCTCCCAGAGTGGGAAACGCTGGCCTTCAATCTTGAAGGTTGAGGAGCTGTTTAACAAGCAAATAAAGAGGAAAACAGATCTGACAGGCTCAAGGAAGGAAATGACAATAAAATGCTAGCCCTCCGCTTCTCTTAACGCTCAACGACTTCTCGAAGCGCGAAAAGGGCTTCATAAGATCATCTGATGAGAGAGGAGAATGGACTGGAATGAGGAAGAGAAAGGAAGTGAGTCAAAGCTGCACGTGAGAAATGATGAGAGCTCAAACACTGTCAGTGAAGTGGGAGCAAAAATGGCTACCACTCCCCAGAGCACCATCCAATAGAACTTCCTTTCCTGTAGTAACGGGTACATTCTCTAGCCTCACTGTCTGCTATGGTAGCCATAAGCCACATGAAATGTGCCTAGTGTTCCCAAGGAACTTTATTTTTAGTTGTATTCTCTTTTAATTAAACTCCAACTTAAATAGTTGTGTGTGGCGAGTAGTTACCGTATCGGTCAATGCAGTTCTAAAACAATTTAAGAAAGGAGAAAAACAAACTTGTGGCTGGAATGACTCCGTGTATCCCGGTACTTAGCAAAATGGAGAAAACACAAGAAGAAGCTGAGTTTTCAGAGATAAACAAAGATGCCAATTTTGGACATGCTGCATTTGAGGAAACCAAGGATTTCAGCCAATGGTAGAAATGTAATCTGAGAGAAAGGGATCAGAACTGGGCTTCTGCGTGTGGATAAGGTGTAAGTGTGGAGGTGGGCGGAGAGAGTCCGTACAGCTGGCTGGATTGAAGGCTCAACTGTGGACAGGAAGAAGGGGGAGCTTCACTTCCAGGAGAGAAAGAAGAGGTGAGGATAGGTACTAAGAAAGGTATGTTTGCAACTGGAGAATTGAGGATGAAAAAAGAGGCGGCTTCCATCTGATGGCTTTTGTCTGTCTTAAAGTTAAGGTGCTCTGATAGAGAGGGAGGGGATAGTAGCTGTCAGAAAAGAGAAAGGAAGGTGACCTATAACCCAAAGAGCGAGAAAGAGAAGGCGAGAAGGAGAAAAGCTTACACAGCACACTGCAAACTCAGCTGAGCGCTTTGATTTTAGACAGGAGACTGAGTCAATGCATTGTTTTCTTCAAACTCTGGAGACTGCATGAAAATGTCAGTGAGGAATAAAAATTGTGACAGTGAAAAGTATGTGCTCGGGGCATTAGCAGAAAGAAGACTTGGGCGCATTCCTTAAAGGCAGAGTGGAAGGAAGAGTACTGATGAAAGACAGAACGGAAAAAGCCCAATTCCATCAACTACACATGGGCAGTTGTTGCACACAAGGTGAACTCAGAAGAAGGTTGGTAGGGTTTAGATGTGGCCTTGGCAGGTACTAAAAGGCAAGAATGAGAAGCAGGGCTGCAAACAGGGGACAGGGGGGTGTGACTGTATACAGAACAAATGAAAATTTCCAGTGTATGACAGCTGTGGCTAAAGTAAACAGGCAGTCTTCCTATTAAGAGTGTATAGAAATGCTGCTATAAAAAGGAACAGTGAGAAAGAAATTCACTGCCAGCGTTCAAAAAAAGACAGTAAAATCTCCAGGTGCCAGAAATGAAGTGAAAAATAAGGTTAGAGAGGTAGGAGGGAGCTGGTGCTTCAGGCAGCCGGGGAGGGGCGAGCAGGCCGTGGAGTGAATGTGCCAGGATCCAGGGAGAGGACCCAGGACCGCGGCAGGTCAGGCTGCTGGAGCAGACACTCCTGCATCCAGTTGGGAGGCTCCCTGCCAGGTCCCTCTGTGAAGAGCGGACTGAGGGCGCTGCCCGGGAAGCTGGAAGGCAGTCCAGGCTGCGCGGGAGTCAAAGCAGAGAAACCAGCACCTCAGCCTCGGGACCCAGGAGTGCGGGGTCCAGGCTTATTCTGCGTCCACAGTGTGTGCACCGCCCCTCAAACCTGGGAACCACTCCCTGGTGGCTCGGTGGTGAAGGTCCATCAACAATGGAGGAGATGAAGTTTCCATCCCTGGGTTGGGAAGATCCCCTGGAGAAGGAAATGGTAACCCACTCCAGTATCCTTGCCTGGAGAATCCCATGGACAGAGGAGCTGGGGGGGGGCGACAGTCCATAGGGTCGCAAAAGAGCTGGACACAACTTAGTGACTAAACAACAACAAATCTCGACAGTGAAAACTGGTCTGGATTTTGCCAGACCACCCTCTTTCCCAGAAATCTAACTGGTAAACTCCCCAATATCATCAGGGAGCTGGAAGAGACTGAAGCCTCCCATGATGGTGCCCAGGACCGTGGAGCTGACTGACATGCAAGAACGGCTGCAGGGAGAAGAGGAGGAGGCGGGACAGGCCAAATCAGGAGACGGACCCAACAGAGACGAGATCAGAATAAAGCGACCTGTAAACCACAGCGCAATAAACACGTTTAGGGCCCAGAAAGAGATATGAGTAAGTTTTGTACAGAATAAGAAATTGTGAAATAAAAATAGGCAGATATCAAGCAAGAATAGGCAGATGAAAAAGAAAAGCCCATGGAAAATGTTGTCAATGAAGAGAAATCAGCTTAAGCTCTAGACTGGGAAGCGTGGAAAAGAGTGTTTTTCAATAAAATTGGAAAGAGAAGTAGTGAACAGCAACACAGCACAAAGAATTCAGAACATACCACGGGCAGCTAAATAGACACAAAAATACAAGTGTCATTGACAGGCTCCAACCCACTTCTAGAAGAGTTCCAGAGGACAGTTCAGTTCAGTTCAGTCGCTCAGTCGTGTCTGACTCTTCGCGACCCCATGAGTCGCAGCACGCCAGGCCTCCCTGTTCATCACCATCTCTCGGAGTTCACTCAGACTCACATCCATCGAGTCCGTGATGCCATCCAGCCATCTCATCCTCTGTCGTCCCCTTCTCCTCCCGCCCCCAATCCCTCCCAGCATCAGAATCTTTTCCAATGAGTCAACTCTTCTCATGAGGTGGCCAAAGTACTGGAATTTCAGCTTTAGCATCATTCCTTCCAAAGAAATCCCAGGGTTGATCTCCTTCAGAATGGACTGGTTGGATCTCCTTGCAGTCCAAGGGCCTCTCAAGAGTCTTCTCCAACACCACAGTTCAAAAGCATCAATTCTTCGGCGCTCAGCCTTCTTCACAGTCCAACTCTCACATCCATACATGACCACAGGAAAAACCATAGCCTTGACTAAACGGACCTTAGTCGGCAAAGTAATGTCTCTGCTTTTGAATATGCTATCTAGGTTGGACATAACTTTTCTTCCAAGGAGTAAGCGTCTTCTAATTTCATGGCTGCAGTCACCATCAGCAGTGATTTTGGAGCCCAAAAAAATAAAGTCTGGCACTGTTTCCACTGTTTCCCCATCTATTTCCCATGAAGTGATGGGACCAGATGCCATGATCTTCGTTTTCTGAATGTTGAGCTTTAAGCCAACTTTTTCACTCTCCTCTTTCACTTTCATCAAGAGGCTTTTTAATTCCTCTTCACTTTCTGCCATAAGGGTGGTACCGCCAAGCAGTTCCACTGCTGATCATACACACTGAGGAAACCAGATTTGAAAGAGACACATGTGCCCCCAGTGTTCATCGTAGCACTGTTTACAATAGCTAGGACATGGAAGCAATTTAGATGTCTATCGGCAGATGAATGGATAAGAAAGCTATGGTACAGATACACAATGGAATATTACTCAGCTATTAAAAAGAATGCATTTGAATCAGTTCTAATGAGGTGGATGAAATTGGAGCCTATTGTACAGGGTGAAGTAAGTCAGAAAGGAAAACACCAATACAGTATATTAACATATATATATGGAACTTAGAAAGATGGTAATGATGACCCTCTATGTGAAACAGCAAAAGAAACACAGATGTAAAGAACAGACTTTTGGACTCTGTGGGAGAAGGCAAGGGTGTGATGATTTGAGAGAATAGCATTGAAAAATGTATACTACCATACGTGAAACAGATTGCCAGTTCAGGTTCAATGCATGAGACAGGGTGCTCAGGGCCAGTGCACTGGGATGACCCTGAGGGATGGGATAGGGAGGAAGGGGAATGGGGGTTCAGGATGGGGAACACATGAACACCCCTAGCTGATTCATGGCAACATACGGCAAAAATCACTACAATATTGAAAAGTAATCAGCCTTCAATTAAAATAAATAAATAAATTAAAAAAAAAAAAAAAAGAGAGTTCGGTTCAGTCACTTAGCCTTGTCTGACTTTTTGCAACACTATGAACTGCAGTATGCCAGGCTTCCCTGTCCATCACCAACTCCCAGAGGCTGCTTAAATTCATACCCATCAAATTGGTGAAGCCACGCAACCATTTCATCCTCTGTCATCTCCTTCTCCTCCTGCCTTCAATCTTTCTCAGCATCATTGTCTTTTCCAATGAGTAAGTTCTTGGCATCAGTTGGCCAAAGTATTGGAGGTTCAGTTTCAGCATCAGTCTGTCCAATGAACATTCAGGACTGATTTCCTTTATGATTGACTGGTTTGATCTCCTTGTAGTCCAGGGATGCTGAAGAGTCTTCTCCAACACCCCAGTCTAAAAGCATCAATTTTTCAGTGCTCAGCTTTCATGTTCCAACTTACACATCCATACATGAATATTGGAAAAACCATAGCTTTGATTAGACAGACATTTGTCAGCAAAGTAATATCTCTCCTTTTTAATATGCTGCCTAGGTTTGTCACAGCTTTTCTTCCAAGGAGCAAGCATATTTTAATTTTATGGCTGCAGTCACCATCTGCAATGATTTTGGAGTCAAAGAAAATAAAGCCTGTCACTGTTTCCATTGTTTCCCTATCTATTTGCCATGAAGTGATGAGACCGGATGCCATGATTTTGTTTTCTGAGTGTTGAGTTTTAAGCCAGCTCATTGTGTTTCTTCCAGTCCAGCGTTTCTCATGATGTACTCTGCATACAAGTTAAATAAGCAGGGTGACAATATACAGCCTTGACGTACTCCTTTTCCTATTTGGAACCAGTCTGTTGTTCCATGTCCAGTTCTAACTGTTGCTTCCTGACCTGCATACAGATTTCTCAAGAGGCAGGAACACAGGAAATGACAGAGAAACAATATTCAAAAAGAAGTAAGTTTTCCAGATATAGTCCTGAGACTTAAGTATCATGTCAGGTGCTAGATAGTTGTGGAAGTTTTTAGATATGTCTGCAAATGCTTTGATAGGCCCTCCATCAAAAAGTGGACTCCAGGATTTCCCTTGTGGTACAGTAGATACGAATCTGCCTGCCAGTGGCGGGGACATGGGTTTGATCCCTTGTCTGGGAAGATACCACATGCGGGAGCAACTAAGCCCGCGGGCCACAACTACTGAACCCACAAACCAGAGCCCGCGCTCTGGAATGAAGAGCAGCTCCCACTTGCCACAGCCAGACAAAGCCCAAGTGCAGCAACAAAGACCCAGTGCAACCAAAAACAAATACATTTTAAAAAGGTGAACTCCAGTTCCCCTCTCCTTGCACACGCCTGGCCTGAGACTGCATCTGATCAACAGAAAGTTGTGACAGTGATGCCACGTAACTTCCAAGGGTAGGTTAGAAAAGGCAATACAATTCTGCCTCCCTCTCTCTCGGGGTGCTGGCCCTTACTAGCCAAACATGCTGCTGTGAGGAAGCCCAGGGCACACAGAGAGGATGCTTGTGGGTGTTCTGACCAACTATCCCTGCTGAGGTCCAGACAGCGGTCAGCCTTACCCACCAGACAAAGGAAGCATGACTTCAAGATGACTGGCCATGGCCACCCTCTGACTGCAAGCACGTCTGAGCCCAAGAGAGAGCTGTCCACTGGAGGCCAGTCATCCCCAGAAACACGCAGATAGTCATAAATGATTGTTCTTTCGGGGCTCCATATTTGGGGTGGTTTGTTATGCAGCTGGTGCTAACCGGAAGAAGAGGATGAAAAAACTGCCTATCTAGAAACACTGTACTGCAAATGTAGGTGGAAGGGAAAGGGGAAAGAGAGAATCTTGAAGCTGCCTGGTGGGAGAGACACCTTAAGCTCTGAGGGCGGGGATGTTGGTCTGTTTCACTCACTATTGTATTCAACACGTGGAACAGTGTCTGACACAGTGTCAGCCTCAATACAATCTTGAATATTGCCAAATAAAACTGTCACCTGAAAACCCAAGATGCAGCCTGAGTAATGGCCCCCAAAGATGTCCACACCCAAATCCTGGAAATCTGTGGATAAATTACCTTACATGGCAGAAGGGAATTTGCAGGAATCACAGAGAAAGGCAAGGAAACTGAACCAAGAAGGAACACAGCCCTGATGCCTCACTGATTTTAGTGAGGTGAAGGTGAAGTCGCTCAGTCGTGTCCGACTCTTTGCGACCCCGTGGACTGTAACCTACTAGGCTTCTCCGTCCATGGGATTCTCCAGGCAAGAATACTGGAGTGGATTGCCATTTCCTTCTCCACTGATTTTAGTGAGTGAGACACATTTCCGACATTTGACCTCCAGAACCGGGAGATAATAAATCCATGTCATCTTAGGTCACTGATTGTGCTAATTTGTCTCAGCAACAACAGGAAACTATACACCTATCGTCAAGAGTGTGGACAAAAAGAAAGACAGTCTCAAAGATTAAGAGTTAAGCACCTACAGACCTTTGCTGAAAGATCTTCCCAAGGACACACAAGCTTTTCAGGAACAAGAAAACTAAATTGCAAAAAAGAATGGGATAAAGGGAAAAACGATGAGCACAAAAACTGTCAGGGATATAAGGGCTTCGCCGGTGGTGCAGCGGCAAAGAACGCACCTGCCAAAGCAGGAGACACAAGAGACGGGGGTTTGATTCCTGGGTCGGGAAGATCCCCTGGAGGAGGAAATGGCAACCCACTCCAGTGTTCTTGCCTGGAGAACCCCATGGACAGAGGAGCCTGGCGGGCTACAGCCCATGGGGTCAGAAAGAGTGGGGCATGGCTGAGCCACTGGCACTTTCACGCACATGCACGTGCCATGAGGCGCCTGTGAGGACTCTGCAGCCTCACTCTTGGCCATGCATTCTAGAGAAATTCCCACACAGGACCAAAGAGGACGCATGCATGGCCTATGCCCCGGGGCACTGTTTGTGGCAGTGGGAGGTCTGGACGCTGGGCACGGAAAATGTGGTGGGGACTCTACAGAACTTCAGGAGGCCTTTAGACCTCATGCATACGTGGCACCATGGGCAGACCTGAAAGTCAGAGTGCTCGAGGAAAACAAAGAAAGAAGTCTGCAGCGCAACACAATGGATGTAAATGAAAACCCAACAAACACTGTGTATAAGGACACACGTAAAATGAGGGAAAGAGAGTGGGAGAGAAAAGCAATAAATAAAAGCGGGCCTTTTCACGATCAATGTGTCTGCTTTAACAGGGGATGTAATTAGCTTATCTCTGGGCCCTGCAGGCCAGATGAAAACAAACAAATGAAAGGAAGTAAATATAAAGATAGGTGCTCAGGGGCAGAAGAGATTGTAGCAGCCAGATGCTGATGAGGACGGAGAGTCGGGCTGGAGCTGTTGAGGCGTCACAGCAGGAGGTTTCTGGAAAGAGCTCAGGTCACCGAGAGGGAGGTGAGGGTGGCTGCAAGCAGGGCCAGCTGCTGGGCCTGCGCTCCCCCAGGACGACTGCAGGGCCTCAGAGAGACGCCCAAGCCCTCTGACGGAGTCAGCCGAGAACGTGGGGCTCAGATGAGTGACAGGCAGGGAGGGGAGGTGGCACTGGACTCCTGAGCAGGAGGAGAAGCATTGCTATTAGCTATCAAGGAACAAGTCTGTGTTCCGCTGACGGTACGGAGCAGTGGTCACTGGGCAGCTGTAATTTCAGACAATTAGGTTGTAATTCATAACTTTGCAGTGCAATGGAGCTGGTGGAGACAGATGATTTGTACACTGGAGAGGGCTGAGAACCGCTGAGCTGGAAAAGTTCTACTGAATGAGCTTGAGGTGGTGAGCATGGGCAGGCCTCAGAAAGCAGCCTCCTTCGATATCGAGCTTGGGGTTGTGTTTGGCAGAGAGCCACTGTCTCCCACTGGAGATTTTATAAGACTTTTCTTTCTCGGAGCCCTCAAGCAAATGAGAAAGCAGACTTTACTTATAGAAAATATACACTTATTCCTACAAATGTGATTTGTTTCAGCAAAATAGTATTTTATTGTTCATGGCAATTTTGGGTCAGCTGAAACAGAAGAGGAAGAGATTATAGAACATAAGGAGGAAAGCAAACTCAGCTGCATTTCTGTTCTCTGAAGGGTGATCGATGTACCTTGTTCTTTTGTCTGAAAGCCCACGAAGGAACCTGGACCGGATTATCTAAGTGGCTGCATCGGGGAAAAAGGTCAGTGCTTTGGCTGTCTTCCTAATTTCTGACCAGCTTTCAAACAAATGTTGTCAGCTACTTGCTTTACAGCCAAGAGCTTGCCTTTACCAGCTGGACTTCCTCACTGGAGTGGAGGCTGAAGGAGGGAGACAGGGATGGATAAGCCAACACTGGTACCCCCAACGAAAAAACTGCTTCACAATTTCCACGGCACAGGTGTGCACAGAGCCCATTTAGAAACTATTTTCAAAGAAGACATGAGAAAATCAGAGTTTTGTGGGTTCTCTGCCATGGATCTCTCTTAAAACTTTCTCTAACTACGGAAAAGAGGGGAGACAGCTTTTGTTAAAAATGTTCTGTCAGGCTCACATCAAGATAAATATGTGCACAGACAACTTCTTCTCTCCGCAAAAAACTTATTTTGTCTTCACTTGGTTTTGTCTTGGAATACCAGGGACACTGATGTGTTGTACCCTAAGGAGTCTGCCACCCACGTTATGTAAGAGAGGATGCTTTACTTCCAGTCTGGGTAGAAGCAGGAGATGATATAAGGGAAAAGCAGACAGAACATAGAAAAGGAGTCCAAACAACAGAAGAGTGAATGTTGCATCCCACTGCAAGGCTACCAGAGCCTAAGTTTTGGTGTTAAGAGTTAATGTCAGCATAGACCAGGATCATTAAACTTCCACAGGCCTCTCATGTCTAAGAAGAGTATGATAGAACCTCTCCTAGAATTATGTTAAATAAGATGTGCATACATCATCACTCATCACTAGTAAATGCTCAAAACATATTCAGCATTATAATTCAGGCTCTACCATCCTGCTTTGCTTCAAAGGTATCTATTTTTAGTACAAGAGGGGTATGTTTAGTCTAAAAGTGGTCAAAGAATGTTAGTACTATCAATATTATTAACAGGTCCTTAAAAATAAACAATCAAAATTGCACTGAAAAAAAAATGCATTGGTAGGTGGCACCTTATAAAACTATTTTTCTTTAACAGATGAGCACGGGAAGTTCTCCCCCACCCCAGGCAATGCCTCTTTGCCTCTGCATTCCCAGGGATCCTGTGTCCTCCCAGATTCTAGAACACGCACAGCCCTCTCTGCACCCCCTCTTACACTCATGTGACCTTGATGAGTGGAAGACAGGGGTGGGAACCTTTCCTGTCTCAGATGCAGGGCTCGTCAGTACCACACTGTGGCCCTTGGAGAAGCGAGTGAGGCATGAATAGAAAGTGCCAGAAAGGCTGTGGGGGGGTTCTCTCTCTTTTCACTCCACCTGTGGGGAGCAGGTAAAGATGTCTGGAGAGGCTTTCGGAACACACGCAGTGGGTGACCGAAGGATACTGCCTTCCGCTTACTGCCTGGGTTCTGCTAGGATCACAACGGGGAAGTGTGTGAGGGTCCTACAGCCCATTCATTGATTCATAGCTCATGGAAGGGCCCGAGCATTTATCCTTTGGAAGAGTTTCCCAGTGACGCTGTCACACATATTCTGAGCCACTCCAGGATGGATGCGTGAAACTGCTCGATTCTCTGGCACCTGCATTCCCCTCCAAGTCTACCTGGTATCACGATCGAAGCAAATCATCACCTGGAACATTTACTGCTCAACACACTGCTCCTTCCTATTTCTCAGCCCCTCTCTGGTAAGGTGGAGCATCTGTCTAGCTCTGGTCCATGGGCTGTGAACAGAAGCATTTGGATGAGGAGAAGTCTGTTCAAGTGATGTTTTAGGGAACAGGCTACCATCACCCTGGGTTCCTGAGGGAACACACGGAGCAGAGCTATGTGCAAGCAGGAAATACGCTTTTCATTTGGGAGGCTAGTTTGTTACCACTGTGGATCCTATCCTCCCCAATCACACAGAAGAAGAGCCAGCTGGGACCCCCGCACTGAGGTGGAAGGAGAAGACTGGACCAGATCGCCCCCCTCTCAGCTCAGGGTTGCTGTTTTTTTTTTTTTATAAGTATTTTATGAATTTGAACTTAGCAAATATTGGCATCTTCTTCCTCATATAAAGAAACTCTTAAGAGGAAATAGGAAAGGTAAGATATGAACAAATTTCCATCAAGGACAAAAGAGAGTAACTGCTTCTGTGGGGATATCAAGTTATTAAGGCTGGGAGATGCCGATCACATTCCATAATTCATATTTTACTTTTTGTTTCTTCAATTTGAAAATTAATGAAAAGTAGAAAGAAAATATATGACTCTTTTCATGGCCTAGACTTGGCCTCTTAATATTTTAGCATATTAGCTCCTCTTCTATGTATCTATTTCTATATATTAAACAACACATAACTAAGAATACATCTGTTAGAAAAATAAACTACAGCACTGTAAAAGTGTTCAAGTACCCTTTGATCTAGGTAGGTCCTTACCCCCTGCCCCCATAACTATTATGAAATTGATCTGCATTCACTATAATCTAAATAAAATTCACAGTAAACATGAAGTACTATTTTGCAGTCCTGCACTTTCAATATCCAGACAAAAAAAGTATCACAGAGCGGGAGGCAAAGTAGGAAGAGGTCACGTGAGATCTAAGGCCAAATAAGGCAAAACGGAGAGGAATCTTTATTTAACCTCTGAAAAGCGTCAACAATTTCACCTCCAGAAATATCTCCGCTGTTACTGATTTTTAGTTAAATATTTCAAAGCGACACTGATGTAGCCTACTGCGCTGTGCTTAGTTGCTCAGTCGAGTTCGACTCTTTGAGACCCTATGGACTGTAGCCCTCAGGGTCCTCTGTTCACGGGGATTCTCCAGGCAAGAATATTGGAGTGAGTTGCCATGCCCTCTGCCAGGGGATCTTCCCAACCCAGGGATCGAACCCAGGTCTCCTGCAATGCAGGAGAATTTTTTACCGATTGAGCCACAGGAAAGCCCCAGTGTAGCCTACAATGGGAGATGCGGTGAATGGCCATTTTGGAGGCAGACAAGGCTCTGGACACCTCAGCCTGACGCTCTACATCTTATCTCCCAGTAGGGGTGGGCAGCCTAATAATAAGTATATATTATAAATGAATTAATTAGTAGAAAGAAGGATATAATAAAACACATGGTCAACCTTTAAGGTCATTAATCTTTCTCAGCAGGCTTTTTCATTTAATTTAGACTCTCTCTCTTTCTAGCCCCCTTAAGCATGAACGCTGATTGCCAAGTTCCCTTGGAGATAACTTGGGCGAATACTGAAGGCAGATTCGACTGTGTGTTCAGAAGCAGCTCAGTAGTCAGAAACAGGCGCCAGTGGATCCGGAACCGGTGGCTCTAGGAGTGGGTCTCGGGCTCACACAGGAGGACGCTGAGTACAGCGCCGGGAATGAGGGCCACACCTGCGTGTGCACAGGGGCCTGAGCAGGGCTGTGCTGGACCCTCACACCCATAAGACGCCTTCTGCACGAGAGTAACCACAGGGGCGCAGTGCAGCGCCACCCCTGCAGACTCACAAAGGCAGCCCAAAGGCATCAGCCTGATACCCCTCCAGGAGAAGGAACTGGGAAATGAGTTCATAGGCCAAGGATTCAATCAATCACATTTACATAATTCAGCTCCAATAAGACCCATAGATTTTAAAGCTTGGCTGAACTTCCCTGGCTGGCAAACCTCTGTCTGTGGCTACACATCACAGGGCAAAGCTTTTAGGACTCCAGGGGAAGAAGACAGCTGGGAGATTTGTTTTCAGACTTCTTTCAGACATCACCTGTGTGTCTCTTAGTTTGGCTGGTTCTGATTTATATTAACCTATTTTTGCTATAATAAAATATAACTGACTGCAGGACGTTCTGAAGAAGGAATGTGTGTCACCTGTTTCAGATTCAAGGCTATGATTCAATGGGACACAGACTGATGAGCCTGTGGTCACATCCAGTTTGCTTTACTGAACTATCTGAGGAACACACTGACCATCTACGTTACATGGCAGTTGACCTAAACAA
Source organism: Cephalophus harveyi (assembly GCA_006410635.1). Classification (NCBI taxonomy): domain Eukaryota; kingdom Metazoa; phylum Chordata; class Mammalia; order Artiodactyla; family Bovidae; genus Cephalophus; species Cephalophus harveyi. The sequence continues at coordinate 32,728 of SJYT01017426.1, forward strand.
TTAGGTAAAAAAAAATACATAACTGAGAGAGGCTGATCCTTTCTGTGAGTTCTCAAGGTGTCTTCTGTGTTCCTTCTCCCTTTCAGTTGACATGTCAACAACCTCATATATGAAGATAATACCACTCTAATGGCAGAAAGTAAAGAACCTCTTATGATTTGAAAGAGGAGAGTGAAAAGCTGGGTTAAAACTCAACATTCAAAAAACTAATATCACAGTATCCGATCCCATCACTTCATGGCAAATACAAGGGGGGAAAGTGGAAACAGTGACAGGTTTTATTTTCCTGGGCTCCAAAATCATAGCGGATGGTGACTGCAGCCATGAAATTCAAAGGTGTTTGCTCCTAGGAAGGAAAGCGATGACAAACCTACACAGTGTATAAAAAAGCAGACACATGACTTTGCCAACAAAGGTCCACATAGTCAAAGCTATGGTTTTTCCAGTAGTCATGTATGGATGTGAGAGTTGGACTATAAAGAAAGCTGAGCGCTAAAGAACTGAGGCTTTTGAATTGTGGTGCTGGAGAAGACTCTTGAGAGTCCCTGGTCTGCAAGGAGATCAAGCCAGTCTTTCCTATAGGAAATCAACCCTGAATACTCATTGGAAGGACTGATGCTGAAGCTCAATACTTTGACCACCTGATGTGAAGAGCTGACTCATTGGAAAAGACCCTGATGCTGGGAAAGACTGAAGGCAGGGGGAGAAAAGGGAGATGAGATGAGATGGTTGGATGGTATCACTGACTCAATGGACATGAGTTTGAGCAAACCCTGGGAGATAGTGAAGGGCAAGGAAGCCTGGCATGCTGCAGTCCATGGGGTTGCAGAGTTGGACACAACTTAGTGACTCAACAACAACAACAACTGTTGTAGAGACCTGTTTACTTGCCTGTCTGCCAAGCATCCCCAAAGCCAGGGTCTATATCCCATTCATCAGTATATTCCCTCTGCCCAGCACAGAGGAGATGACCAGTCATGTTTACAAAATGAATAAATAAATGAAAAGCCAAGTGCTTCCCTTTCTAGGGTAATTAATTTTACTTTGCCTAAATTAAACTCATTTCTTTATGCATGAGGAAATGAGTGGTTCTATTACAGAGCATGCAGAAATAAATGATTATCTCATTTAATAATGAGCTGGGACCAATAATAAAAATTGTCTGCCTGTTGTTCCTTAGTTACTGCTCTGCCAAGTAGCCCAATCTGCTCACTGACATTAAAGGTCTAATTTAATTAAATCATGTACAAGGCTCAGAAAATCTACTGAGAGCACTCTGTTTAATTACAGGCAAGGGGGTAAGCACCAATCCTATTGATCTGATCAGTTCAAATTCTATACAGTGAATGTGGGCAGTGAAAAAAAAAACAAACAAACCTGATTTCCAGGCAACTTTGATGAACTGTGGATTCTGAGTGGCCAGAAAGACAACAAAGGCAAACCAGCCATGTTATCACGTGGAACCACAAGGCTGGAACTGACCAAACCTCAGTCATGAGGAGAAGACAACCAGCCACAAAAGACAGATTTCTCCTCAGGGAAATGAAACACACTGGGTCATGGTAGGCAGAAGTCATCCAGCATGTAAAATCTAGCAAACTGGCATTCAGTGGCCTTTGCAGATTCTGACACCCACAACTGTCTCGGAATAAAGAGAAATAAATCTAATTCATGGGTACATATACAAACTGGGAATTTCCAGTTGAAGAAGACATACAAGTTCCCTAATATATTTTTATTTGGAGGTAATTAAAATATAAACATATACATTGATATAAAATTGTATTAACTACAGAACTTACAAGATAATAAATGTGATCAGAATAAAAGTTTTGAGTACAATGTATGTGTATCTGTGTGTCCGTGCAGTTATTCAATGTCCATCTACAAATTCAGATCTATACGGATTCTTAGGGAAAAAATGTGGTATAGTGTTAATCTTTCCAGACTACTAAACAGGCAACTCTAGACTTCACCCCAAACAATTACTGATAGTTTTTGAGCAGCTGCTATGTGCCATGCATTAGTCAAGCGCTTAGATAATTCATGAGGATGACATAGTGTTCCTGCACTGGGTAATATTATTATCCCCACTTCATAGCAGAATAAACTGAGGCACCGAGAGTGTAGGTAACTTCCCAGAGACTCACAGTGGCTTTGGGGGGGTCACGCTGTGGCCCCAAGCAGTCACTGAGCCCTGGCACAGAGTGTGACACCATTAGACTCTGCTGTCCTTGAGACTGACCTCCAGAGCTGGAGAGAATACTCAGTGAAGGGAAACTGGTTTTTTCTCCTTTGCTAGTCACAATCAAGTGCTGTCTTGTGCTTTAGTATCTCAAGTGCGAGGAGGAAACTTATTCTAAACCACAGTATGTAATTAGGCCTAAGACCAACATTTCCTTCACAAAGTAAGCACCAACAGAATGTGCATGCTAAAAGCAAGCACACCTAATTAGGGCATTAGTCATAATGATCAGGGAGTGTAACCCAGGAAACTACATGTGCTGTGGGCCTTAGCACTAAGTAAATGTCCTCAGCTTGCCCAGATAAAGTCTTTGCTGACTGCAATGATTTACACCTGCCGTTGCCAGGACTGGCATCTGATACAGCTGGGTTCTGAAAATAAGCTTATGCATGTGAGTTTAGACAAAATAACATTCAGATATGAGCATTAGGAAATGCTGGCAATAGCCATAAATGAGGAAAAGAGTTGATAACATTCAAAAATAGGGCTTTCTTTCATATTCATACACAATGGCAAGTATGAAAACTGTGTGGGGATTAAAACAGAATGGTGTACACACGCTGATCTTCGTGAAGCAAGTTAAAGAGCGATGGTAAGACCAAGATGTATTTTTTTCCTCCTCTGTGCGCAAAATCACCAGTCAGAGCACAACAGAAAGCAAGCTTCTAATTCTGCCACAATGGAGAAAGCTTAAATAAAGCAGGCCTAGTAATTCAAAGCGAAGTTCAAAGGAAACTGTTTCTGACCAAAGAATTCATTGCTTCACCTCCAGTCCAATGACAGATCAAATTAACAGCCAAACAAAGAAATTCTTGTGGGTTCCTAAGAAAAAACTCTATCTTTGGAACAGTGAGTGCTTAACAACTCTGCCAAACATTTTTATCCTGAAACATCAAATCCTTTAGTAATGGTTGTATTTCCAACCAACCACCAAATAAAGTGGTTCTCAAACCTGTTTGGGTCATAGGGCCATTTAGCAGGCAGAGGTGACTACCAGGAATTACACACACACTCAGAACATACACACACACACAGAGATATATAGGATTATTAACTTTAATGGGCTTCCCTGATAGCTCAGTTGGTAAAGAATCCGCCTGCAATGCAGAAGACCCCAGTTCGATTCCTGGGTTAGGAAGATCCCCTGGAGAAGGGAAAGGCAACCCACTCCAGTATTCTGCCCTGGAGAATTCCATGGACTATAGTCCATGGGGTCGCAAAGAGTCAGACATGACTGAGTGACTTTTTCACATTAACTTTAATGAGTCTAAAGGACATTTCATATTAGGCTCAGTATGGATATACGAGAGCAGGTACTATCAATCTAAAGAAACATGATCGCAAGAAACTACAAAGTGGAAATTCTTTATATTTTTGCAAATTATAAATTATTTGCCTACCTTAAAGTTCATAGTTCTTCAGGCACTCTATCTATCAGATCTAGGCCCTTAAATCTATTCCTCACTTCCACTGTATAATCATAAGGGATTTGATTTAGGTCATACCTGAATGGTCTAGTGGTTTTCCCTACTTTCTTCAATTTGAGTCTGAATTTGGCAATAAGGAGTTCATGATCTGAGCCACAGTCAGCTCCCGGCCTTGTTTTTGTTGACTGTATAGAGCTTCTCCATCTTTGGCTGCATAGAAT
>SJYT01017426.1:37511-282535 GCA_006410635.1 Cephalophus harveyi
TGAAACTCCAGTACTTTGGCCACCTCATGCGAAGAGTTGACTCATTGGAAAAGACTCTGATGCTGGGAGGGATTGGGGGCAGGAGGAGAAGGGGACGACCGAGGATGAGATGGCTGGATGGCATCACTGACTCAATGGATGTGAGTCTGAGTGAACTCCGAGAGATGGTGATGAACAGGGAGGCCTGGCGTGCTGCGATTCATGGGGTCGCAAAGAGTCGGACACGACTGAGCGACTGAACTGAACTGAACCTTAAAGTTAGAATCTTTTATCTGAGCTTGGGGAAGATGTGAGTACCCAGTGAATGGCTGAGAATCACTGTGCCAGGATAAATTTTAGCATCCACGAAGATTTGCTGATTGCAGAGAAGAGTGTTTAAAAAAAAAAATCCTACCTGCCCGCCTCAGCACTTTCAGACGACTCTCAAGAATGACTTCATACTGAAAGGTATGGTGTTTCACAAGAGGAGAAATGCCACCGAACCCTCAGGGCGCCCGTGGCTCCAGCAGCCGGCCTGCGGGCCGGCCTCCCCGCCAGGGCCCGGCGCTCACCCTCCTCCGCAGCCGGTCGCGCTCCTCCCGGATGGCGTTCATGGTGGCCTTGGTCCTGTGCAGCTCCTCCTCCTTGCTGCACAGCATGGCCGTCAGGCTCTCGTTCTCCTCCCTCAGCCCCGCCAGCTCCTTCTCCCACCGGGACCGCTCCTCTGCCAGGCTGGGGTAGAGGTCCCGGCCGAGGACCCCCTCGATCTCCTCCACTGTCTGGAAAACAGAGCCACGGAGACAAGGCAAGTGAGTTCCCTGGGAAAAAGGGGAAGGGGAGAGTGTCCACAGAGAGGTGGCTTCCACGGTCACGTCACTGCAAAAAGTAATCAAGATGGGCGATCCCCCCAGTCACCCTCTCCCCATTTTCAGAAGAGGCTCTGTCACGGCCTGGGTTATGGTCTGTGTTCCCCGGCAGTCTCCCCTCATGAGAAAAACACGGTCACTTTCTGGTATTTAAGTCTGTCTGTAGTGCGAACAGCCACACAGACATTTATCTCCTTCACCCATGTTCCAGAGTCGGTGAATACACATAACCAGATGGCAAGCCAGTTAGTGATCCTGATAAAGCAAAGGCGGAGTTGCAGACTGCATACAAGATCTAACTTGAAATTTCCTAAATCACAGGTTTCCCATGTTCCAGCTTAGCGATACGATGGGTCACATCACCACTTCCAGGTTTTATGGTCGTATCAGAACCAGAAGGTGTGAATGAGGTTCAGTCCCAAGATATGAAAGATGAAAATAAACCTCAGTGACACAGAAAAGCGGGAGCTCATTGTGGAGGTTTCTAAGACAGCAGGGATTTAATTAACACGACAGCTATGAGCTTAAAAAGAATAGGATCTTGATAGTACTTGGAGAGTTTTTTAACTCACTGAAAACATCAGTATTTAATGAAGAAGAAACATATATAAATCTGAAGAAAAGGAAGAACTCCTCCTGCTCGCTTTCAGAAACTATTCATTCGTGATTACTGGCCTTTGGAAAAGGAAGCACACCCCAAATGATTTGGAAAGAAGAGGTGGAATTACCCTGTTGGAGTAGAAGGCAATGAAGAGATGTGATGTGAAATAGGTCTCAGAAATGAGTGGCCTAAGGGTGCAGGGCATTCCAGCTGGCTCTAGCAGTAAAGAAACTGCCTGCCAATGCAAGAGACGAAAGAGGCTGGGGTTCAATCTCTGGGTTGGGATGTTCCTTGGAAAACTGAACGGCTACCCATTCCAGTATTCTTAACTGGAGAATCCTATGGACAGAGGAGACTGGCGGGCTACAGTCCATGGGGTTGCAAAGAGTCGGACATGATTGAAGCGACTTAGCTGGCACAGGGTGCTTGCTCTTGGATGCTCACATTGGTGCCCTGATGAGGACAGTTACCCAAATCTTGCTGCCACTTTCCACACGCAGTGCTTTGTCCTTCCTCTCAAATCAGAGACTTCTGCCCTATTCAGTCCCGCTCCAGGGCCTGCTCTGTCCCTTGCTGGTTGGCAGAAACCTGTGGCTTCCTCTTCCCCTTGATGCTAAGGCTTGGGCTACTACCCATGCCGACATTACAATCATATACAGGGCCTGGAGATTCCAGAGAGAAAAACCCTAGGGGCTGCTTCCCCTAAACCACATCAGCTATACATTTATAATCGTGATGAATAAAGATGGGAAACCAGATGTATTATTAACATGAATCCTGGTTTACCTCGAGGTACCACAGCTCTTCTGTGAAATCCAGGATTCCTATCAATAGAAAGCTGGGCCCTTAGTCCTCATTTTTCAGAGAACATCACATTTCCCCTTGACACAGGCTCCTTTCAGACTTTTCAGTGTGAACTGATGTGCCTAGGTCACTAAGCTCTGGGGAAGTAATATAAAGATACCAGAGGCCCTGTATCAAGAGGACTTGATGTTCCCATGGTTCAAGGTGAGTTTGTGCAGATACAGCAAATTCTTCTCACTTGATGCTCCCTAAGCAGTAAGATGAGTCAGCGAGTCAAAGTCACTCAGTCGTGTCCGAGTCTTTGTGACCCCATGGACTGTAGTCTGGCAGGCTCCTCTGTCCGTGGAATTCTCCAGCACAAATACTGGAGTGGGTTGCCATTACCTTCTCCAGAGGATCTTCCCTACCCAGGGATCAAACCCGGGTCTCCCTCCTTGTGTCATTGCAGGCAGATTTTTTACCGTCTGAGCCACCAGGGAAGCCCAAGGTGAATGATGCACGGCAAGGGCGGGACTGAGGCCCAATCTAGTATGCTCAGGATAGATGACTCATTCAGGCCTTTTGTTAGCACCATGAATTGATAACTCTAGAAATAATACTCTAGAAGCCTGAAAGCTTTAATAAAATTTCCAAGTTAATCTTACAACCTCAGAACGCTGTATGATGAACCACACTAAAATGACATGGTTCAATACTATTAGTCTTATAGCTTCCAAGGAAGTAGTCATTTTTGCAAAGACAGTGATCTTGACTATTGATCAAATGACTTTCTCGGATATGATTCAACCCAGCAAAAAGGTACAGGGCTCCAGCTTCTCCCTGGTGGCCAACTTTAGAATAGCCATTTTAGAAATACCCACCCCCTAATAGATATTCGAGAAAAACAGCACTTTAGATGAAAGGAATCTGATCATTTCCCTCATATGATCTGAGAGTCACACAGAGGGAGTGGGGTGGGGTGGGGGGGTCCTCCCTACCTTGATGGCCAAGTCACAGCGCTCGCTGGCCGTGGTCAGCTGCTCGATGTGTCTGTCCACCTCCGCCACCGAGAGGCTGCAGCCGCTCTTTTTCCTGCAGCAGACCACATTCTCCAGCCCCGTCAGCACCCTCTGCAGCTCCGAGTTCAGGTCACTGCAGTTATCTGCAAGCGGATGTGGACATGAGTTAAGCAGGAAGGTGGGCGTGAGCGCTCTCTGTTTTGATTCTGGAGAAGAACCTGTTTAGGCACAATGGACGGCAGTGGAGCTGGATGCCAAAGTTTAACACTATGCAGGCTAACTGCCCAGGCTCCTCACCTTTTGAGGCCTGAGGCCAATGCAAAGGCTTTAAGGAGTTTTAGACCATGGCCATTTTCTAGATAGCCATGCCATGCTGCATTCTCTCACTTTTCACTCAAAGGCAGCTACATCTCAAATTTCTCTAGTAAGAATGAAGTGTCCCAGGAGGGGCTATGGGACTTCTGGTCAACCTTCCTGCTCAGTCATTCAGATAAGGACTGATTTCACAAAGAGTTTTAGCTAAAAAGATCTGATAACTACTAAATGAACAAAACAAACCCCAGAGTGAGCAGAGACACTAGGTGCTTTGTTGTTGTTGTTTAAAAACAGAAACTGTATAAGAAACAGTTTGTGCCCTCAGTCAGCTTATAATCAGGATTTTTTCTTCTGACTGGTATAACCAATCAACAGGCTTTACCATTGCAATTTATACCACCTTCTTCCATCAGAGGAAAAACAAACTGTTTTAACAAACTCCATATTGTTCTCCAAGTGAATGCCTTGTAAGCAATTCTAATCATTTGATTCTGACTTTAAAATCTGAGTTATTTCTAATTGTGAGACACCCAAGGCCTGTTTAGGAAAAGAAAATTAATTAAAATCTTAATGTGAACTAGATGTATTTTAAAAGATAATTTTGTTGGTGGAAAAATCCCCTTAAAGTCAAATGTAATACAAACAATTAGTTCAGTTCAGTTCAGTCGCTCAGTCGTGTCCGACTCTTTGCGACCCCATGAATCGCAGTACACCAGGCCTCCCTGTCCATCACCAACTCCTGGAGTTCACTAAAACTCACATCCGTCAAGTCCGTGATGCCATCCAGCCATCTCATCCTCGGTCGTCCCCTTCTCCTCCTGCCCCCAATCCCTCCCAGCATCAAAGTCTTTTCCAATGAGTCAACTCTTCGCATGAGGTGGCGAAAGTATTGGAGTTTCAGCTTTAGCATCATTCCTTCCAAAGAACATCCAGGTCTGATCTCCTTTAGAAGGGACTGGTTGGATCCCCTTGCAGTCCAAGGGACTCAAGAGTCTTCTCCAACACCACAGTTCAAAAGCATCAATTCTTCGGCGCTCAGCTTTCTTCAAAGTCCAACTCTCACATCCATACATGACCCCAGGAAAAACCATAGCCTTGACTAGACGGACCTTAGTCAGCAAAGTAATGTCTCTGCTTTTGAATATGCTATCTAGGTAGGTCATAACTTTTCTTCCAAGGAGTAAGCGTCTTTTAATTTCATGGCTGCTATTTGATGTACTCTGCATATAAGTTAAATAATCAGGGTGCCAATACACAGCCTTGATGTACTCCTTTTCCTATTTGGAACCAGTCTGTTCTTCTATGTCCAGTTCTAACTGTTGCTTCCTGACCTGCATATAGGTTTCTCAAGAGGCAGGTCAGGTGGTCTGGTATTCCCATCTCTTTCAGAACTTTCCGCAGTTTATTGTGATCTACACAGTTAAAGGCTTTGGCATAGTCAATAGATGTTTTTCTGGAACTCTCTTGCTTTTTCCATGATCCAGCCGATGTTGGCAATTTGATCTCTGGTTCCTCTGCCTTTTCTAAAACCAGCTTGAACATCTGAAAGTTCACGGTTCATGTATTGCTGAAGCCTGGCTTGGAGAATTTTGAGCATTACTTTACTAGCGTGTGAGATGAGTGCAATCGTGCAGTACTTTGAGCATTCTTTGGCATTGTCTTTCTTTGGAATTGGAATGAAAACTGACCTTTTCCAGTCCTGTGGCCACTGCTGAGTTTTCCAAATTTGCTGGCATATCTCAGCCTATTTTGGATTCTATGTATCATCACACCATTCAATTCTTATAGGAAGACAGCTGTTAAGTATAGTAATTTACCAAAGGATATCTTTCCCTTACATCCATGAAAGAAGCTTCAAGTCTTCACACTTCCCTCCTCACCCCTTCTCATCACTGGTTCCATGCAATAAAACAGCCAGTTGCCTTTGATGGTTACCTGTAGAAGGCTTCAAGAAACTCTCAGCAGTACAATAAGAGGATTTCTCAGAATATTTTGTTCAATTTTATTTGATTGTCTATATCTGTTGTTTAGCTAAGTTGCGTTCAACTCTTTGTGATCCCGTGGACTGTAGCCCATCAGGCTCCTCTGTTCATGTAATTTCCCAGGCAAGGATACTGGAGTGGGTTGCCATTTCCTCCTCCAGGGATCTTCCAGACCCAGGGATCGAATTCACGTCTCCAGCACTTGCAGGCAGATTCTTTACCACGGAGCCACCAGGGAAGCCCCGGTATCTACAGGGAAGCCATATATCTACAAGCTCCTAAATCCAGACAGAAGAGAGGTCTGATGCTTTCACTGCAACCAATGAAAACGATTCCCCCTCTTCTCCAAACTGTATTCTCCACCTCTCCCAGCTCTGTGAGTAGCAAGACTATCCACCCAGTTATTCTGGCTAACTCTCATGACACCTTGATTTCCCTGTGTTTACACCCCAAACCCAATCCATCTTATGACTGCAACCTCCAAAACACCCCCAAACTGACCTCTACAGACCATTTTCACTGACACCATTCTTGGTCCAAGCCACCATCATTTCTCCATTGAACCACCTGAATAACCTCCCACCTCTAGTCCCTACACTGTAGCTAAAGTGAGTCTCTTAAGGACATAAGCCAGACCATGTTACTCCCCTGGCCCAAACCATTAGATGGCTTCCCCTTCATTCAGCTGAAGTCTAAACTCCTTACCAGAGTCTATAAGACTGCATGATCAATGCTGTTGATGTTTCAACCCAGGCTGTACCATGGAACTCCCAGGGGTGCCTTTATAAAACACCAGTATCCAGGCCCCACCCAGGCCAGTTAGATCACAATCTCCAGGGGAGGAGTTTCGGCACTGGAAAAAATTTTTAGGCTCATCAGATAACTCTAACATGCATTCGTGGTGGGAACCACTGGTCTTGCTGGTCCTTGTCTCCTCTGTCAACCTTCCTCCTCATCACTATGCTATATTCACACTCCTGCTTCCTCTCCGTCCCTGGAAAATGCCAATCTCCCGTCTGCCCTAAAGCTTCCTTTTCCTTTGTTGTTTCCTCTGCTGAGAATGATTTCCACCCAAATCTCCTCTTACATTCGGCTCTCAGCTCAAATGCCACCTCCTCTCCAAGCTCTTCCCTGTCTGAGGCACGGGGCTCTGCCTCTTCCCCTTCAGTCCCTGTCCTGTGATCCTATCTTCTCCATGGCAAGTATCACTATCTGCTCTGATGTAGGTGTGGGTCACGTCCTCTACTCAAGTGTAAGCGTCAAGAAAGAAGGGACTTTGATCTTCCTCCTCACTTTATCTCCAACACAGGATAGGCTGTCACAAGCTATTTTTAAAGTGAGCAAATCTAAACACCACATCATTACATATTAGATGCCAATCTCCCGTCTGCCCTAAAGCTTCCTTTTCCTTTGTTGTTTCCTCTGCTGAGAGTGATTTCCACCCAAATCTCCTCTTACATTCGGCTCTCAGCTCAAATGCCACCTCCTCTCCAAGCTCTTCTCTGTCTGAGGCACGGGGCTCTGCCTCTTCCCCTTCAGTCCCTGTCCTGTGATCCTATCCTCTCCATGGCAAGTATCACTATCTGCTCTGATGTAGGTGTGGGTCACGTCCTCTACTCAAGTGTAAGCGTCAAGAAAGAAGGGACTTTGATCTTCCTCCTCACTTTATCTCCAACACAGGATAGGCTGTCACAAGCTATTTTTAAAGTGAGCAAATCTAAACACCACATCATTACATATTTAAGAGCCAACAAGACTAGAAACACAGACTGTCAACAGCAGATGTTTTACATGCACCTTATGTTTTCTGTCCTCAATATGGATCACGCGCTGAGCTGCAGATAACAGGAGGAGAATCCCCACTGGGCAAGTACTCTGGAGATGGAGGGTAGGGGCCCATCACTAACTCAGGACAAAGAGGTCCAGAGTCAGCAGTGGCGCTCCCGAGTGCCCACGTATGCTGTGGAAATGTGTGTTAATTCCATTAACAACCAGAGAAGTTTCTCCAAATGATCATTTACCTTGAGGTGCTGGGTTTCCTGGTACCCTGAGCTGGAGCTAACACACACTCCTGAATTATTTGCATGAGTAAGTGCTCCTGAGCAGGGCAAGGAAGGAAGATGCCTCTGTTCAGCCATTCATAAGGATTTCCCTAGCACAGCCCCACCAGATGAAATGATCATCCTGGACATGTCTGCTGAGGGGCCTTCACAGCAGGCCTGGAGAAGGTGCCACCAGACTGGGTCCTGAGTACGCTGGGCTACAGGGAACAGGAGGAAAGTGTGGGGATCTGATCAGTCTTTCTCATCCTTGAACCAGCTTTTGAGCCCTGGCCTCAGGCTGGAAGCAGGGTACAGAGATGAACACCAGACTCTCAACTCTGGGAGCTCACAGGTGTACGTGGCAAAAGCCATGGCCCTCTCTCCCAGCTGTCCACCACCACACTGGGGAAAGTAAGCACAGACACAACGATGCAAGTACAGGACAGGGCATCAAGAAGACGGAGGGAGGCATTTAAGTTAACATGCAGACTGCAGCTCAGGGGCATCTTCTGTTCACACTCAGAGAACGACAGATGCTTTCCCTGGTCTTAGAAAGCCCAGCGCGTATCACACAGGCTGATGACGAGCCCCACACGCTCCTGCCTGCTACCCACAGCTTTTACACAAGCCCCACTAGTGATCAGGTGACACCTGGCTGTCTTTTGTCAGTGTTCCCGGTTCAGGGCCTCACAGGATGACAGGGTGGCCAACAGGACAGATACTCTGGGTGCCCGGTCAATGCTGTCGCTTCACCACCACTCACCCCACATGAGTGGCCTTATCCCTCAGTCTGTGGCATATTCTCCATGCAGACTGAGAATGCATCTTCAATCCCTTCCCTTGGCCTCCAGTGCCCTGCAAGGATGACAGGGTGGCCAACAGGACAGATACTCTGGGTGCCCGGTCAATGCTGTCGCTTCACCACCACTCACCCCACATGAGTGGCCTTATCCCTCAGTCTGTGGCATATTCTCCATGCAGACTGAGAATGCATCTTCAATCCCTTCCCTTGGCCTCCAGTGCCCTGCACAGTCAGCTCCCTACCAGGCACTGGAGCTTCCACATTGAAGGCCAAGGAAGTCGGAGTCTTTGTAAAAGGCCAAAGGTGTCAGTTAAGGGACCAGAGGTGCAAGACGAGCTCAGACAGGGAACGAGTATTCCAGAACAGACAAAAAGGTGCCTCGTTTATAAATCAAAGCCACAGTGAAATATCACCCTAGGCCCAAGAGGATGGCTACTATTAGCAACAACAACACAAAATAACAGGTGTTGGTGAGGAAGTGGAGAAACTGGGGTCCTTGTGCACTGCTGGTGGGAACAGTAAAATGGTGCAACTGCTTTGGAAAACAGCATGGCAGTTCTTCAAAAAGTAAAAATAGAACTCCCACGTGATCCACAATTCCACTGCTGGGTACAAGTCCAAAAGAACTGAAAGCAAGACCTCAAACAGATCCTTGTAGATCACGTCCATAACACCATTGTTCACAATAGCCAAAAGACGGAAATAACCCAAGTGTCAATTGGCAGATGAATGGATAAACAAAGTGTGGTATATACATACAATGAAGTATTATTCAGCTTTAAAAAGGAAGGAAACTTTGACACCTGCTACAACATGGATGACCCTTAAAGACATTAAGCTAAGGGAAACAAGCAATACAAAAAGACAAATACTTTATGATTCCACTTATATGGGGTGTCTAAGGTGGTCAAGTTCACAGAGACAGAAAGTAAGAGGGTGGTTACCAGGGGCTGGAGGGTGAGGGGTGGGAGCAGGCACTGTTTGATGGGTACCCTATCAGTTCTCTAAGGTAAAAACAAAAGTCCTGGAGCTCTGCTGCATGACAGCGTGAATACAACTAACAGCACGGACCAGTACACTTTAAAATGGCTAAGCCAGTGTCCATAGCAGCGTGACTCACAGGAGTCAAAGGCTGGAATAACCCAAGGTGTCTGTTGATAGATGAACAGATAAGCAAAATATGACATAAACATACAATCTAATGTGACTCAGCCTTAAAAGGGAACAGAATTTTCATACTGCTACAACACAGATGACAAAACCATAGCCTTGACTAAACGGACCTTAGTCGGCAAAGTAATGTCTCTGCTTTTGAAAATACTATCTAGGTTGGACATTAGGCTATGTGAAATAAGTCAGTCACAGAGGGACAAGTGTATGATTCCATTTATATGAGGTACCCGGAAGAGGCAAATTCATAGAGACAGAAAGCAGAAGAGAGGTTACTGGGGTTGGGCGAATGGGCAATACTGCTTAATGAACACAGTTTCTGTCTGGGAGGATAAGAAAGTTCTGGGAATGGGTAGTGGCGATGGCTGCACAATTCTGAATGTTCTCAGGGTCACTGGTGTGCAGGGTCAACCAGAGGCAGACCCACCGCGGCACCTCAGGCTGTGCTGTGCCTCCTGGAGGAAAGGCAACGGCTCGGTTCCCTATCTGCGGGGCAGAGAGGGTGCCCTCTGTATCAAACACATGTTCCTCCCTCAGAGGTCATTTCGGAAAACACAAGACTGGGATCAGAGACAGACTGAGGAAGCAGACGGGGCTAACGACGCTGCTGCGGCTGACTCTTCTACTTAGTCCTGAGCTTCCGGGTGACCACGGCAAAAATCAGAGATCTCCTGTCAGAGAGGAGGAAGCATAACAAGGGAGACAGCGTGTTCTTAGCAATAGATGCTCCAAGAATTCAGGTGCACGAGACGGCACAGGTGGTGCGAAGCGATGTGACTGCCAGTTTCTTCAGCCACAGCTCACGCATGCAGATTTCACATGGCTTCTTCTGATGCTAATTTTCAATTAACTTTAAGCTGTAGACCATTCAAGTACAATGTAAAGGGAATTCTAGCATGGACTAAGCTCACACAGTCTTGGCACTCGGCCTTCCAGTCGCCTACTTAGCTGTAAAGATGAAACCAGGACACAGAAGGATAAATGGAATGACATCTCCCTTCAACCAGAGAACCGGAGGAGTAAACCAACCTCCAGTGGCCAAAATGGTGTTTTGATTGGATGTTAGGGTTTGATATCTGGCCCAACCTTTTTTTTTTTAAAAAACAAAACCAAAATGATTCTTGAGTTAATTGCCAACATTTAAACATTATTAGAATTTACAGTTATTTCTGTAAAATTAGAAGGTGGGGCAATCATGGGCCCAGCTCCTCCCATGACAGGAACGTGTGGAGTGGCCAGCAGCGGCCCCTTTGGACTCGGCAGGCTGCACTCTCCATTGCTCTGCCCACTTCCCTTGCAGCAGCTGCTGCTGCTGTCTTTTCTAAACAACAGCACCCTTCCCCGGACCCCAGTAAGACTTCTAATCGGAAGAGACAGCTCAGGTTATTTTTCTAATGAGATCCCAGAGCTTAGGTTTTTATGTTGCTGTTTGAGGGAGACTGAAGTACCTGGGAAACCTGGGAAGGAGGTCAGAGGACACTCTCGGCTATGGGGATGAAGCCTCATCAGCAGGGTTGCTTGGTTAAACAAACACTGGTGGGCAAAGTTAGTTTTCCTCTTTCTCCCTCAGGATCAACCAGGCCTCTCCCCGGTGTTGTATACAATAAACTATAGGAGGACTGGTTCATTTTGAATCCAGTGATAAAAGCTGGCCCTACTGTTTCTGAACCCCCGGCAAAAACCCTAACCCATATAAAAATACAGCTGAAGAGACGTGAAAGTAGAAATATTCCCCTGTTCCTCTGATTTCAAGCAGGGAGCATTTACCAGAAGATATTGTCCCAACTTCAAATGTAACTACTCCGAGGGCTCGGCACTCTCTTCAGAGTGACGTATCCGCTGAGTTTGGAAGCCTCTCATTCTCTTCTTCACAATGGTTTTTTTTTTTTTTTTTCAAAGATACAGGACTTTCAGGACTTATGGATTTGTTTCTGGCTGTGCCGGGTCTGCACTGCGGCACAGGCTTTTCTCTGGCTGTGGTGAGCGGGGGCTGCTCTCCAGTTTCAGTGCCCAGGCTTCTCACTGGAGGGGTTTCTCTTGGTTGTGGATCCTGGGCTCGAGCAAGCAGGCTTCAGTAGTTGAGGCTCCCAGGCTCTAGAGCACAGGCTCAACAGTTACGGCCCCTGAGCTGAGTTGCTCCACAGCATGTGGGATTTTCCCAGAAGAGGGAGTGAACTCGTGTCTCCTGCAGTGGCAGGCAGATTCTTTACCACTGACCCATAAGGGAAGCCCATAATGGCTCTTTTTAAAGCTTTGACTTAAAGTCTCCTCTTCCAGGAAGACTTCCCTGATTGCCTATAGTCGCCTATTTCTTTCTTTGAGGCATCATATTCCCTGTAATTACCTCCAAAGCCTGGATTTGGGGAATGGGTACTCTGCTCATCCATCCTCGTGTTTGGAGATGCTCACACCACCAGGCATGGAGGAGTGCTTAATAAAGTCCACATGAGTTAAAAGTGTGAAAGAAATAAAGACTTGTTCTAAGCCAACTTTTAAAAGCATCAAGTTTTTATGAGGCTGCTTATTGACCAAATATCTTCAAGTCAAAGACCTATCACGTGAGAGACCACAGGCTGCTAAAGCAGAAGAAGGCCTTCAGGTAATAAGAGGGATCCCCAAGGAGGATGCTTCCATGGAAGGCGGGGATATTAGCCACAGTGAATCTCAGCTGGTCTGAGAAACAGAAGCAGCTGTAGGCCCGCTGGGAAATGCCCAAAAGCCCTCCTGTGTGAGCATGGCATGTCAGGCTGTAACTAGAACCCATGTGGCCTTCCAAGGGCTGACCCACAGCCCCCCACCGCTGTTCTGACCAGGCACACATCATGCCTTGTAAAGCCACTGAAGTGCAAGAAAGAGCTACAGGTTCTCCCAGCATCAAGACAGATGTTCTGCTAAGAGGCGAGAGGTGACATCCTAGGGAGGGAGCAGCTTGGGTTGTGCTGGGCCCCACCGCTGAAACTAGCTAAACCCAGGAGGGTTTAGGCCTCCTTTTTAGCCCTACCATCCACTCTGCATGCAGTATGGCCCTCCCTAACCCCAGCAAGGAACCGACAAGGCCAGGACAAAACAACATAGAAAATGACAGAAGAGTCAACTTCCGGGTCTAAGTGCCAAGTAGAAGACAGAAGGGGCTGAGAGGAAAGGAATAAGAGAGTATTCACAGAAGTTACATCCTGCATCATGTACACAGTGTCTGTGTCTACTGAAGAGGATTCATAAGAATGATGCTATAGTCTAAAAGCATCCTAACATCACAAGAAGTGGACAAACGGACATTCTGTACCTCCAGCTGCAACTCAGTATCGAGGACACATACTTATCAGCTATGCATATCCTTGCAAAAAAACGTTAATCTCAAATAAGAAAACAATCAGACCATGAAGACCGTGGGGTTTTCTATGACACCACTAACCTGACCTGCTCAACATATCTGTGTCATGAGAGACAAAAATGTGGGTACCTGTTCTAGATAAAGGAGAGAAGAAAGACGCGGTAACTAAACAGATGTGTGAGCCCTGACTGATCCTGGACACTGAGCAACAGTGACAGAAGGCAGGAATGGGGCATGTGGGGAGTTTATATGTGGACCACAGGTAGTTAGGGTTCTACCAGTGGTCAGATTCTCAGGTGGGCTAAAGGTGCTGTGGTTAGGACTGAGAAGGTCCCTGTTCTTAAGAGGCTGGTGGTCATATATTTAGGGTGAAGCAGCACGGTGTCTGCCTCTCACCGTCAAACTGCTCAGAAAAAAACTTTCTCCAAGTGCAAGAGGGAAAAATACCAAATGTAAAATGCTACCCATTGGTGAGTCTAGGCAAAGGGTTTAGGGGGTTCACTATGTCTTTTATGTAAGTTTAAAGTTTTTCAAAATAAAAAGTTGAGGTGAAAACAAATACTGCAACCCTCAAGGCAAAGAGATCTGATAGCTTGGAAATGTTGATGGCTAGATTAACTCAGGGGCCAGTATGATGACTGATCTCTCAACCAGTTACAAGAACAGGAATGCCACCCACATCACCCCCCAGAACACAGACAGTGCTCAGGGTGAGAGCACCAGGAGCCAGCCCCGCCCTAGCTGGGCCCTGACTTCACTGGGAGGGCAGAGCCTCCTCAGTGTTTCTTTCCCCAAAGACGTCCACTACAGCACAGCTCACCAGCCGGGGATGTGTTCGTCTTTGCTGTTGTCACTGAGCAGTTTTGACGTAGTGTGTTTTTCTACAGCAGTACACTCAGCCTTCGACAGCGTGACGGCCTCACCCCTGCCCCTCAGGACCCTCCTCTCAGCTGCCACAGCCCTCACACGATCCCATCACCCACTCCACCCTGGCCTCAGAGGCAGAAGAGTTCTGACACGGATCTCCAGAGAGCAAGGCTCTAACAAACCGAGAGAAGTTCAAGGGCACATGTGATCATTCTACTTCTGGGAAGACTAACCACTTGAATTGGCACAGCTTTAAGAGTAAGTGGTCATGATGGATGCGAGAGTTGGACTGTGAAGAAAGCTGAGCACCGAAGAATTGATGCTTTTGAACTGTGGTGTTGGAGAAGACTACTGAGAATCCCTTGGACTGCAAGGAGATCCAACCAGTCCATTCTGAAGGAGATCAGCCCTGGGAGTTCTTTGGAAGGAATGATGCTAAAGCTGAAACTCCAGTACTTTGGCCACCTCATGCGAAGAGCTGACTCACTGGAAAAGACTCTGATGCTGGGAGGGATTGGGGGCAGGAGGAAAAGGGGACGACAGAGGATGAGATGGCTGGATGGCATCACGGACTCGATGGATTTGAGTCTGAGTGAACTCCGGGAGTTGGTGATAGACAGGGAGGCCTGGCGTGCTGCAGTTCATGAGGTCGCAAAGAGTCGGGCACAACTGAGTGGCTGAACTGACCAGTAAGAAAATACCCAGTACTGCAAACGTGAGGAGCCTTAGGGGCAGAAAGGGGATGCGATTTGGCATTCTCCATGCACAGCCTTCAAGATGGCTCTGCACCTGTGCCTCTGAGAAGTTACCCTGAAGACACATTAGAAGTGTACTTAGAGGACAAACCTCAGCCCCTCACTGCACCCCAAGGCCCCCCAGTTGCCTGCCCAGCTCACGGACCCCAGCTCTGAGCATTTCCCCCAAAGCTCACTACCCTTCAGGCCAAGTGGGCCTTTCCCGCAGGCGGGATTGTCCATCTCAGCTCAAGAGGCAGGCGGGCTCCAGCCCGGGAGTGAACGGGGCCAGCACACAGCGGGTCATCCTAGGCTCCGCGGCTCTGCCTGTGGCGGGGCACTTCCAAAGCAGCAGGAGAAAGCGGAAGATGCATAGAACCTCTCCTCCCCAAAACAAGGTCCACAGCAAGGGCTGGGCCTGTATCAAGACTAGTGAGCACCTGTACATTATTTCCCTTACAGATAAAATAGGCTTTCCGAGGCTGCTCTGGGAAGCTAACACTCCTGTGTGACTTTTTTTTTTTTTAATTTATCTGGAAAATAACTGCTTTACAATGTTGTGTTGGTTTCTGTCACATAACAACGTGAATCAGATGTAAGTATATATATATGTCCCCTCTCCCGCCCGCCCCCAGAAGCCCACCCTTCCAGGTCATCAGAGTACTGGCTGAGCTCCCGGAGTTCTATAGCTGGCTCCCACTAGCTAGCTATTTCACACACAGCAAGGCATAGTTTCAATGCTACTCTGTCAGTTTGTCCACTCTCTCCTTTGCCCTGTACGAGCACACGTCCCTTCTCTACGTCTGTGACGCTGGGGAGTTTTTGGTGTTTTTCCCCCTAGGTAAGGACTAGATTTATCATGAGAGATACACATTCCACAGACGGAGAGCAGTCCATCTCAAAAGGTGAGAGGTCTAGGTTGCTGGTTTTAAGGGAAAATATGAATTCCAACTGAAAGAACAATCCAACCTAAGGAGATACAGTCTGTTTAGAAAATAAAGGCTGCTTATCTTAGAAGGGGGTTCCCTTGTGGCTCAGTTGGTAAAGAGTCTGCCTGCAATGTGGGAGACCTGGGTTCGGAAGATCCCCTGGAGAAGGGAAAGGCTATACCCACTCCAGTATTCTGGCCTGGAGAATTCCATGGACTGTATAGTCCATGGGGTCACAAAGAGTCGGACACGACTGAGCGACCTGCACTTCATTATCTTAGAAGAGGAGTTCCTGAAGCTAAGCGTCAAGGGAGCTCATTCTGAACAAACATGATCCATAGCTTTCCATATCTGTCTTATTTCTCAAGTCTTCTTTGTGGGCTGCAAAACACTGGACAGTAGTTTGAGGGAAATAGTCCAAAGTGACACAAGATGACGTGGGGCAATAATCTTGTCTGCTCTCAAGCTTGGTTCCTCTCTAAGGAAAGTTCTGGAATGACTTTAGGTGGCCTCCTCGGCCACAGGGCCATGGTCACATTCACAGACAGGCCTGTCTGGCCAGGCTCATATCCTCGCAAGGAAGGGCATAGTCACCTTAGCCTTCTGTGAGTCACTGTTTGAAACTTCTAAGCCTGCCCTGGGCTTGGTTTTCAGGGGTTTTCATGAACTTCTTGGGAAAGATTAAGTTGCCCAATTAAAGGAGACCAAAAAAAAAAAAGTAGCACAGGGCTGAGCCTGTTTCATTGACAAGTCAGGGTGCTAGTTTCTGTCCTGTCTAACATTGCCAACCTATGGACTGATTTCACAAAGTTTCAGAATCAGGTTACCAAGAATCTGATTCTCCTTTAAACATGCTCTGCCAGAGGACAACTGCCTCCTTAGTGCCTCATTCCTAACAGAAATTGAATTTTCTCTGGACAGGCTGCCCTGCCTTTGTAAATACTTCTCTCCTACTCTGCAGAAATCATTTTTGGAGAAGGCAGGACTGTCTTTCCTTCCCTGCCCCAAATCCCCTTTCTCCCCACTGGGAGGGGCTGCTCAACACTTTGGAACATTTCTCCTGAGCCATTAAGCCTCATGGTCCATTAAGCCAGGAAAATCTGGCTTTAACATTAAACGTATTTCATAGTCACAGTTGTGCCAAACAGCCAGGTTTCATGTGTAAATTCTTCCTTGGTTGTCTTCCAAAAACTATGCATAAGGAGGAAATCTCTGTCTAAATGATCACACCAGCAAGCACGGGGGCATCTGCTTTCTTCCCTCCCTAAGGGATGATAGTTCAGCACTGCTAAATTCCACAAAAATAAGACTTTATCACCAAAAACCAGAAGAAATTTCAAAATACAGGAGCAGAACCTATCACAGCCAGTGCAAAGGTCTGTGGGGTCAGGGATTTTGTTTTACAGGCAATTGCTCCAGACCAGCTTTGCTGTTCCATGAACAGAGGTGGGAAGACAGCCTGCAGGAGGGAATGCACCCCCATCGCCACCCGCCACCCGCAAGCTAGCATGACCAGTGCCATCTCACACATCTGAGCTCTGCTCTGCTGCAGCACCCAGCATGGGTTGGTCTAAGGGCGTGGGAGCTAAGTTGGAGATCTGCAGCATCTCAATGAACAGCAGACACTTTGCTAGTAAGCCAGGAGCTCTGATCAGACAGTGGCTCCCTAAATTCTGCCGCCAGCTCTAGAGACCTCACGGGATGGTGGTAAGCAGAGCACACCAGCCAAAGGCATGTTTTCCAGTGAAAGGAAACCCACCTATAGATACATGGGTGTCAGAAATGAAAACAAGTGCTTAGCTGTGCAGTCTGGACAAGTGACTTGCCCTCTCTGAACTCCTGTTATCTCAGTTTCACAGGTGAGGAGCTCTATAGTGCCTCCTTTAAGACTGAGGACCAAACTTGAGGATGCCTGTTAATGCTCAACACAAAGTAAGTGAACAAACCACGTCAGCCATGATCTGCAACCTCCCTTTTAATGAGAACTCTTTGCCAAGGTGAGGAAACAGAAATCCCAAGCCATAACTTCTACTTTATCTTTGTCTACTTAATTATCTTTATTTTACAAATGGTTTCGTGTCTAGGTTTGAACAGAGGTAATGCAGTTTACTTGAAGATGCAGCGTGACACCATCGGGAACTTTCTCTTATATAGGACTGCTTAGGTAGGTCAAAGCACCTTCTACATTGCGGGTTTCCTTGTCCAGGCTCTGAGGACCATGCCCTGGAGCCAGCTTATCGAAGTGAGTTTGAACACAAAAGACAAGTGATTTCTGATGAAGGGACTACTCCTATTATCTTAAATGGAAATCGGCAAATATACTGCAGCCAACTCTGTATATAAAATCCAGCTCAAAACTAGCCAAGCTGGGTGGCTAATGGAGGTTTGCAAATACAGCAGTCATAATGAAATGGATGTGTTTTAATGATTTCCTATAAAGGTATTTATAAATGGAAGCTCTTTTCCCTGCTGAAGCAATTGAATTGGAAAATGGCACGGGAGTAAGAAGAGGCAGCCACCCAGTTCTGACGGACGTGCAGGGGCTGTGCTCTGCTGGGCTTCTGAGAGCTGCTCCTCCTGCTGTCCCCAGGCCTGCCCTCCGTGGGGTCCCAGCCGGGGCGGCCGTGCCCACCGCACTCTCCTCCTGCCCCCTCTGTGCCCACTTGTTCCCACTTATCCCTCAGCTGTCAGCCTAGATGTGACTTCTGGCACATTCTGACGCTCCCACCAGAGGCTGTGGCCCCCGTCCATCTTCCGGTGTGCTCCACTGACAGGCATTCCGTGTTCCCTTTGCATCCTCCAAACAACCACAAGCTCCAAGTCGCTCCCTGTCACTCACCTCTCTGGAAGCCTCCTGTGAGTGGGCACCGCTATGTCGAAGAGTCAAAGTCCCTGCCTACGTGGAGCTGGCATTCCAGCAGAAGGACTGACCAAGACTGGTGATACACACAAGAAAGTCAAGACAAATGGGAAGTGGCATCACGGAGGGCTAAGCGCGATGAAGAGGGATGAGGCGGGGGGATGGGAGGGACACACGGGAGGTGGCATCCTGGAGGGCTAAGCACAATGAAGAGGGATGAGGTGGGGGGATGGGAGGGACACACGGGAGGTGGCATCCTGGAGGGCTAAGCGCGATGAAGAGGGATGAGGTGGGGGAGACGGTAGGAACACACAGGAGGTGGCATCCTGGAGGGCTAAGCGCGATGAAGAGGGATGAGGTGGGGGGATGGGAGGGACACACGTGCGGAGCGGAGGCCAAGCATCGTCCATGTGAGGGACAGTCCAGGACGCCACGAGGGGCCGGGGGAGGCTGTGACGAGGGGAGAGCAGACTGCCAGTGAGAGAAAGGATGAGTGGGCATCAGTGGATGCAGGGACCCTGAGGTCAGAGACGCTGGTCAGGCCTGAGGGATAGCAGGGAAGGCCGGTGTGGCCAGAGCGGGAAGGAAGCAGGAAGGGTCGGGAAGGGCAAGGCTTGAGGTGGGGGCTCTCCAGGCTCCGCGGGCCTGCAGGTCAGAGTCAGAAGTGGGGATGTCACTCTGGGCATGAAGGGTGTGAGCCTGCGAGCACAGCGATCTGAGGGCAGGTTCTGGGTCTCACACACCCGTCCCTAGCATGGCATTCAGCGAGCAGCTACATGCGGGCAGAGAACACACACAGGCCCCAGGCAGACAGGGTCCCTTCCCTGCAGGAGCCCAGGCTTGTTGGGAATGAAACTACCACCAGTTGTAACGAACATGCATTTTTACTGAGGGAAAGGGAGAAAACACATGATTTGGGAAAACAAAGCCTGCTCCCGGTGCAGACGGGCAGACACTGGCTCCCGTGGGGAACCCGGATACAGGGGATTCCCCCCAACGGGAGCCCTGGGACACCGGCGGTGAAGATGCACCCCACTACCCTCTCCATCCGCTGGAGGGGGTTTGCCCTCCCACTCCCCAAGTTTCTTTGACTAAGAAATTTTGTTGGAGTGTGGGTCACTTGCTTTATTTCATGAAAAATAGTTTCAGAGAACTGAATGGAGGGGTGGGTGGAGGAATGCGTCTGGGCAGCGATGGAAACTTCTCGGCTGCCTGCACGCGTCTGACCGCCTGAGGCTGGAAGCCTGAGCCCAGAAGGTCAAGGCCACCAGGGTAAGATTATGATGCTGGTATAACGGAGCCCGGAGGACGTGGGCTGGTCGCCAGGGTGGGTGTGTGCTGTGACGGCAGGCCCGCGGTCTGGGTTCAGTGTGAGGGAAGCAGCTTCAGCCTGAACCAAGGCCCCAGGCCCGCAAGGCAAGCCCTCTCCTCACCCCAATTCCATCTGGCTAAAGCTGGTATCAGTACCCAGCACTCAGGGACATCGATGTACCTAGACCCATCTTATGTGGCCTTAGCAGCCATCCATGCTGGGGACCCTCCTTCCTTATGAGAGTCTTCTCCCCCCACTGCCTGGTGGGCACAGCTCTCCACATTTCCTTCTTACAGCTCTGGCTGACCGCCTGGTTGATGGACTGATGGACTGCACCACCCCTTCATTCAAACACGTATCTCTGAACCCACACTGCACTCTGTGCCAGGCCCTGTGGTGGGCTCCAGAGAGCCACGAGTAGAGAAAATAAACAAGCTTTTGCTCAGTGCGGTTTAGTGGGAGCGTCAGTCAAGCAAAGAAGTACAAACGCATCATTTAAACTTTCAGTGTGACGTAAGGAGGAGACCAGTGAGGTGGTGAGAGGCGGCGCCGGACGTGCACAGGCGGGTGCTTGCGAGGTGCTTTGGGAAGGCGCGTTTGAGCCAAGACCGAGACGCCGAGAGGTTCATCCCTGCCACGAGGTGCTCCTGCGTCTTCTCCTCGGCCGGTGGCCCTCTACACCTAGCCTCTAGTTCTCTACACTCAGTGCTCTTCACATCGACTTCTACTGCTTCCGTAACTATCTGCAAACAGCCTGACGTCTCCCGACTGCTTTCTTCAGCCAGACCTGTTGTGGTTTATGTGTACCTACTGCCTTCTCAACATCTCCACCCAGATAGCTCCAGACACCTGAAACTTCTGCCCAAACAAAACACACACCTTCCTCTCCACCCCACCCATGCCCCTCCCCAACAAAACTAAATTCAGAGCAAAACCACTGAGTCCTTTTTCCTTTGCTCCCATATAGCTGATTGACCCTGCCACCCATCCACTGGGCAAGCCAGACACTTATGGGACACCCACGCATGCCTCCCTCCTTCTTCACCCTGTGATGGATTCCTTGGAAGATCTTGTCAAATTTCTGTACTCATCTGCTTTTCCACGTCTCAACGACCACCACCTTTAATTCTGGCAACAGTTTTGCCCACCTTGACTTCGGCAAAGGTTTCCAGGCTGGCCTCCCCCATTCACTCTTGATCCACTGATTCTTTCTCTTCACTACAGAGTGATTGATTCAAAATGCCATCTGATCATCTCATCCCTCCCATCCATAGCTGTTAAAATCATTCAGCGGTTTCTCCTGGGTCTCTGAATAATGGTCAGACTCCCTAGCATGGTCTATGAGATCTTGCGCAGTCTGGCTCCGGCCTGCCTCTCCCAGCCTCTGTCTCACACCTCGGCACCCTTCATGAAAGAGGGTCTTATTCACCACCTTGAATACATCATCCCCTCTCCCCTGCATGCCACTCCCTCTCTCATGCACTCAATTCCTACTTACCCTCCACATCTCAGCTCAAATGTCACTTCTGAGAGGAAGCCTTCCTGGAAATCTTAAATTGAATTCCTTTGACACACTGCCATGGTACTTGATGTTATAGCATGTATATAGGTTTATGTAGGTTGTTGTGAAAGTCACTCAGTTGTGTCTGACTCTGCAAATCCATGAACTGTAGTCCATGAATTCTCCAAGCCAGAATACTGGAGTGGGTAGCCTTTCCCTTCTCCAGGGGATCTTCCCAACCCAGGGACTGAACCCAGGTCTCCCACATTGCAGGTGGATTCTATAGCAGCTGAGCCACCAGAGAAGCCCAAGAATACTGGAGTGGATAGCCTATCCCTTCTCCAGAGGATCTTCCTGACCCAGGAATCGAACCGGGGTCTCCTGCATTGCAGGTGGGTTCTTTATCAGCTGAGCTACCAGGGAAACCCTGGTTATATTATAAGTCTATATAGGGAAGCCCTGGTTATTATATAGGTTTATCATTAAGCATCAGAGAAGGCAATGGCACCCCACTCCAGTACTCTTGCCTGGAAAATCCCATGGACGGAGGAGCCTGGAAGGCTGCAGTCCATGGGGTCGCTGAGGGTTCACTTTCACTTCCCACTTTCATGCATTGGAGAAGGAAATGGCAACCCACTCCAGTGTTCTTGCCTGGAGAATCCCAGGGATGGGGGAGCCTGGTAGGCTGCCATCTATGGGATCGCACAGAGTCGGACACGACTGAAGTGACTTAGCAGTAGCAGTATAATTAAGCATAAATGTTTAATATTTATTAAAGTTACTCTCTCCCCAATGGGAACTTAAGTTCTAATGTAAACTGTACCTCATGTGAAGAGTTGACTCATTGGAAAAGACTCTGATGCTGAGAGGGATTGGGGGCAGGAGGAGAAGGGGATGACAGAGGATGAGATGGCTGGATGGCATCACTGACTCGATGGACGTGAGTCTGAGTGAACTCTGGGAGTTGGTGATGGACAGGGAGGCCTGGCGTGCTGCGATTCATGGGGTTGCAAAGAGTTGGACACGACCGAGCGACTGAACTGAACTAAACTGAAACTGTACCATACTTACTCTTACTTCTCCTTGTTCCTTTCCCATCACCCCCTTATATGTGAACATTTCCGAAGATATGGTGCGTCTCCCCATTTGGACTTCACATCCTTTCAACCATAGGGAGCTCTTTACCTCGTAACTTCAAAGCCTTTATCTGCAACCCCAATCTCTCCAGAGATCTAGCTGAACATCTTCAAGTAGGCCAGAGGTTTTACAACACTTCAATTGCAACCCATAGTTTGAACATTTCTCTTGGCAACTTACGACATATACATATTCAACAAATACGTGTCATGAAAAAACAATACTATCATTCTGTTTTTTTTCCCTACTTGATTTCATTTTAAAAACATTTTGATTTTTCACGTAATTTCAAGACCTACTTGGAAGGGTCATAACCTGTAGTTTAAAACATACCATACCAACGTGCTGTTACCAGCTATTTTCATACAGATATTTCTTCACAACCTCAAACAAAATGTATTTATTTCCCAAATCATTTCTCAATCAAACTTCCTTAGTAAGGAATACAATCATTCTGAGTCACTCAGGATGAACGTTTTAAAGAGTCATTTTGGATCCTGCTTACCCCAGGGTTGCTAAACCTATCGCCTCCTCCCCTGCAGTGAGTTGCTCCTCAGCCCATTCTTTCCATTCTTGCCATCACAGCTCAGTTTTACTGAACTTGGAACAGTATAATCACCTTTTTACCTGGTTCCCTACTTCCTGACTTTTCACATAGAAGGTGACACGTTTGAATCACAATCATCAAGGCAGAAAGGGAATTCAGCTCTTTGGTTCCACTGTGACCAACAAAGGAATATGTAGAGAACTGAAATGAATGAGTCTTCACCTGCCTTCATCTACTCAACAAGCTGCTTGACTCACTAAATCTCGATCCAGGCTGTCTCATGCTTCTAAAGTTTTGATTACAATCCAGACACTGAGCCCTGGCGTTGCGGCAACGGCAGGCAGACTTACCCATGTCTGCAGTGACCATGGTGGACTGGTTTTCAGGGAGAGACACAGAGGTCTGGTCCTGATCCACGCTGCGAGAGTCCTCATTGGCCTCGTGTTGACTCTGGCTGAGCTCTGATCGCAATTCTGAGTATTCATCTTCCTCCCTGAGAACAAAAGGGAAGTCAGACTCCACTGACAGACACACAAGACACATCCCCAGAGAATGTCTTTTAATAACAAGATAAAGACACTCAGAACACAAACAGATAGCTCTCCTCTCGAGGCCACATGGACCAGGATTCCTTTCAGGCTAACTAGATGGGCGGTGTTTGACACTGAAAGTTTCCACATCCATACCCATACACCCGACAAGACTCGTCTATCAGCCTACCAGAAAACCCCCTACTTCAAACATTTCCTAAAGAAAGTAGGCTTCTTCACCCCCTGAAATTCCAAGGCAAAGAAGAACTGAGATTCCTAGCACTGAGGCTACAGTGAGCAGGACCAACAAGGGCTTGTGAATAGGAGGGACTCAGAGCATCACAGCGGTGTTTGACACTGAAAGTTTCCACATCCATACCCATACACCCGACAAGACTCGTCTATCAGCCTACCAGAAAACCCCTTACTTCAAACATTTCCTAAAGAAAGTAGGCTTCTTCACCCCCTAAAATTCCAAGGCAAAGAAGAACTGAGATTCCTAGCACTGAGGCCATAGTGAGAAGGACCATCAAGGGCCTGTGAATAGGAGTGACTCAGCATCATCACCAGAGTCCCATGCTGCGCTTCCTTCTGGGAAGAGAATAGAAGGACTGCTGAGGTTACAGAGACTGGAAAACCAGCATCCTGTCTGTGCAGGTTGAAACCAGTGCTCTGAGGGTGTAGGGGTCAGCATGTCTGAGAAAGACCACACTTAGTTTCTCTAAAGGAAGTAAGTGGAGTTAGGGGACAAGATAGGAGAATGGAGTGAGGGGGAAAATCAGTGAATGAGTGAGCAGCTCTCAATGGTCTGTTTTCTTCAATCTGCCTTTGCTAGTAGGAAAATAACTTTGAAATTCATCTGTGTTTCATCTGCACAAACACACCCACTCCCTTCTCAGCCCCTCATGGATCCCTTGTAAACTTTGGGCTCTGAATTAGTCATGGGCAAGCTAAGAAAAGTTACAATTGCAGTATGTATTTCAAAGGACACACAGACCTCCTTCCCACACCACCGCCATCACTACACGCACACTGGATACAGACATGGAGAGAGCAAAAATTAATCTTCTTTGATGCATTTATTTTGCAAGTGAGCCAGAAAAGAAAATTGTCAGGGGGTTTAATTATGAGTTTGGAAAGTCCAAAGGTGTCTGCCTAGCCCTAGGGGGAGGGTGTCATCCTTCCCACACCACCGCCATCACTACACGCACACTGGATACAGACATGGAGAGAGCAAAAATTAATCTTCTTTGATGCATTTATTTTGCAAGTGAGCCAGAAAAGAAAATTGTCAGGGGGTTTAATTATGAGTTTGGAAAGTCCAAAGGTGTCTGCCTAGCCCTAGGGGGAGGGTGTCTGTGAAGAAAGATAGGAAGGATTTCTCTTAACCTGGCATTCACATTAAGTTGCTGACAACTGGAGGGTAAGGGCAGAAAGTTCACAGTTTTGGGTGGACCAAGATGGTGAGTGGTGATCAGTGAGACTTGCTGCTGCTGCCGCTAAGTCGCTTCAGTCATGTCCGACTCTGTGTGACCCCATAGATGGAACCCCACCAGGCTCCCCCGTCCTTGGGATTCTCCAGGCAAGAACACGGGAGTGGGTTGCCATCTCCTTCTCCAATGCATGAAAGTGAAAAGTGAAAGTGAAGTCGCTCAGTTGTATCCAAGAGGCAAATGCCATCTGAAGCTCAGGAGACACATCTACACTAGAGAAATGGGAAGAACTCTCCAGAGTTCTTGGTTTTCTCAAGAAATGAACACCCATCCTCTCAGGGAAAGAATTCAGCTGAGTCCTTGCTTTATAAAGTATTTCTGATATAAGCCACACAGAAATCTAGGAAGACTTTAAACAGATATAAAACCACTAGACATGCAGAATGTGAATTAGAATGGGAGTAGTTATAGGAAAAAAATATAGATTAATGTTATATGAATAAGTTAATTATTAGATATCTGCACAGCCAACAGTAATTAGGTTTAGGAAAGAAAAACAATTAGGAAGTACTCTTAAGAGTCACTACCTTTTTGGTCTAGAGGGTAATTGTGCTCTGATCCATCAGCTTCCTTTCAATCAGCAGTTGAAATCCTGATTTCAGTTAATGGGAGATTTGGGGTATAATGAATAAATTACCTTTGTTGCATGGCCAATGTAATCAGCTTCAGCTTGGCTGAGACTGTTTTTCAGCCAAAAATGCTGCTGCCGTGCCTCTGGTGCAAATGGCATTTGCAAAATCTTTTATAGCCACCTTCAACTGTCTTGGCTTGGCAGGTCCCAAACATCTAGTGCCTGCCAAATCTCCTGCTTTGTAAAAAATTACTTTGTTAGGATGGGTTTTATAAAGAAGTGAAAACGGAAGGGGTGGGAGAAGGACGCATTCAGTAAGGAAGGGAACATTCCTCACTAAGGTGAGAGCACAGACTGCAGAATGATAGCACACGAGAAAGGTCACCTTCAGGCGGAAGACTCTCAGTGTCAGGAATGCAAGCCAAGGGTGCTCTTTCAAGGTATTTGAGCATCAAGACAAGGAGAGGAAAGCAAAAACCAAGCGGATGCTGCTCTTTTGGGAGTCAAATTTTATGTTACAACTGGGCTTCCCATGTGGCTCTAGTGGTAAGAACCCGCCTGCCAATGCAGAAACGTAAGAGACGCAGGTCTGATCCCTGGGTCAGGGAGAGAGAGCACAGAGAAGCGCATAGCAACCCACTCCAGTGTTCTTGCCTAGAGAATCCCACGGACAGAGGAGCCTGGCGGTTAAAGTGACATAGCACATGCGCACATGTTCACAACTAATTCTACCCTATGAAGGATGCTCTGGGTGGACTGCAGCTCTGGGGTTGCCGGTGGGCAGTGACCAGGGAGGACTTCCAGGATGGAGCAGTACTACAGAAGAGTCTGAAGGCGAGCCATTGTAGATAGGTCATGAGTGTGCATGGGCACATGCAGAGCCTCAGGGGAGCCCGTGGACGTGAACTTGGGCGTGTAGAGCTTGGGACAGAGGGGCCGGATAGCTGAAACCAAATCAGGGTGCAAGACGGAACCGTGAAGCTGGAGGAACACTCAGGCCACTTGCTGAGTGCGCGATATTGGCCAGAAGCAAAACTTATTGTATTGAAGAAGGCAAACAATCAGGGTCAAATGGTGGAAATAAATGTAAAATAATGTGTGAAGTCAAAGAATTCAGGGGAAGGAGTAAGTGTTGTGAGATCTTTTATGGAAACAGATCAAACAGTTGGCAGGGAAGTACAGACGGTCTGTGTTCTCGACTCTACAGAGAGGGGTTGAGGTGAGCACACATCACCCCTGGTTAGGGATCCCCCTTAGGGTATCATAAGGCAGGTTACAGTACAACACTACGTGAGCAAACAGAGGAAACAGTAGACGTAGAAAGCAACCTTGCAAGGAGATTGTGTGCAGTCTTGTGCCCCCAAAATGAGGCACTGAAACGTTAAACTGAACCTAAATATGAGAAAGTGTGTATAGCCCTATTTCTCTTGCTGACTTTGGTAAAAAAAAACCATAGAGTTGTCTATCTTAGCCCTTTCAACATCCTTACTGGCAGGAACTGGGAAATGACAAAAACCAGTGCACTCCAAGCACTCTGTAAGCTGCCGGATAATTTGGGACTTCAGCATATGGAGGAGAAGGATCTGGGGGCTCTCTCTATTGTTTTAGTCAGAAGCATTGGTCCATCCAGAGCAATGGGAACAAAAAGTTAAAAAAAAAATAAAAACACAACAAAAACCCTGCAAGTCCATGGCAGTTTTAAAAAGACAAGAATTTGAGGAGTTTTTTCAAGGTTCCTCTGAGCAGCAGGCCATCACCTAACTGGTCAAGGTGTGAATGACACACAGCAGCGGCATCTCAAAGTGACTTCATTGTTTGCTTCCTTTCATAGTGTATACACTAACTCTTGGTAAGTGATTTCTCTTATTTCTTTGGGGAAAAAGATGCCTGATCTGAAGAACACTAACTGCTAATGCTGAAGATAAAAAGAAAGAAAATATGAAAAGGTCCAAGAAGTAGTCAAATTAAGTTAAAAAAAAAAACAGGAGCTTTGATAAACTGATAAATGTTGCTCAATTCAGTTCAGTTCAGTCGCTCAGTCGTATCTGCAGTGGTTTTGGAGCCCCAAAAAATAAAGTCTGACACTGTTTCCACTGTTCCCCCATCTATTTCCCATGAAGTGATGGGACCGGATGCCATGATCTTCGTTTTCTGAATGTTGAGCTTTAAGCCAACTTTTTCACTCTCCTAATTGTATGCTACTGTGGTAGTTACTTAACTGCTGTTGTTCAGTCACTCGGTGGTGTCTGACTCTTTGCAACCCCATGGATTGCAGCACGCCAGGCTTCCCTATTCTCCACTATCTCCCAGAGTTTACTCAAGCTCATGTCCATTGAGTCGGTGATGCCATCCAACCATCTCATCCTCTGTTGCCCCCTTCTCCTCCTGCCCTCAATTTTCCCCAGTATAAGGGTCTTTTCCAATGAGTTGGCTCTTTGCATCAGGTGGCCAAAGTATTGTAGCTTCAGCATCAGTTCTTCTGATAAATATTCAGGGCTGATTTCCTTTAGGATTGACTGGCTTGATCTCCTTGTTGTCCAAATGCCTCTCAAAAGTTTTCTCCAACACCACAAATTGAAAGCATCAATTCTTTGGCTCTCAGGTTTCTTTATGGCCCAACTCTCATATCCACACAAATGACAACTGGAAAACAATAGCTTGGATGGCAAAGTGATGTCTCTGCTTTTCCATAATTATGGAATTAGAAAGTTACCAAGTCTTTTTTTTTTTTGGCACATAGAGGGTCATCTCAGGATTCTAATGGTACATTATTTCATTCACTTAGAAGCATTTGTGAAGTGATTCCAAGTCACTCAGTTTAGAGTTGTAGTGATTAAAGCTTGCTCCCAGCTCAATAACAGCAGCAGCAGCAACAACAAAAGGCTCCTAAGGAGGCAGGCATTAGGCTGTATACACACCTGCTTAACTAGCAGAGGCAGAAAAGTCACAGAGTGGCAGACTGGCTGGGATCCTGGTGATCACTTAAGCCAGGATCAATACCTTTGTTTTACAAATAAGACCACGGACACTCCTAGAGGCTAAGCGACTTACCTAAGATTATCCAACCAGTTAGCAACACAGCCTAATTCCTAAATTTACTACAAACAGAACAATAATATGATGGCCTAAGGAAAAGATTTTCTTTAAGATTCTTTCTCATTATTAGCTAGGGGTGAAATGATCTAATTGGAAAAAGTCAATGAAAGTTTAACTCTTGCCATGCTTTCCAGACCTCACGCTAAAGTCCTGTGGAATCAGCAGCATTTGATAAAAATGTTACTTCGGAAACAATCCCTGCTGCTGCTAAGTCGCGTCAGTTGTGACTACTATTGCTATTGCTAAGTCACTTCAGTCGTGTCCGACTCTGTGTGACCCCATAGACGGCAGCCCACCAGGCTCCCCCATCCCTGGGATTCTCCAGGCAAGAACACTGGAGTGGGTTTCCATTTCCTTCTCCAATGCGTGAAAGTGAAAAGTGAAAGTGAAGTCACTCAGTCATGTCTGACTCTTCGCACCCCCATGGACTGCAGCCTACCAGACTCCTCCATCCATGGGATTTTCCAGGCAAGAGTACTGGAGTGGGGTGCCATTGCCTTCTCCTATACCTATCTTATTTTGGGGTGCACATTCATGCCTTGTCACTGGATTGGAGTAACTGGTGAACAAGACCCAGACGGACATGCCTTGGGAGCTGTCAGTCAACTGTGGTCAGCCTACTCAGCCTACCCGACTTTGTGGTTTTCTTTTGGAACACGCTTGGTCTCTGCATTTAAAGGCAGAATTGCCCCCAAACAGCCATCATTTCTTTAAAGAACAAAGATGTTTTAGATACAAGATATTCTTTTCAGTTCTCTTAAAGGATCTATAGCAGTGAATGAGTGATGAGCAAATACCTCTTATTTTCCCATACAGCACAGAGGAAGTTCAGACTCATCGAGGAAACTTATGATGAATAACTGAACAAACGGGACTCTGAAATGCTCTCCTATGTATATAATAATTCATCCTTGTCACCCATGAGTACCAGTTTTAACAAGATCTGATAAAGGATCCGTATTCAAAAACTTCCAATAGTGAACAAGAGTGGAATGTATACCATATAAGAAAATAGGGAGAGAGAAAAACCCACCTTATCTTTCTAGGTTTTATTTTTATTTCATCATGTTTTATTCTTTAGGCCACAAGTTAATCAGAACAATGAGTTTTGCTGGGAGACAAAGAGGTTTTGGTTACACTGTGTTAAGATGCAGCAACATGAAGAGGGACAGAGAGCTGTACCACACAGGCCAAAGCATGGGCCCAAAGCCCAGGGGAAAGGCCAGGCACAGAGCACGGGCACGAGATTTTAGAGACTGGACTATGTGCAAGCACACAGAGGCTCCGGATACTTGCTCAGTCACCACGTGAGGGGCACTTTGCAGATGAAGAAGCACCAGGGTTAAATGCCAACGTGGAAGTGATATAAAGAGGAGGGGTCAGTGCTTTAGGGGTGCAGCCATCCTGGTGAAAAAAGAGCCCAGGGTAAGGGCCAAAGTTGAGGATGGCTCTTAGGGAAAGAGGAGAAGGACTTGCAAGCCCAGGGAGGTTAGAGAAGGGAATCAGGATTTAGGGTTAAATTTAAGAAAAGGGCCAGTAACAAGAAAAAAGTCACCAAATTTTTCATTTAAGAAATCACTGGTGATTTTCAAAAAAGTCTCTTAGCTTATGCGGCTGTAACAAAGTACCATAGACAAGCTTAAACGACAGAAATCTACTTTTTCATAGTTAGACTTCAGTTGGGTTAGAAAAGGAAATGGCAACCCACTCCAGTGTTCTTGTCTGAAGACTCCCAGGGATGGCGGAGCCTGGTGGGCTGCCATCTATGGGGTCGCACAGAGTTGGACACAACTGACGCGACTTAGCAGCGGCAGCAGCAGCAGACTTCAGCTGGTAGTCCAAAATCAAGGTGCCAGCACGGCTGGTTCCTGGTAAGGGCACTCTTCCCGGCCTGCAGATGGCCGCCTTCTCCCTCCACCCTCACACGGCAGGGAAAGAGCAGGAGAGCAAGCGAGCTCTCTGGGGTCACTAATCCTATCACGTGACCCCAGCTTCATGACCTTGACTCAACTACATCCCATCTCCAAACACTATCACATAGAGGGTTTCATCACACGAACTGGAGGAGGGGTGAGTGGCACAATTCAGTTCATAGCAAAAGGAATTTTGCAAACCACTGGGGTCAGAAGCCAGACAGCTGTGGGCTAACAAGCAAATGGGAAATGAAGCAGAAATCATGGACCACTCAGAGTTGGCAGTGAAAGGTTGATGTTATGAGAGCAGCTTTTGGGAAAAGAAAATAATCTCCCTGGGAAACAATCTGCTTAGACATCTTTTTTTTCCCCTCCCCCAGATACAAAGTGAGCTACTGACATATTTTTCTATTTTACCCATCTCATTATACAATCCCCTCAATTCAGACGAGCATTAAAACAAAGCCACTCAGAACATACAGTTAAGTGAAAAAGCACCTATTACAAATCAGTGTGTGCTATATGATCCAATTTGTTTAAGATATTCATGAGTAAAGATTTTTAGAAGGCCATAAATACAAACTGTTTATTCCAAGCAGATGAGATTTAGGATGCATTAGGCAGGGTTCAGTTAGGAAAACAAATGCTTTTGGATGTTTCAAGCAGGATTTAATTTAGGCAGTTGGAAGGACCAGAGAAGAGAAGGGAGGGTGGAGGGCAGCTGGTGCTGCCAGCCTTGCCATCAGAGCTGAGATGGAGAGGCTGCTGCTGCCCCACTCCTGCCCACAGCTCAGGCTCAGGCCGGTCAGCGCAGGATCTTCATGCTCCCCAAAGCCACCACGACGGCCCCACCTTCTCGCTGCCTTCCAGACCTGGCAGATCCAAAACTCTCCCAGAGTTACGGGAGTTTGGGAGGTAGTCTCCAGGGTCAATCTTCTTTGATTTGGGGGGACTCCTGAGAAGGCGTGGGAACGGAACCAGGCACCAGCAACATGCACTCTAACCTACTGTCTTTGGCTCCTTGACAACCAAATGCATCCTCTCACACATATACATTTCCAAATGGCTATAACAATACCATCAAGCTTCTGTAACTATCCCTTGTTCAATCGTATTAATAAATGTACTCACCTTCTTATCAAAATGGGAGACCCAAAGTCCTATTTATATGGGACTAGTTTAACGGCAAATTCACCAAAATCATGGAGCCCAACTATTACATCTACGTTTTACCAATAACAACTCACTTCATATAATGGGAGAAAACAAGAAAGTAAAAAGGAAATTGCATATATACATAAACAAGCAAAAAATTATGCAGTCGAGTCATCCTTTTTGCAACTGGTTATGAGACTATAATTAATAACTTTTGTCTTCCATTAGGAAATTCCAATTCCCTTGGTGTTTGGCCAGCATCTTAGGTGGTTAGAGTTCTTAACCTAGTGCAGAAATTAGAAATCTTTATTCTGAGGGGTCTGGCCCTAGGTGGACTGACACGTACTGTAATCCTCTAATTTACTAACTGGACAACATCCAGGAGGTATGCTAGGGAATCTGATGAGTTCTAGACACAGTCCTCCCTGCCTCAAAGTACAGCTACAGTCCAGTTTCCCCTGGAGAGTTGGGATCCTGCTGGTACAGTAACTCCCTTCACTGCCTGTTGGTTCAGTGACACAGATGTCCCAAGGGCTAAGTGGCAGCAATGGAATCACTGCTGTGTTTGCCAGTCATCGTTCCCTTGGGAATGAAACTTCTAAAACTAGCAGAGCTCAAAGTCGCCAAGAGGGAAAGCAATAATTTTTTAAGTGGGCTTTTAGGTGTAAGAATGAAAGGAGCCACTTGTATTTCCACTTCTTGGTTCCTGAAGCCAGAAAAGCAGGACCATGTACTGTTGCTGGTTGGGAGCATTTACCACATGTACAGGGATTTAAAAAATGTTATCACCTGGATGGGGTACAATGGTAGACTAGGTCCACTATGAGATTTATTGATGATGCCACTTGTCACCTGATCTAGTATGGACTGAATTATGTGTTATTGTTCATTGTTAGTACCACCCCAATTCTATGTTGCAGTCCTAACCTTCAAAGTGATGGTACCTGGAGATGGGACCTTTGAGATATAATCAGATCTGATGGGATCCCTCACTATGGGATTTGTACCCTTAAGAAATAACAGAACTTGCCTTTTCCCTCTCTCCCTGCCATGTGAGGACACAGTGAGAAGGAAGCCTTCAGGAGGACAGGAAGACAGTACTCACTGAACAAATGAATTGGTTGACACTTTGATTTTGGACTTTCCAGATTCCAGAACTATGGCAAATAAATTCCTATTGTCTAAGCCACCGGTGGAGAAGGCGATGGCACCCCACTCCAGTACTCTTGCCTGGAAACTCCCATGGACGGAAAAGCCTGGTGGGCTTCCGTCTATGGGGTTGCACAGAGTCGGACACGACTGAGCGACTTCCCTTTCACTTTTCACTTTCACACATCGGAGAAGGAAATGGCAACCCACTCCAGCGTTCTTGCCTGGAGAATCCCAGAGATGGGGGAGCCTGGTGGGCTGCCGTCTATGGGGTCGCACAGAGTCGGACACGACTGAAGCGACTTAGCAGCAGCAGTAAGCCACCGGTCTACAGTATTTTGCTACAGCAGCCTCAGCTGACTAATGCAGCTTCATCAATCTTCATCTGGACTGGAAGACTACAGGTATTTTTGGATCCCAGGGGCTAACATCTGCTCAGAGCAAATAATTAGCCCAGAATGTGGGTATCTCTTTTTCCTATTGTACAGTCGCCCCTGTAAAATGGGTAGAAAGAAGACAGACTGTACCCATTTGTGACAGGATTATAAACATCTTCATTAAAGAGTTCTGGATCTGTGAAGGAGGTCTGGTAAGGGAACTGGATAAGAGGTCATATACTACAGTGGGAGGTCAAGTCCTTGTTCACCAGACAGACCAGAGATTTTTCGATTACAAAGATCAAGTAAAACTTTAGTATGCTGCCCATTTATATCAAAACTAAAGACTCCATGATCAATTCTACATTATCAAAAATCTCTATGGGTCAAATAATTTTGATTACAACTGCAGCCCTATTGACAAGTACAGTAGCCATGCTTTCACTGACTCCAGTAGTGAAGTGGCATCAAAAACCCCATTTTAATGACATTATTCCTGATCCCCATGGCCTCTGGACTATGTTACACTAGGGAAGTTCTGGTATTTCAACAGTATTTAATGTAATCCTCCAATGAATCTGGTTTTATTTAATAAAACTGCTGAAGCTAACATACTAAATCCAGAATTTCTAATAGGAACAGTGATATCAATAAATCATCATCAATCCAACACTATATTTTTATTTCCCTGGTCTAGGACACTTAGGTCCTAATCCTAGACATGTTCTTCTCAAGTTTCTGTGACTATAAATGAATACAATCTGACATGTATCTTCCAAGGTTGGATTTTCTGCTTATCCCCCTGGGGCATGATTGAATTTAGCTACTTTTGGGCCTAAAGATAAAGAAGAATGGAGTAGCAGTGAGGTATGACTATATCTGGTACCCTTTACCTGGGTTCAGCCTGCTACAGAGCCTCCCAGCAAAGAAGGACTAACTTGATCAGACAGGGAGGGAGACTGCCTCTGCAGGAGGGGAAACTCAGTGGAGTTTGCAGGCTCTAGGTATCTTGATTTATTTGAATCTACCCAATGTCTCCATTCAAATTCTCACCATTTCATCTTTTCCTATCAGTGCTTAATCTTTAACCTAAGAGATCTGATGTGGCTCTGAATTCAACTTATGTTGGAATTCAGCGACCTGCAGTGTTTGATTATTGACTACATTAGCCCTGTGGCTATAAGAGGTGGGAAAGTCTCCCAGGGCAGTCACAGAAGGTCTCTAGTTCTTTGATTGTGACTGGAGATAAATATTTTAAACTATGAAACTGTCACTTCTTTTCTCTTATGCAATTCAGTATGGCTTCCATGTGGATACATCATAAACCATTCCCTAATTAATGATTTTTCAGCTTTTCCAATAAATTTCTAACTCAGGCCCAGACTGAAGCAACAAGAAAGTCTCAAAGGTACCAGGATTGTACCAGATCAGCATGACAATTCTCTACACCCGGGATACACCAAAAAGTTCAAGGCATTTGTCACCTCTGCACTGGGTCAACTATAGCATCTTTGGACCTGAGTGGCGGCGGCTAGGGAGGTGCTTTAGCCGCTGGAGCTCAGAGGACAACAGCCTTGTCTTACTGGCCCACGTCTGCCCATCTTCCAGGGAGGGAGTCCCCTCCTCCCATGCAGGGAGTCCCCTCCTCAAGGAGGAGCTAGCTCATTTACATAATGAAAACTGGCGGAATTTAATGTGACATCTGTATAGATGCAACCTTCCTTTAAATAAGAGGGTATTTTAATACGAAACAGTTTGGCCATTAAATTTAATCTAAACATCGTGAAATTGAGTTTTCCAGGTGACATGTGATGTATTTTTTTTCACAACTCACTAAGCCCATTTGCCTTCACTTTCTCAAGACTTTAAAAGAGCAATATGTTTTTAATGGAAATTACGAATTTACCAATGTACTCTGTCAGCCTCCTTTAAGCCTGCTATAATCATTTCTTTGGGCTGAAATTCTTCTCTGCTCTTCTAACCTACAATCACTGAAGACCAGGATACAATTTAAAGGCCTTGAGGTTCTAAACTGGAATAT
This sequence comes from Cephalophus harveyi, assembly GCA_006410635.1. Taxonomy (NCBI): domain Eukaryota; kingdom Metazoa; phylum Chordata; class Mammalia; order Artiodactyla; family Bovidae; genus Cephalophus; species Cephalophus harveyi. The sequence continues at coordinate 72,614 of SJYT01017426.1, forward strand.
GAGATGTACTGTGTGGCTCCAATTAACAGCAAAAATTTCCATGGCTTTGCCCAGAAAGAGAGGCCCCCAAGTACCCTCATCAAGTAGCTCCATCATTACTGTGACTCTCAGAGTTGGAACAAAACACATCCAAAATGTCTTCTGACCCAGGACTTCTAGAGGGATAGTTTAAAGAAGCTGTCTTTAAAACGGTCTTAATTGTGGCCTGTAAAAACAGTCAGAGAACAAAGCACTCTTCTCCATAAAATCAGATGCCAACCATTTGTTTCCCTCAGGGCTATTCTCTGAGCACGGGCAGGAAGATAAAAATTCTATCCTTGGCTCAGTAAGTCACTTTAAGCAAACCCTCTTCTCAAAAACAGGCAGACACAGTTTTGTGCAGGAGACTTCGGGGCCAACTGATTGATGAGCAAGGAAGACAGAAACCCCAACAATTACTTTTATGGAAAGAAAACTGAATAAAGGCAGAGATGCAGTGGGTTCTAACTCTACCTCTCCCCTTTGCTAAGGGTAACTTAAAAGCAGTTGCTTAACATTTTTAAGCCCCAGGTTTTCACCAATCAAGTGATGGATTGAATCTTGCCCCATCCCTTAGGAGTTTGTATGACACTATGCCAACATCAGCAAGTCAATTGAGCTCAAACAAATTTTAGATTATCTAGAAGCATATGCTATTTTCTTGGGCTTCAGAATCACTGCACTGAGGATGACTGCAGCCATGAATTAAAAGGTTTGCTCCTTGGAAAAAGATTTGCTCCTAGGACAAACCTAGACAGTGTATCAAAAAGCAGAGATATCACTCTGCTGACAAAGGTCCGTATTGTCAAAGTGATGGTTTTTCTAGTAGTCATGTACAGATGTGAGAGTTGGACCATAAAGAAGGCTGAGTGCCAAAGAATTGATACTTTCAAACTATGGTGCTGGAGAAGATTCTTGAGAGTCCCTTGGACAGCAGGAGATCAAACAGTCAATCCTAAAGGAAATTAATCCTGAATATTAATTAAGCATCAACTGAAGCTGATGCTTAAGCAGAAGCTCCTATACTTCGGCCACCTGATGTAAAGAGCCAACTTACTGAAAAAGACTCTGCTAATGGGGAAGACTGAGGGCAGGAAGAGAAGGAGGTGACAGAGGACGAGATGGTTTGAAGGTACCACTGAATCACAGAGTTAGAACAAACTCCAGGGGATAGTGAAGGACAGGGAAGCCTGGCGTGCTGTAGTCCATGGGGTCACAAAGAGTTGGATATGACTTAGCGACTCAAAAACAACAAAGAAGCATATGTAATAGTTAGTTAAAATCAACATTCATAAATCTCTCCAAATCCCCAAGGGAGATAGAGGGGGTTGCATTCAGAACCTGTTAATAAAGCATCTCACTCACCTTCTTCTATCCATGGAATTCTCTAGGCCAGAATACTGGAGTGGGTAGCCTTTCCCTTCTCCAGGGGAATCTTCCCAACCCAGGAATCGAACTCTCATTGCAGGCACATTCTTTATCAGCTGAGCCACAAGGGAAGCCCATAATTCATAGGGGTAACTTCAAGCATTAAACCCAGGTTACTGGCCAGAGGGGCAGAGAGACAGCCATGACTTGGAGCCGACTACCTGATGGTGGAGCCTTGCAAGCGGTCTATCTTCTTATTGAGCTCAGCGATGATACTGTGTAGTTCTGTGATGCGTTCCTCGTACCGAAGTGTCGTTCGCTCCTGGACGTCCTCATGCTCTCTCATGAGGTGGGACTGCTCACACTGGGATCAAGAGAACAAGACAGAAGTGCCAATGAATTGACATACCCACCAGCAAGAGAGTCTAAGTCTCAGAGCCTCAAATCATCACAGCCTCGACAGAGTACACCCCAAATAAACATATACCTGCTCATTGGCCCAGAAGACACCTCAACAGCTGAACTTCACAAAGTCCCTGATGGCCACTCAGGTCTCTACCTTTTTAGCTCTACATTTCCAGGTGGCTCTACTGGTAAAGAACCCATTTGCCAATGCAGGAGATGAGATGTAGGTTCAATTCCTGTGTTAGGAAGATCCCCTGGAAGAGGAAATGGCAACCCACTCTGGCATTCTTGCTTGGAAAACCCCAAGGACAGAGGAGCCTGGCGGGCTACAGTCCATGGGGTCACAGGGAGTCGGACACGACTGAGTGACTGAGCACAGCACACAGCTCTCATTTGCTCTTTGGGTAAAGGTCCCTCTGCCATTGTCCATGATCTCTGCTGCACTATTTATGTCTTCTGCTTCTCCCCAGCCACTAAGCAGGCAGAAGCTGTACTCAGTATGCCAGCAAATTTGGAAAACTCAGCAGTGGCCACAGGACTGGAAAAGGTCACTTTTCATTCCAATCCCAAAGAAGGGCAATGCCAAAGAATGCTCAAACTACCGCACAATTGCACTCATCTCACACACTAGCAAAGTAATGCTCAAAATTCTCTAAGCCAGGCTTCAACAATACATGAACCATGAACTTCCAGATGTTCAAGCTGGATTTAGAAAAGGCAGAGGAACCAGAGATCAAATTGCCAACGTCCATTTGATCATAGAAAAGGCAAGAAAATTCCAGAAAAAACATCTACTTCTGCTTTATTGACTACACCAAAGCCTTTGACTGTGTAGATCACAAGAAACTGTGGAAAATTCTTCAAGAGGTGGAATTCCCAGACCACCTTACCTGCCTCCTGAGAAATCTGTATGCAGGTCAAGAAGCAACAGTTAGAACTGGACATTGAACAACAGACTGGTTCCAAATTGGGAAAGGAGTAAGTCAAGGCTGTATATTGTCACCCTGCTTATTTAACTTATATGCAGGGTACATCATGAGAAACACTGCCTGGATGAGGCACAAGCTGGAATCAAGATTGCCGGCAGAAATATCAATAACCTCACATAAGCAGATAACACCACCCTTAGAGCAGAAAGTGAAGAGGAACTAAAGAGCCTCTTGATGAAAGTGAAAGATGAGAGTGAAAAAGCTGGCTTAAAACTCAACATTCAGAAAACGAAGATCATGGCATCTGGTCCCATCACTTCATGGTAAATAGATGGGGAAACAATGGAAACAGTGACAGCCCACTATTTTTGGGGGCTCCAAAATCACTGCAGATGGTTGCTGCAACCATGAAATAAAAAGAGAGTGAAAAAGCTGGCTTAAAACTCAACATTCAGAAAACGAAGATCATGGCATCTGGTCCCATCACTTCATGGTAAATAGATGGGGAAACAATGGAAACAGTGACAGCCCACTATTTTGGGGGGCTCCAAAATCACTGCAGAGGTTGCTGCAACCATGAAATAAAAGGACGCTTGCTCCTTGGAAGAAAAGTTATGACCAACCTAGACAGCATATTAAAAAGCAGAGACATTACTTTGCCAACAAATGTCCATCTAGTAAAAGCTATGGTTTTTCCAGTAGTCATGTATCGATGTGAGAGTTGGACTATAAAGAAAGCTGAGAGCCTAAGAATTGATGCTTTTGAACTGTAGTGTTGGAGAAGACTCTTGAGAGTCCCTTGGACTGCAAGGAGATCCAACCAGTCCATCCTAAAGGAGAGCAGTCCTGAATATTCACTGGAAGGACAGATGCTGAAGCTGAAAGTCCAATATTTTGGCCACCTGATGTGAAGAAGTGACTCATTGGAAAAGACCCTGATGCTGGGAAAGATTGAAGGTAGGAGGAGAAAGGGACGACAGAGGATGAGATTGTTGGATGGCGTCACCAACTCGATGGACATGAGTTTGAGCCAGCTCTGGGAGTTGGTGATGGACAGGGAGGCCTGGTGTGCTGCAAGACTCATTGGAAAAGACCCTGATGCTGGGAAAGATTGAAGGTAGGAGGAGAAAGGGACGACAGAGGATGAGATTGTTGGATGGCGTCACCAACTCGATGGACATGAGTTTGAGCCAGCTCTGGGAGTTGGTGATGGACAGGGAGGCCTGGTGTGCTGCAGTCCATGGGGTCGCAAAGAGTCAGACACGATGGAGCGACTGAACTGAACCTTGTTTTTGGAATCTGAATCTTGACTGAGTGTATTGAAGTTCGCAGGTTCAATTCACTTGACTGAGGGTCCTGGCGAGACTGTATGTCAGTTCCTGCTACCTCTATTCCAGAGATTTCTTCCCATGTTCTGTACTGCTGCTCATTTTTTCTTTTACCAATTCACTCTTTTTTGCTATAGTTTGGTAGGATACACTTCAGCCACTTTTCAACCAAATAATCCTAGATTCTCTGATGCTATTTCTTATCTGGCTGGCTATTTTCAGACAGTATCCTTTCTTACCAGACTATAAACTCCGGGAAGGCAGCGGCTGGGTGTTTTCATGACTTAGCCCTCACACCTGGCACACAGCCTGGCTCACTGTGGGTGACCTAGGAGGGCAATGGGATGAATAAATCACTGTGTAAGAGGAAGCTGAGGAGCTTCCCTTGCTCAGCAGTTGATGGATTAAGAAGCAGCAGATGCTATAAAAATGTTTTTGCATCTCAAGTTTAAATCCTAAGGAACCTGTTCATCTCTTTCACTTCTCTCCTTCCTCCTCAACCCCCCATCGGTCACTGTGCATTTAATCTCATTTACATGATAATAAAACACTAGTCAGTGACAGAACAAGGAGTCCCACCTCTGAACAAGGAGTCCCTGTCTACTGCGTTCAGCCCTGATTAATTTCCTGCCCAGCAGAGGAATTTTAATTTGATTTTTGGCAAGGCTTTCATAATGCCAAGAGCCACATGTACTTGCCAGTTTTGCACTTGCAGGGCTGGTGGCAGGAGGGCAGGGGTAAGACTTCTTACCTACTACCTCCAATGTCCTCTGCTCTCCATAAATCTGCCAGACCCCCAAAGGGTGTAACCCAGAAGCTACTGGGCTGGGGCACAAAGCCTTTAGAAACAGACAGATGCTACAAAAGCCCAAGTCAATATTGAAACAGAAGCACTCAGGAAAGTACGATAAACACATTGGTAGAAACCATGGCAGGGGCCACACCTGTGAACCACAGCTTGATCACTATGACCACACTATGCAGTAACTGCCTGGGTGCTGCTCAGTGCTCCAGAAATAAGACTGGAGGCAACAAGGTTGAGGAACCTGCACTGCAGACATTAGGGAGAAGGTGACTTTCAGAGAAATGGCGTTGTGAACTTCTGCTCTTAATGACAGCCTGAAATGTCTGCTCATGTCTGCTCAAGGTCCAACACACAGGAAGTAAGTGGACCCAGAGGCCAGGAGGAAGGATGAGCGAAAATCCCATCTCTATGGATGTTTTTCCGAGCCCTGAGAGTCGTAAGAATACTCTTTCCATGAAGTTATGCCTTTCCATCTGTCATCCATGATCCATCACGCTTTAGGAGGGACAACGGAGGTCCAAAAACATGACAGTGTCTCATAGACAGTAATTGTCAGTGAATGAAAAAGGTTCTCCTTTCTCTGGAACATACTCAAAGCAGAACACCGTGTCTCTCCATTCCTGAAGAATATCTATGAGATTGTGACTGGTCTTTATGCCCATCTTCAAATTGTGTATGTGAGTGTGTCTGCATGCATGTACATGCCTGCACTGGCATGTGTGTAGTGTGCATATGTGCGTATGTGTCTGATGCTCTCATGAAGGTCACTAGTTCCCCATCTTACAATTATTATGACATAATGACTGGTCTGACCTAGAACTCACTGATGCCATGACTCATACTTTGCCATCTTGCGGCCTTGCTCTGGGGTTTTCCACATTCAGTTCTCTAGGGCTGTAAACTATTGTGAAATGCTTCCCCTCACAAGCCCCACGAGCTCTCAACTCTCTGTTAAATTCCCCACTTACTCCCCCTCTTTCAGTCTCTACAGGTCAACAGGCCACCACCACTACCACCAAAATGGACATGAAACTGCAAATCCACTTAAAACCGAAATGTGCAAGAAAAAGGCAGAGGATGAACTAATAACCGCTAAACCCACTGTGGTATCCCTGTTGATGGTCAGGAGCGACCTGAGAGGTGAGCTCCCTTGGGGCTGCCCAGTCTGTGGGGAGACCAGATGGCTGGTGCCCAGATAACAAGAGCAGCTGGTGTCATACCATCTCCTCCCCCACTACCCCGTCTAACTGCAGAGTCCACCCTGAGGGTATGAGTACAAACAAGACGCAGCAGGAAGCCCAGTGATTCAGTCAGACCAGAATGTGTAGCTTAAAGGAGAGGAAAGATTCCTAACTTCTATTTGGAACCCAGAGGTTTGTTTGGGAGTAGAAACAAGAACATCTTGGAGAAAAAAATTTCTCAGCTGAAGGCAAAGATATCCGGGTTACACTCCTATATTTTTCCATAAGTATGTTTTTTTTCAAAATGTTGGAAAGCCTCTATAATTTAATACTTCCTCAAAAGTAATAGATATGTCTTGATTTTCTAAACTGTCTAAGACACCATGCTGGGTGCCATAGGGAGCATCACCGTGACGTCTGCCTCGAAGTAGAGCGTGGTCACAGCTTCCGAGCAGATTTCTCTGCTGGTGAATAAGAAAGGGAAATAAGTGGAATGGAGTGAGGAAGAAGCAACGGCAGGATGGTAGCCTACAGATTCTTTTCTCAGTGAAAAGAGAATCTGGGAAATCATCATCAAAGCTCCTAGCCTCTAGATCAATGAATGACTGAGAAGACAGAGCTCATAGCTGACATTATAGAGCAACATCCCCTTGAGGCATCTGGTCAACCACGCTTCATTCATTCTGTGCACACTCGTTATGCCCAGTCCAAGATATGTGGAAGCGCTGCTCTCCAAGCTTAGTGAAAAACAAACCCTTGAGCATTTCTACGCTGCGGTGTGGGGAAAAGTGGAGCAACTCCCACAAGGGCAACGGCACAAGACAAAACAAGCTATCACCTGCAGGAGCCAAAAGAACTCAACAAAGCATCCTTGTTAAACAGCTCCCATTAAGCTACACAAGGCCAAGCCCAGGAGTGGGGCACTTCCGTGCAGGAGAAGTGGAAGATGGGTGGGTGGCACCCAGAACAGACAAAGGCGTTCTGTGAGTGAACAGTGCCTTCCTGCCCTGGCAACCTCCCACACAAGCAGGACTGGCCTGTTAAAGCGAGGCTCAGCTCAAACAGCACACTCCATATTGTTACTGACCTGGAGAAGGAAATGGCACCCCACTCCAGTGTTCTTGCCTGGAGAATCCCATGGAGGGAGGAGCCTGGTAGGCTACAGTCCATGGGGTCGCAAAGAGTAGGACATGACTGAGCAACTTCGCACACACACATGCCTCTCACTACCCTGAGTTTTCAAGAGTATTTTTTAAACCCAGGAGGTGATTTCAGCTTTTCTGTTTCTCAAGGACACAGGGTAGATCAAACTGTATACTGCAGTTCCATGTAAGAGTCACCTATGGGGAGGTAGCCCAGTAAAGCCTCATTTAAGAAGGTAAAATAACCATGACAACCAAATAGAGAAAAGAAAATGACTCTTATTACTACTTAACGGTTATACACATTCTTAGATTTGAAGTTACAAATTTAAGTACATTATAGAAACTTCTAAAAAATGATAAAAAGGTACCCACTTTTTTATAATCCATGAAAACAATCCTTTTTCAAATAATGTTCATTTCCCCCAGTATTTTCTCATGTACATGGGGCACCACCAGGACCATGCAGGATGTGCATCACAGAAGCATCAGTGCCCCTGTGGCAGCCGGCAGGGACATCCACCTAGACTCTGGTTCACCTCTATCCATGCATGTGATAGAATTATACTTCTTCTCCCCCTTGAAGCTGGATAAGGCCATGTGACTTGTTTTGTCCAATGAGATATGAGTAAATATATACCTTTTTTTGCCTAGAAGCCTTTCGATACTCCTGCAGGCTTTCCCATATTCCCTTGCCCTGGCCGTGGCTGCTGACAACACTCCAGACAGTAGAGGCTATCAGCTTGGGAGGCTGGGTGAGGACCAAACTGCAGTTTCCTGCCAGCCCCAGCAAACTCCCGAAAAGAAGCCAAAAAATAAACCTTGGCTATTTTAAGCCACTGACAATTTGGGGCTATGTATTATCATTGCATATCCTGATGATACAATCATTTTATAGATGAAAATGGAATAAATGCACAGGGACTGATTTATTTATCAAAACCCAGATAACAAACAGAATGCTCTGCAAAATCCTGATTCCTGAGTATGCCATCAAGGAGCCCTTGATGAAGCTGTTGCACCCAGCCTTCTCCCCTCTACCCACTCCCAGCTCCTCAACTTGTGGGCACATCTCCTCCTTACCATTTACTGAAATGATCGCAAGTGGCAGCAGAGACATCCCCCTTGGTCTCCCACCCTGAATCACCTCTGGTGGACTCCAGGAAACCTGACCATTATGCCTTACAACACCAGAAGGGAGCTAGGAAACCCACACAACTTTCTCCTCAACCCCTGGGGACCACCAAAATAGAAAAGTGGAGACAAGGGGGTATAAAGCAGGGAATTCTAAATCCCTCCAGCTCCCACCAAGCCAGCTTTTGTTGCCAAAGTCAATTACTCAGCAACAACTCTCTGAACCAAAAGCAATGGCAGCTTCTTCTAGCAAAACTTGCAAATGAGGGATTCCTTTCTCCTACTTACTGTGCAGAAACATCTCATACAACTTCAGCTGACCAAAACAAAAAATGGTTTCAAACAACACATGGCTTTTTATTCTTCTATTATTACAGAGAGGGACATTTGGGGGTTTCCAACTATCTTTGACTGATTCAACAGTACTGCAGAGCAAGAAAGCCTAGGCTTGAAGCATCTCGTCTGCCATGCATTTCTAGAGGTCAGTATCATAAAGAACCTGGATTTTTCCTGCAACTACAGACTTTCAGTTTGAAAGGCAAAGAAAAAAACAAAAACAAAAAACAACTGGAATTAGAGAGGATGGAATGTTGCTTTTCCTGAATTTCATCTGGTGCTTACTACATCCCCTGAGCTTTTTCTCTAGGTTTCTGCTTTTCTATCATGATGATGAAGCAAATTTAAAACCTATATAAATACTTGCCTCTAGCCACATAAATTCATGAAACTGACTATATGGAAAAATGCTTAATACAGGCAAGCAATATTATCACAATCATCAAGAATAAAACCCTTTAGGCTCATTTTTGCAATTGGTACAACCCAAGGATAAAGCTGTGAGTCAGCCTTGAGATAGACTGGCCTGAGAACTTGAGTCCTTGTTGGAAAAATCCTGTGCAATGCAGTGATGCTAAGAAGCTTTATGGTTTTCTTAATGTTCTTTACTGGGTTTTATCTTACTCTGCAGAGGCCACTGATCTTTAATCATCATATTAGCCTCAGTCGTCAATCCTAAGGGTATTATAAACTCCATTCTTGAAAAATGCAAAGCTATCATTCATGTGTTAACCCTCTCTACTATCCTGGGAAGGGGGTTCACATCACACTGGATTGATGGCAAGTAATACCACTTAGGATGTTTCTATCCTCATTTAAAGCCCTTGCCCAGGTTCTCTTGAGGGGTGGGGTGGGGAACCAGATCAACTGAACAAAGACACTCAGGATCAATGGCAACATCACTGACAAAACACAACAGCCAAGCAGAGGACTGAAGAGTATAAACCGGTAGGGAAGGGATGGGGCGACAAAGATCCTGGCAAGGAGAAGGCATCCAGCTGACCTCTGTGAGGATCTTATATGGAGAAAAAGATGAAAGAAAACATTCTCTCCGTTACATTTAATGAAAACTATGTATGTTTTCTTCCTAAAAGTAGGCAGGAGAAAATTCAGAACACTTGCTTTCTAAAGATAGAGAGCTCAGAAATAGAAGGTGGACTCTATTACTACTGACCAATTTCGAAGGGGCTCAGAAGCTTGCTTTATCTCCTTCTGTAGTGCTTTTTTAAAAAGGAGTTACTAAAGATAATTTTTGGCATACTAAATGCATAGAAAATATGCTGAAAGCATCAAACCAGTACTATATGATCTTTGGCAGTTTCCTACCGGGCTGTCCCCAAGATGCTGTTTAATGTTGGTACACATGTGTGAACATCTGCACCTGTTGGATTCAGGAGAGTAGATATATTTAAGGAAATGGCAACCCACTCCAGTGTTCTTGCCCAGAGAATCCCAGAGACGGGGGAGCCTGATGGGCTGCTGTCTACGGGGTCGCACAGAGTAGGACACGACTGAAGTGACTTAGCAGCAGCAGATATATTTAAACTAAATTAATATGTGCCCTATTCCCTACTCTTCTTAAGATCTGCAGGGCAGTCTGGGCATCTTAAGAAACAATACAGGATTAATGTGGCTACATTGTTGTTGTTTAGTTGCTAAGTTGTGTCTGACTCTTTGAGATCCCATGGACTGTAGCCTGCTAGGCTCCTCTGTCCATGGGGACTCTCCAGGCAAGAATACTGGAAAGGGTTGCCATTTCCTTCTCCAGGGGATCGTCCCAGCCCAGGGATTGAACGTGGGTCTCCTGCTTGGCCAGCGATTCTTTACCGCTGAGCCCCCCAGGAAGCTGTGTAGCCCAGTTATGGATTCCCCCAAAACCTAGAGCAAGTCCTGACTTTGGTGCTTTCTAGCTACATAATCTCAGGCAAGATACTCAAATTCCTTAAACCTCAATTTCTTCATTTGTAGATGGGAGTGTTAAGGTATCTATATCTGAGATCATTATGAGAACTTAATGAGATAAAGCATGTGGAATGCCTACTATACCACCTGGCACGGAGCAGAGCTAAAGTGGGGGGATGATCACCATTGGTATAGGCTAATTAATAGTGAGCAGCATTGTTAATCAGATTCCTCAGGAGGCTATGATGGAGAGACTAAGGTGCTCATATGGTCCCTGCATTTCCTTTGTGTGATACCATCTCACTGAGTCTGGGTGGGATGTGTGCCTGCCTTCAACTGAAACAATGAGGCAAAAGTGATGGGATGTCTCTCCCACGATTGCATTACTTTGTATAAGACTGTCTTGCCAGAAGATTTAGTCTAGGCTTCTTCTCTCCATTGCTGGCATTGAGGGAGCAAGCTGCCATGAAACCTATACCCGCAAAGAAATTCTGCCAGGGACATGAGTGAGCTTGGAGGTGAACTCTGCCCCAGTTGAGCATTCAGAGAGTTCAGAGCATTCAGTTCTGACAATACCTTGACTGTAAAACTTGCACAAGAGCCACTTAAGCCATGCCTGGGATCCTGATGCACAGGAGAGAATAAATGTGTGTTATTTTAAGCCAGTAAATTTAGGGCAATTTGTTAGACAGCAATAGAAAACTCATACAGACACAGTTTACCTTCTCTATCATATTGGTATTGGGCTCCTTTTATCAGTTCTTCCCTTTCCATCGATATTCTTAAAACTTCATTGAATTATGACCATGTATAATGAGCCTTCTTTTATTCAACTAGTTCTAGTATCACCATTAGTAATTACTCAACAGATGATGCTTTGATTATGTCTGGTGAACACAAGCACCATTTATATTTTACATTTTAATCATAGCTCTATACTATTTAGAGCTGGTAAAAGTTTTGAAAGCCACAGAATAGACATTTATACACAGACTTACTCTTCCACCATCAGGCAAAAAGCCTGAAACGTGAGTCACTACTGCCAAGGTGTGTAACACAGAAAGCACAGTGCAAACATTTCCTTGTTCTTAATTTTTCTTGCATAAATCTCATCTTTAAAAAAGGTATGAGCCTGGCAAGTTTGATCTTTTTCTCCCCATGTTCTTTCCTGGATCCTAATATTTGAACTGGGAAGACATTTCCAGTGAAGGGAATAAAGAGTAACTTTTCAATATATTTACTGCAAGAATGCAAGTGAGAGAGTCAACTAATAGTGCTTCGATGTAACTATCAGGGATAAAACCAGCCATCAAAACTATTACATAGGATTGTCTTGATCATAAGTAAGCCAAAAGGAAGCAATCTCTGACACAGCAGACAAAAATGTCCCATGCTTCTCTTATCATCCTCTGCACAAGCTGCTCTGTTGTTGAGATTTAAATTTTAATAAAAACCTTCCTGGTCATCTTTTAAAATTCAAGCCTGGGGTACAGTCCAGCTTTCGGTTAAAAGCATTCACCATTTCTTTTTTCCAAAAAAAAGTTCTCACCAATAAAGACTATTAATAACGGTTGGTGTTACATCATCCTACTTTTTTCTTTAATGAAACAAACAAACAAAACACCACTTGCTCAAAAGAAGAAACCTTAAGAAACAATAACAGAAAAGGATTTTAAAAAGTTTTAATTCACCAGAATTCACTATTAAAATTGGTGGCTCAGAGGATAAAGCGTCTGCCTGCAATGTGGGAGACCTGAGTTCGATCCCTGGGTCGGGAAGATCCCCTGGAGAAGGAAATGGCAACCCACTCCAGTATTCTTGCCTGGAGAATCCCATGGACGGAGGAGCCTGGTGGGCTACAGTCCATGGGGTCGCAAAGAGTCGGACACGACTGAGCGACTTCACTTCACTTCACTTCACTATTAAAATTATAATACTGTCTTTCTATTTTTTTCTATCACTTATTTCTTCCTTTTATAATCAGAAGGAAAATATTTAAAGTTTTTGCCAAAGTAAAAATTGAAAATTTCTGTCCCTGTGCCATCTTCTCTGAGAAAAGAACACTGCTGGCCTTGTCTCGGCTCTGGGCTGGGGTGCTCCTCTGACCTTGGGTGAGCAAGTTAACCTCTCTGGGTTGCCTGTCAAATGTGGAAGCAGACTATCTCAAGTACAAAGGGTCTTTCCTCATTACCTGAACAGTCTGAGATTATGAGACATGAGTTTTCAAAACTTGCCATAGGTCATTCTAGACTGATGACCACCTGATTTTAAATCTCTCTGAATTCCCACACAAAAATAAATAACTTATACATCAAAGATAAATGCTTGGAGATATGGTATCCTCTGAATAATGAAACAGAAGCAGGTAGGGACAAACCAATAGCATCCACAAGACCTGAATGGTGTCTGTGTGGGCAGAAGCAGAGAGAAGAAACAACACTGCTGGACTTGAGAACTGGAAGCCCCTCAAATAACCAGTAAGTATGGACGGGAGTTTCCCTGGTAGGCTGCAGTCTATGGGGTCACTAAGGGTCAGACACGACTGAGCAACTTCACTTTCACTTTTCACTTTCATGCATTGGAGAAGGCAATGGCAACCCACTCCTGTGTACGTGCCTGGAGAATCCCAGGGATGGGGGAGCCTGGTGGGCTGCCGTCTATGGGGTCGCACAGAGTCGGACATGACTGAAGCGACTTAGCAGCAGCAGCAGCATGAGGGTGAAAGAGGACAGTGAAAAAGGTGGCTTGAAACTCAGCATTAGAAAAACTAAGATCATGGAATATGGCCCCATCACTTTATGGCAAACAGATGGGGAAAAAGTGGAAGCAGTGACAAAATTTTCTTGAGCTCTGAAATCACTGTGGGCAGTGACTGCAGCCATGAAGTTTAAAGATGCTTGTCCCTTAGAAGAAAAGCTATGACAAATCTAGACAGCATATTAAAAAGCAGAGACATCACTTTGCTGACAAACATCCATATAGTCAGAGCTATAGCTTTTCCAGTAGCCATATATGGATGTGAGAGTTGGATCATAAACAAAGTTGAGCACCAAAGAACTGATGCTTTTGAATTGTGGTGCTGGAGAAGACTCTTGAGAGTCCCTTGGACTTCAAGGGGATCAAATTAGTCAATCCTTTGGCCACCTCATGCGAAGAGTTGACTCATTGGAAAAGACTCTGATGCTAGGAGGGACTGGGGACAGGAGGAGAAGGGGACGACAGAGGATGAGATGGCTGGATGGCATCACTGACTCTATGGACATGAGTTTGAGTGAACTCCGGGAGTTGGTGATGGACAGGGAGGCCTGGCGTGCTGCGATTCATGGGGTTGCAAAGAGTCGGACACGACTGAGCGACTGAACTGAACTAAACTGAAAGTAAATCAACCTTGAATACTCAGTAAAGACTGATACTGAAGCTGAAGCTCCAGTACTTTGGCCATCTGATGTGAAGAGCCAACTCATTGGAAAAGACCCTGATGCTGGGAAAGACTGAAGGCAAAATGAGAAGGAAGTGACAGAATGAGATGCTTGGATGGCATCACTGACTCAATGGACATGAATTCAAGCAAATTCCAGGAGATAATGGAGGACAGGGACGCATGGTGTGCTGCAGTCCATTGCAAAGAGTTAGACATGACTTAGCAGCTCAACAACAACAGATACACCAGAAAGTGATGGGGGCCAAATGGGAGGGTTTTAGCCTGAGCCAAGAGGAAGCAAGCAAGGGGCCCGCAGTAAGATGTGAAGGGCCGAAAGCACTATTCCCTATGAACTTTCCAGACTGGCCCCAGGACTCCCTACCAGGAGAAGAAACTGCTGGGAGTAGGATCAAAATCGAACAGGATGGCATGATAGAGAAACAGGAAAGAACAGGACAAGAAAGACGCAGGAGAGGGGATAGAGCTAGGCGGTACCAGAAAGCAGAATGACCTGTGAAGATGAGGAAGCAACAGAGGACTAAGCCCTACAAACTCAAAAAGGCCATTTCCAACTCTGCCTCTTAAAAGTTAATAAAAAGCTATTTTTCATGTAAAAATGAAAAACAGAACAGTCCTGAGAGCAAATTCCACATCAAGTTATTAGAAAGAAGAAGAAGGAAAAAAAAGAGCAGAATAACTTCTCTATAAACCATGAAAGCATGCCACAAAATAGAGAACCTCTCCCGTCACAAAAAGTCTCAAACAATAGACTACTATCTCAAAATTAGCCAAAAGACTTCAAAAAGATGAAACGACATAAAACACAGAAGAACGTAATTCAAAACTAGAAAAACTCAGAAAGAAGGTAATAAAGTACACACAAGAAATAAAATAAAAATGCAGAAAAAAACACTGAGCCAGAAGGCAGACAGGAGGGAATAAATACAACATACAAGGCCTAAGGAAAACAGAAGATGGAGACAGAGATGCAGAGAATCTGAGACAGTGCCAGACATTGAAGACAGGCAAAGAAGATCTAAGATATAAATAGTAAACATCCTTGAAGAAAAAAAAAGGCAAGGGAACAAAAGATCCAATATTATAATTTTTTAAAAAGTCTCTGAAATTAAGAAAAGACTACAAAATATAAGCCGAAGAAAACACAGAAAATATGAGAATACCAAATCGGAATGACTGAAAATAAGAGTTACTCTAGTAAAATTACTAGAAGGGAAGGAGGAAGGAAGGGAGGGAGGGAAGAAGGGAAATGAAAAGAAAGAGAGAGAAAGAAAGAGAAAGAAATGCTATGAATGTCTACAGTAGGCAAGTGTCTTGTGAGGGAAACAGAGGGGAATTACTGGGAAACTTTGAGAGCAACGCTCTATGTCAAAATAGAGCAAAGAAACATACTCAGGTAAAAAAAAGATGAGTCAAAGGTTTTCTGTCCAGGAGGAATACCTTTCAATAATAAAGGGCAGAGATAAATCATTATTAAAAAGCAAGAAGCTGGTGAAGATTATTCCTGTGAGTCCTCCCTGAGGAACTCTACTAGAAAGCAAGTTTCAGGCATTAAACAAACAAAAGGATGTTGACATTAAGACCATCGTAAACATTAAATATATAATTTCCTTGTAGAAGACTAAATGAGGACTAAGAGAAGAAAACGTGAAAGATGTAACCAGCATATGGTCAGAAGGTGTGGATATAGTACAATTGCAAAAAACTGTGGGAATAATGGAAGCATAATGCAAAAAGCTTTTCAGTAACTATATTTGTTATGGTAATATGATTATTATTATTTTGAGACGATTGTATATAATACAGAATAAAGTAAACCAGTAATTGTGGAATATTCTTATCCAATCATCCTCTGTAAACTTAAAAACTAAGATTATTTTTTGTTTCTGTATTTGTTGGCTGCACCATACGGCACACGGGATCTTAGATCCCCAACCGCCATGCCCCCAACAGTGGCAGCACAGAGTCTTAACCTCTGGACCACGAGGGAAGTTTCTCGAACTAACGTTTTGAGTGTGAAAGGAGATACAAATGAAGTACGGAATCCAAGTAGAAGAACCCTGTAGCTTGAAATTAAATTGGAGAGATTAATATGAGCACCTAAGGTATTTTAAAATTTATAAATACTTACATATATAGGTAAACAAATAAATAAATAAAGCCTAAATAAATAATAAATATTTATTATTTGTTTAGCCTAAAAACAACAGCCAGCCTGGAAGCAGTAAGCACCCTTAGCACCCAGACTGCAGTCTTGAAATACCATTTTCCACAAAGAAAAACCAGGTCTATTTGCCGAATGCTTAATTCCAGGTTTGGGAGGGGGGGAAATGTACTAGATAATCCTGGAATCATTACTAGGCTAGTGTCAAAAGATGCAGGAGCCACGTGAAGAGGTTCTTACGGGCCAAGGAGTAAACTGTGAGTTTCTACAAGGAAAATAATTACCAAGGACTGACCCAAATATGCTTAAACCCCTAAGTTCATATTTTTTTTTAAAATAATCAGGCACTTTCAGAAGATCATAGGTTATCAATTCATTATCTTGAAAAATATTAAATAAAAAGAATGAAGGATTGATTCTACTTTTCCTTTGTGAACTACACCACTGTTTGAATAAATCATAGATAATGGGAAATGTCTCTATAAAAATATTCCAATTAATAACTGATAAAGAAATGGCAGAAATAAAATACTATGATTTTGTGAAGTCCTGAAGCACCCGTGAACTTTGGCACTGAGTGTCAATATAGCTGCTAACATCTCTAAAGGCAAAACCACCAGATATTGGGTTGGCCAGAAAGTTTGTTTGGGGTTTTCCCTAAGGTGGAAAAACCTGAATGGACTTTTTGGCCAACCTACTATGACATGCTTCCCAGCAGAAAAACAAATGCCTTTTACAGTCTCGCCAAAGAGATTGACCATGAATCTGACTGAATCTCTGGGATGCAGGGCCATTTTGCAGGAAATAAAGAGAGAGGAACACAGCAAGCTGCACCATGGGAGAGCAATCAGCAACATCTGGACTGTGGGAAACTCCATAGGTCAGACGCTTTTAACAGATTAAGTGTAAAGCCAATAAAGAGTGGAGGGAAAACCTGTGGACTGACAGATTCAAAGTTAACATGTAGTTTTCAAATGGGCCAGACAAAACTGGACCTTCTAGGGACATACAAACTCCTGCGGCAGACTGTCAAGAGGCAGGAAAGGCGACTGTAAACGCCATCGTAGTGGTCACCCTGGGAGCAGGGAAGCGGGCTGGGATGAGGCAGGAGGACGGACTCCTGGGCTGACCAGCAGGTTTTAATTCTTTATCTGGACAGTGGTTATGAGGATGTTCAATCATTAAGCAGTATTTGTATTGTGGGGATTTCATATCTGTTTTATCTTAAACAACTAAAAAAAACACAAAGTCACCCTTTCCAGATCCCTCACCTGTGCCTTGGCCAACTTCTTTTCCAGAAGGTCCCGTTCCCGCTCCGTTTGCTGCAGACGTTTATTAAGCTCCACTATATCTCCCTTGAGTGACGCCAGGGCTGCCAAGTGGAGCTGCAGTGACAGGAGAAAAGGTGCACAAGGTTAGACCCCTCGGCAGAAACTCACTTCCATCCCTTCAGTTCAGTTCAGTCGCTCAGTCGTGTCCGACTCTTTGCGACCCCATGAATCGCAGCACGCCAGGCCTCCCTGTTCATCACCATCTCTCGGAGTTCACTCAGACTCACATCCATCGAGTCAGTGATGCCATCCAGCCATCTCATTCTCGTCGTCCCCTTTTCCTTCTGCCCCCAATCCCTCCCAGCATCAGAGTCTTTTCCAATGAGTCAACTCTTCGCATGAGGTGGCCAAAGTACTGGAGTTTCAGCTTGTAATTAGTGTGACCACAAAGAAAAGGTGTCATCTGCAGCCGGACACCTTAGGTGATATTAATCTCAAGGAACAATGGACAGAAATCAGGAGTCTTACCGCCAAGCTGGGTTATCTGGTCACCCTGAATGTACCAGAGAGAACCCTATTAAGTGTGGGTGGTAGGACCTAATTTGGGGTGGTCTAATTAAACAGGGAGCAAAGCTGCTTGTCCTACGGGCTTTCCCTGAATTACTCAGCAAGGACGAGATTAAGTGCTGGTGTGGACTGCCTGATTCTCAAGAAGCAAGGCAAAGGCAGGATCAAATTAACTTTTACCTTTGGGAAAATATGCAAGTTGAATGGAGCAATTCAATTTTTTCAGATTCAATCACTGATATTGCCATGTATCGAGACAGCCCAAGGGGCTGAGTAGTAAGAAAAAAATGCAAGAGCTCATTGTTTCCAGTGTTCTCCACCTCAGGTCAACCCATTAACTTTCTGGCCAGCTCCTCCTTCCTCATTGACCCCCAGACGGCCTAGAAGCCTAGATGATGCTTCTGGCCTCTCAGAGCACAACCAGAGCTCTGATAAATCATGTTACGGCTAGAGAAGCTGAGAATTCCTTGCTGTACGTTTTTTCCCCAGCCAACCCTCTCAGAATAAGCAGAGTGAGAAAGAACGTTCCTCAGCAGATGAGCGAGCTCACCATGCACTTCCAGGATCTCAACCTGCTCAGCTTTCAGGTTCTGCTCATTGAGCTTGGGAGGCACACACGCTCATCACACACGTACCCGCTGTGCTATGCAGGCGGACGGCTGGGCTCGTCTCTAACATCTGTTCAACCATGCTCCCGAGCAACACCTTCCCACCTTCCCTGCCCTGAGTCACTACTTCTCTGTCTTCACCCAGCTTCACTGGGTGGAGCTCAATCGATGTGACACTTGGGTAAGTGAGGACAATCAGAGCAAACACTCCCTCTTTATAGGAATTTCGTAGCTTCTGCCAGGAGGCTCAGAGTGAGTAGATAAATGTGACCTTACAAGGTGGACACTGCAGCGGCATACAACTCCACTTCAAAGATCTTAACTTCAGGTTTAGAAAGAGGCTTTTTTCTGCAGCCTGTCTCTCTACACTCTGTGGTGGCTTGGGAGGCTTGGGGGAGAGTGCATAGCTGAGAAGAAGACGTAGGGCAGAGCTAGGGTTTCATAGCAGTTGTTTGTGAGACGACCACAACAGTGAGTGCAACTTTACTTAATTGCATGGGGGCTGCAAATCAACAGATCAGTAACAGAGTTGAAATCAAGAATCCTTGAAATTTAAAAAAGGAAATGTCAGGCCATCTGGCGGTTATTTGTCTTCTCATGCAGGGCTAAAGCTGCTCAGAAAAGGTCACTTTAGGTTTCAGATACAAGGTTTGTGTGATGAATTCTCAGCACAGATACCACAGTGTTCCCATTGTACAATTTTTGGGAGGCAGCTTGGCTCCCAGTGTGGGGAGAGGGACGCTAATTCACTCCCTTACATAGCTGGGTTCCCCCTTCTGCCTTTGAACTGTCAATCTGAGAATGTTCCTTCTGCGACAGACACTGTGTTCTGTTATGCAATTATGTCCTGACTTGGGAGAAGACTCACCTCCTCACCTTTGACAAGAAGGATGAAATACATGAAGACCTCATGTGTTCTTTAAGAAATAAGGGAGTGGAAACAAGAATCCCAACTATGTGAGCCTAGACAGACCTCCTCTCTTGTCTATCTCCCCTCTTACTTCTGGGCCAAAGGGCTGCACACAGGAATTGTGGGGGAGATTCGGGGCGGGAGGGGGAAAGCTGACAGAGAAGACTATATAGTCCACAGAGACCTTATGAACTGGGCCCAGATGGGGAGACCAAGAGGTGTTACCTCCACCACAGTACAGGGGCAGAGGAGGTGCAGCGGGACATGGCTGAGGAGGAGAGTCACGGACTTAGAGACAATAACACCAGCTCTCCAAATGGCCAGAGGATCCATCAGATGTGCTTGTGGGGACAGTCTCTTCGCTTCCTTGGTTGGAAAATGCCTATCCATGAAGTGAGACTGGATCAGAGTCCTTAACTTGAAGAATCCTTAAGAATCTCATGAATGGGATAGGCCTTTCTTCTAGAGAGGAGTATACACTTGGTGTTTATGCAGTGTTCCCCTCATTAACATGAGGAGGCACTCTGAAGTCTATCGATGAACTCCACACTAAGAACCATCTGGACTTGATGCTAGATCTGTGATCCCACCTGTTTTGCAGACAGTGTCATGTGTCATGGCCACAGACATCTGGGTGGGGCAGGTCCTTGGCATAAGACGTCTCTCACATCTGTAGGTGAGGATCTGAAACCCAGAGACTGATTTGCTGACCTCAAGTCTCATGGAGAGCTTAGCATGAGAACTGAGGCCACGGGTACCCTTTCCTCACTTCGCAGTGTTGTAGGTGACAGTAATGTTCAATTTACTTTGAATTAATAGTTTACTCAAAATATTTCTTCTCAGTGTTACGTGGCAGCCTGAATGGGAAGGGAGTTTGCAGGGGAACAGACAGTTGTCTTTGTATGGCTGAGTCCCTTTGCCTGAAACTATCACTGCTGCTGCTAAGTCGCTTCAGTCATGTCCGACTCTGTGCGACCCCACAGACGGCCACCCACCAGGTTCCTCTGTGCACATGATTCTCCAGGCAAGAACACTGGAGTGGGTTGCCATTTCCTTCTCTGAAACTATCACACTACTGTTAATTGGCTATGCCCCAATACAAAATTTAAGGAAATGGCAACCAGCAATTTTCTCTCCCTGTCCACCAGCAATTCTGATAAAAGGCAAAACTTAAACCAGGTAGAATAGACACACATTGCTTACTGTCACTGACATGTGTTTAGCAGAAGCTAACTACAAAGGCTGGGAGGTGCAGTGGGGAAAAAAGTTTGCCTACAAGTTGCAAGAAGAGTTGCTAAGGATCAGGCTGACCGACCCCTCTCTCACCCCCATGACTGACTATGGGCCAAGTTCCGTTCCCAGCATCAGAGAGCAAGAAAATATATGACGTTTGGAGTCTGTGCTAGTCTCTTCCCCAACACACCTTTCCCTTAATGTTCAGGAACAAGATCCTGCTTTTTGATTGGTCGCACTCCTGACCAGTTAAAATATCCCAGTTCTTAGGCTCCTTTGCAGCTGGAGCTAGGTGTAGCCATGGGACAAAGTGCTAGCTAAGGAGACAGAAGCCGAGGTATACGGGAGTTCTCGGAAAATCTTTTTGGGGGAGGTCATGTTTTTCTCTACTTCCAGCTTTGCTGCTTGGTATATTAACATGATGGATGGAGGTCCAGCAGCCATCTTCTTTCAGAAAGAGGAGGTCCATACTCTAGGCAGTGGAAGCTGCCTAAACAACTGTGTGGACCCTACAAGCTCTGAGTTGCCTAACTCCAGACTTCATAACACAATATCAAGAACAGAACCTCTGCTGAATAGACCACTATTATGTAGAGATATCCTTGCAAATGAAGTGGATTAATTTACAAAGAACCAGATAAACTTGGGTTCACATCTCATTTGTTACTTGTTGAATTGTCTTTGAATAGCTGATGTCATCAGTTTGTGGTGGGGCTGTCAAACAGGCAAAGAAGATGCCATCCATAAAATGACCAGCATAGCATGAGAAGCCAAGTGACCAGCAGTGTCTGGAACCAAGTAAGCACTAGACGAACATGCACTTCCTCTTTCCCTGCCACCTTCTAAGTCGCCACGTTTCAAGTCAACAATCTTCTCAGACCAAGCTTCACTCTAGGTAGTGAGAGGTACATTCAGACGAGGAAGTAACACAGTCCTGTCTTGGAGGCACACTTCCCGGTGGTTAACAGCACAGGAGCGAGAGGCCGAAGCTGGTTTGTGGATTCTGCTGAAATCCCAAGGCTTAAAGAGCTGACTCTCAAGCCTCTTAATTCTCTGTGAAATTTTAACCCAAGGCCTCTCAGTAGTATTGCAATGGGATCATGACATTTCCTTATACAATTCTGGGTCTAGCACGTGAAGGATATAAATCCACCCATACTTCATATTTCTGGAGATAAAAGATTCTGATTCCCTAAGCTGTTTTGAGCCCAGCTTCACATTCATTTACAGTGTGTATCCAAATGAAAGGAAACCACCTGGAAATCTGGCTTCAAGACAACTGTCAAAATGGTTGTTATTTTTGGATGAAACATTACTTGACTAACACTTCCCAGTTCAGCTGGTGGTAAAGACAAGCTTGCGCAACCTCTGCCAGATAAGGTGTCCGGCTGCCGGGCTGAGTAGGGAGCGCTCAGCGCCTTGGTGACAGCCCCTCCTGGCGCTGCTCCTGGGCTCTGTGGATAGATGTGCTTCCTGCCAGCCATTAGCCAAGAAACAAAGGGCTTCCCACTTCCTAAGACACCCTTTTAAGCCAGCAACACAATGACTCTAATGAGCCCCCAGGAGCCTCGCTGTGTATTTATGGTTATAAGGTGCTTCTTCATCTTGCTACTACTGGCAGTAAAAACAACGGATCACATGCTGGCTCTTTCCTGATCAGTTGGCACCCTCCTATGCATTACCCACGGGGTCTCCATCACATCCCACCTCTGGCCTACAAGGAGGCTATGATTCCCTGTGTGCTAGGAACAAGAATTTTCCCCAAGGACCACAGTGGGTGAAAGGGTCCCAGAATGAGGATTGAGGCTGTCAAACTCCAGGTCAACATTTCATCCATCTTTCTGGGACTTGGGTCTGCTCTTTTACGACACTGCCGTCAAAGGGACCAAAGGCTTCCACAGTTTCACCTGAAACGGAGGAATGAGTTCATCCCCCAGTTTCCATCCAAAGACCTCAGAGCACCGACGGTGAGATGGCTGGGCTGGCCTTCCCCCACCACGTGGGCAGTCAGATCACTCAGAGCAAACTGTGCTTGCTCTCTCTCCCGTACTTGGTCTGCTGACATGACACGCTCCTGTAAGCCATTCACTGCCGGGGAATCGATTTCCTTCCCACCAGTGATGATGGGAACATCCACCCTGGCCTTCTAACTGGGCCAGATGCCCTCTAGCTACAAGGCATTTACAATTTTTGCTCATGTGCAAATGAAGACAGTAGGTAGTGCCAATCTCTTTGACTTAGTGAACTGTTCTCTTCCTTAAAGGGGAAGAAGTAAGGGCAACCGACCTCTATTGAACACACATTCCTTTTTAAAACAAACAGACTTAAAAAAAATTATTTAAAATTAACAATAGTTAACCCACTATATGCTGAAAACATTTTTTTTTGCTTTTGTGTAATAAAGTTTTATTAAACTATAAAAGAGATAGAGAAAGCTTCTGATATAGGCATCAGAAGGGGGCAGAAAGAGTACCTCTTGCTAGTGTTAGCAATGGCGTTATATACTCTTCAATGAATCCAAAGAATGTCTGGAGGTTATAAAGACCTCACCAGACCTGAGGATGACATGGCTGGATGGCATCACTGACTCGATGGACATGAGTCTGAGTGAACTTTGGGAGCAGAGGCTATGATTCCCTGTGTGCTAGGAACAAGAATTTTCCCCAAGGACCACAGTGGGTGAAAGGGTCCCAGAATGAGGATTGAGGCTGTCAAACTCCAGGTCAACATTTCATCCATCTTTCTGGGACTTGGGTCTGCTCTTTTACGACACTGCCGTCAAAGGGACCAAAGGCTTCCACAGTTTCACCTGAAACGGAGGAATGAGTTCATCCCCCAGTTTCCATCCAAAGACCTCAGAGCACCGACGGTGAGATGGCTGGGCTGGCCTTCCCCCACCACGTGGGCAGTCAGATCACTCAGAGCAAACTGTGCTTGCTCTCTCTCCCGTACTTGGTCTGCTGACATGACACGCTCCTGTAAGCCATTCACTGCCGGGGAATCGATTTCCTTCCCACCAGTGATGATGGGAACATCCACCCTGGCCTTCTAACTGGGCCAGATGCCCTCTAGCTACAAGGCATTTACAATTTTTGCTCATGTGCAAATGAAGACAGTAGGTAGTGCCAATCTCTTTGACTTAGTGAACTGTTCTCTTCCTTAAAGGGGAAGAAGTAAGGGCAACCGACCTCTATTGAACACACATTCCTTTTTAAAACAAACAGACTTAAAAAAAATTATTTAAAATTAACAATAGTTAACCCACTATATGCTGAAAACATTTTTTTTTGCTTTTGTGTAATAAAGTTTTATTAAACTATAAAAGAGATAGAGAAAGCTTCTGATATAGGCATCAGAAGGGGGCAGAAAGAGTACCTCTTGCTAGTGTTAGCAATGGCGTTATATACTCTTCAATGAATCCAAAGAATGTCTGGAGGTTATAAAGACCTCACCAGACCTGAGGATGACATGGCTGGATGGCATCACTGACTCGATGGACATGAGTCTGAGTGAACTTTGGGAGCTGGTGATGGACAGGGAGGCCTGGCGTGCTGCAATTCATGGGGTCACAAAGAGTCGGACATGACTGAGTGACTGAACTGAACTGAATTGAACACCAGACCTACTCCTATAATTTACATTTTAAGATAACAGAATTAGCCAGAAGGTTTAATCCAGAGACTGTCCTCAGGCAGGATACATTACTGTTATATAATCCTTGTAAAGACCAGAAAGTGAAAGTGAAAGTGAAGTCGCTCAGTCATGTCCGACTCTTTGCGACCCCATGGACTGTAGCCTACCAGGCTCCTGACTCCATGGGATTCTCCAGGCAAGAGTACTGGAGTGGGTTGCCATTTCCTTCTCCAGGGGATCTTCCCAACCCAGGGATCAAACCCTGGGTCTCCTGCATTCCAGGCAGACTCTTTAACCTCTGAGCCACCAGGGAAGCCTGTAAAGACCAGACCTACTCCCATAATTTACATTTTAAGATAACTGAATTAGCCAGAAGGTTTAATCCAGACACTGTCCTCAGGCAGGATATATTATTGTTATATAATCCTAAGGAATGTAGAGGGAAAAAAAGGTTTGTCCTTTCTTCTTCCTTGAGAATTCCAGACTCCTCTCTCCTTCAGTTCAGTTCAGTTCAGTTCAGTAGCTCAGTCGTGTCCGACTCTTTGCGACCCCATGAATCGCAGCACGCTGTGAGAGCCAGACGGGAGCCATGATAGGCTCAACAGGCTACACTAGGCCTAAGTTTCAGGTTCTTGTAAACATGAGTCATCTTGTAAACATGAGTCATAATTCTAAGAAACTCCACCCTAGAAAAGTCCCGCTTGCGCCAAACACGAGCCAATCAGAATTGGGATTTTGATTCAAACCCGAGTCAATGAGATTTTGTGATTTGTGTGATTTGTAAAATCCTGTGCGTGCATGAACTAACCAATGGCTGTTTGCAACTCTTCTGTTGCAACATTTGAACCGGGCTAAATGTATAAATACTGCTGTAATCCAGAGCTCGGGGCTCTTGTCAAGACTCCACTGCGCTGGATGAGACGGGAGCCCTAGCTTGAGCTAGCAATAAAACTCCTTTATGCTTTTGCATTGCTGTGGACGTCTTATTCTCTCAGTTTTGGGGACTCGGACTTTGGGCATAACACACGTCAGGCCTCCCTGTCCATCACCAACTCCCTGAGTTCACTTAGATTCATGTCCATCAAGTCAGTGATGACATCCAGCCATCTCATCCTCTGTCATCCCCTTCTCCTCCTGCGCCCAATCCCTCCCAGCATCAAAGTCTTTTCCAATGAGTCAACTCTTTGCACGAGGTGGCCAAAGTACTGGAGTTTCAGCTTTAGCATCATTCCTTCCAAAGAGGGGACCCCTAAATTTATCAACCTGCCTAGGAAATGACTAACTCATTCCCCCCTTTTCTTTTAGGAGAATTATGTTGCCAAGGGAAAGGGGCATCGTTTTCATTCCATAGCTACTTCCTGCTGCTTAGGGGTGTAGTCCCTAAATTGTTGAGGCAACATATTCTCTTAACCCTCATATTGAGGGTCTCTGATGCAGGGGCCCCAAGTAATAGTTGGAGGAGGCTGTGGCACTCATAGGAGCTTGGACAACCATTTGTAACTTGAAAGCTTTTAGATGGTTCAGTTCAGTTCAGTTGCTCAGTCATGTCCGACTCTTTGCGACTCCATGAATTGCAGCACGACAGGCCTCCCTCTCCATCACCAACTCCCGGAGTCCACTCAGACTCGCGTCCATCGAGTCAGTGATGCCATCCAGCCATCTCATCCTCTGTCGTCCCCTTCTCCTCCTGCCCGCAATCCCTCCCAGCATCAGAGTCTTTTCCAGTGAGTCAACTCTTCACACGAGGTGGCCAAAGTACTGGAGTTTCAGCTTTAGCATCATTCCTTCCAAAGAAATCCCAGGGCTGATCTCCTTCAGAATGGACTGGTTGGATCTCCTTGCAGTCCAAGGGACTCTCAAGCGTCTTCTCCAACACCACAATTAGATGGTTAGAAAACCCCATTATACAGTTACAGATATAAGGCAAAATAGTCACTAAACCAAGTTAAAATCAAAATGAAAAGTCACATTATGTCCATAGTTACATCAGTCCATCTTAAGGTTGTTAGATGTCATCAGTTTAAGAAGAGGCATCACATGCGATTGTTGCTGAAGGTATTTGCAGACTTGGAGAATGTCTTTCCCTTGAAGTGGAGATGTCCACCAAGGGAAGCCTTCCACTGACGAAAGGGGAGCACTCCACAGACCCAGCAGTTAGACTGATTGTGGAATTCAGTGTAGGAGTGAGCCCAGGACAGGAGGGCATTGTCTTGAGGATCAAACGGCAGACTCAGGATTTTTGGAGTCAGTAGAAGTAGGCTCACATAGATTATCAGGCCCATCTTTTGGCTCGTCCAGACAGTCCCATTATGGAAGTGGATCGGGAAGAAAGTGGGCCAGGGGCTTCAGTAAACACAGAGTAAGTTGCCCTGGTATCTAATAGGAAATCAACAGATTGGCCCCTCACAGTTATTGATACCCGGGTTCCTCAGGTGAAATTAGGACAGGAACTTGTGTGGGGACCCCCAGGCACCTTCAGTCCTGATTGTCTTGAGAGTCCGACCCCTGAAATCTACACCTCTGGGGGCAGTCTCTCTTCCAGCATGGTTCTTTGCAGACAGGACATGGAACCGGGGATGGCTTAGATGCCTGAGGGCAATTCCACTTGAGATGCCCCTCCTTTCCACAGTAATAGCAAGCCCATCCCTTTTCACCTGGGTCCCTGTGGGCATTTTTCTCAGGCTGTTTAAGAACGGTTCTCATAGCCATTGCGAGGGCTTCTGCTTGTTCCTTTGTCTTTTTTCTGCCTTTCTCTCTTTTCCACATATTCCCTACCATAATAGACTGTCTGAGCCAGTTGAAACTGAGAATCTAAAGACTGATTTGGTCCATACGCCATTTTAATAGCTTATGGCAGATATCTGGAGCTGACTGAGTGAGAAATCTATCCTTTAAGATCACTTTTCCCTCTTCACTTTCAGGATCAATCTCAGTGAATCTGCAAAGGGCTTCTCTCAGTCTATCTAGGAATTTACCAGGAGCTTCCTTCTCCTCCTGTTCTATGTTTGCCAATTTGCCATAGTTTAAAGGCTTAGCACGTGCCTGCCTGAGTCCTTCAAGAATACATCTGACATGGAAGCAACCTAGATGTCCATCAACAGACGAATGGACAAGAAGGCTGTGGTACATATACACAATGGAGTATTACTCAGCCATTAAAAAGAATACATTTGAATCAGTTCTAATGAGGTGGATGAAACTGAAGCGTATTATACAGAGTGAGGTAAGCCAGAAAGAAAAACACCAATACAGTATACTAATGCATATATGTGGAATTTAGAAAGATGGCAATAATGACCCTGTATGTGAGACAGCAAAAGAGACACAGATGTATAGAACAGTCTTTTGGACTCTGGGACAGGGTGAGGGTTGGATGATTGGGAAAATGGCATTGAAACATGTATATTATCATATGTGAAACGAATCGCCAGTCCAGGTTGGATGCATGAGACAGGATACTTGTGGCTGGTGCATTGGGATGACCCAGAGGGACGGTATGGGGAGGGAGGTGGGAGGGGGGTTCAGGATCGGGAAGAAAAAAAAGAATACATCTGACAAAATGACTCTGATCCCATCTTGCTTTAGCTGTGTTGTAGTCCCAGTCTGGTTCTGTAGTTGGGACCCCCTGATTTCCAGTGCGGAGGGTGGTTATCTCATCCTCCCACTTCCCTACTGATTCATTACCAAACCATTCATCTCCATAAGCAACCGCTTTTTCCAAAACCTGAGTTTTTGAGTTGGGAGTCAGCATTTGTCCCAAGATATACATCACGTCCTTCCAAGTAAGGTCATAAAGCACAGTAACACCTTTAAAAGCGCTAATATATTTTTCTGGGTCCTCTAGTCTCCCAGATCCTCCTTGATTCTTTGTATTGCTTGATAAGAAAAAGGCTTATTAGCTCTCATAGACTGATTATTTCTCCCGGTGGGTGTTTCATGAAAAGGCAACAACTTGTGTGGCTGTTCCTCAGTCTCTCTGGCTGCTCTGCACATATGATCCCAGGGATAGACTGGAGAAACCTGCTTTGTCTCCTGTGCTCCATCTCATCTAGCAAAGTAAGAGGACAGGAGGGAGCTGAAGGGGTCACACCCAAATCTATACCCTTAGGACATAGGTCTGGCATATTTCTCAGAGAGAAAAAGGGCAACACATATGCTACTTCTACCCACTTGCCTTGTTTTCTATAGAACCGGTCTAATTGTAAAACAGTATTATACTTAAGAGACCCTCAAACCGGCTGTTTGCCATCCTCCAATGGATACTGTGGCCATGCAGTATCACATAGGAAGACCAGGTGTGTCTTCTTTAAACCCTGGGGATCAAATCTATCCCAGTTTTTCAGGATACAGTTCAAAGGAGTGAGGCTGGAATTGTTAGCTCCCATCTGTAAGAGAGAAAAAAAGCGACAAGCGCCATCTTTCTATTGGAGGCATCCCTCCCTGCTCTAGATGGGGGTGTAGACAGACTTTACACCAAAGCTTTCCTTCCCTGGTCAGACTTAGTCTGTCCCTCACCGATGCAGGTGACCTACTCGTCCCTCCCAGTTCTACCAATGAAATGGGGTGGAGATGCACCAGGGGTAGACCTGATGGCATCCCTGACTGATGTCCAGCTCCTCACCATTAAAACCTTGCTTGCCTCTGATGCCACCTGGGGTGCAACCAGAGTAACCTTCGGGAATGACTCCCAGGCTAATGCCTGGGGGAAACATTTGTCACCTGAGTGCCTGTGCATGACCCTGAGTATATTCCTGACCACAGTAAGACTGATATGAATATAAAACTGAGATGTTTCTTCCAAACGTCACCACACCAGTATAAGAGCTTCCTCTGGTCCACTAAGAGCCAGCGTTACCAAAGGTTGGGGTGGGGGGGGGGCGGGGGCGCGGGGCGGAAACCCATTGTAGTTCCAGTCTGAGTAACCTTTAACCTCAGAGATGCTTTTGTAGCTAAAGCTCCATCTAACTTCTGAATTTTCGATTCCTAGCGAGGCTAGGTGCTTCTTGACTACCAATCCAAGTTTGGGACCTAAGTCACAGGACACAGTAACAGCATAGATCACAAGTCTCTTGAAATCTATGATCCGATAGATTAGGTTAGTATTTCTAATTTCGAAGGAGTTATGAAATGGTCAAAGAGACTGAAAAGTTTGACTGAGAAAGGAGAGTTCGGTCCACATGCTTTGCCCATTTTTGCTCAGGCCACAGGAGACATTGGGTGCCTTTTGGCATTGGCAGGTCGGTATAAACCCCTGACAGGTTTCTGCCATAAGCCGTATGAGGTCACCACGGAACCGCAGAGCAGGGTTCCTCACTTGCTTCACGCAGGGCGTTTCATTCATTCACGCAAGCACACCGTAGAGTTAGTAAAGTACAGCAGAAAACGTGTTCGCTAGAAGAACAAAGAACTAGAGCTCCAAGCATCCTTACATTGTCCTCAAGAATCCCGGACAAGCCCCCAAGATGAAAGGTTGTTGCTGAACCATGCAAAGATGCCAGGATTCTTGGCCTCCGGAGGAGAAGAATTCAATCCAGGGCCAGAGACGAGACTTGATCACTCAGAGCTTTTCCGTAATAAAGTTTTATTAAAGTATAAAGGAGATAGAGAAAGCTTCTGACATTGGCATCAGAAGGGGGCAGAAAGAGTATCCCTGAACACATATTTTTGACAGGTTCTACACTAAGTCACTAAGTGATTTCTGCATTTTACCTAATTTAATCAGCTGCAGGGTCCTGCAAGAGAAAAAAAAAGGGGGGGGGGGGGCACTGTCACAACCCCAAGGCCAAGCTCTGGGAATATTTTAAGAATCCCAGGCAATGTGATAGTAGTAAGTCATAACATTAATAGTTATCATTTGCTGAATGTTTATTGGGTATCAGGCACTTGGGCTAAGCACAATTCATGTGGTATCTCATTTAACCCTCACTGCATTTAGGTATTGTTACCTCTTTCTGACAAATGAGGAATCAAGGCACACAGCAGACATAGGAAATCAGCCCAAGGGCAAGAAACTGAGAAAAGTAGAAGAGACAATAACAGAGACACTCCATGCTCTGTCTCTGCTGTGTGCCTTGCTGGCACTTCCAACTCAACATGCCACAGCTCTCCTGGTTTGCAGGATACACACGTGTGTGCATGTGTGGGTGGGAGGGCAGGTGTGCATGTTGGCAGGGTGGGGTCATGTGGAGAATCAGGGCAGGCAGAGGTGGCAGGGCAAGCCCTCTAGCAACAGTGATGAAGCTTGGGGCTGCAGTCAGCTCAACTCAGTGTGAATTTGGGGTCTCTAACTTCAGGTGCTTTTTCATCCTTTGGTCTGTATCAGAGGGCCCTGCCCTGAGTTCTGTGCTTGGGGCTTTGCACACTTTATTTGCCCAATGGTCCCAGAATGGATTTGCTGAAGCAACTGCCCAAGGAAGCTTCATTACATACAGAACCAATCAGTAACAATCTTATCCCCAGAAGGTGAAAGAGCGCTCAGAATCACACACAACCTTATGGCTGGCAAGGGAATTCAAGAATGTCTAGTTCAATTCCTTCATTGTAAAGACATTAAACAGAGTCAGAGAAACAAGTTTCACCAAATTGAGATTTCCTCATTCCCTCTCCGGAGGCTTCCTGCTCTCTCATATGGCAATCCAGGAGCTCTTGGGTAAACGTCTATGTCTACATCCCAGCCCTGTCCTTGAAAATAGCAGGAGACATCTGTACATGAGAAAGCAGCCTCATTCAGCCTCCTCTGCAAGACTCCCCACACCCCGCACATTCTACTTCAGATACAGAAAGAACAAAATCCCTCGCAAAAGGGGAGCATTCCCCGACAGATGGACACAATCGGGCCTGTTCAGTGGCTTCCAGAATTTACTGCCAGAATTCCAGCTAGGGGCACCTTCTGTGTAATATTTCAAGAAAGAATGCTCATAGCCTTGAAGCTTAAAACTCATTAAACACCATCTACAAGATTGCCCTGCTGCGTGCTCATCACTGTTTTGCTGTCCTAGACCAACTCAGAGAGCACCAGCTTTTTGTTTTTCTTTTGTTTTTACTGATTTCATTGGTCAGTGATCCCTGAGTTACTTTATAAATCTACACTGAAATTCGGTTGTCGAAAACAGTACTCTGTCCCCTTCAACATGGTAGCACTAAAATACCATCTGATAGAATAACTGATTACCTTCAAGAGTACCTGATGTAGGTGATGATGCCAAATCACAAAGCAGGAACCAAGTACTAACTGTGAATACAGCCACATCATCATTCCTGGGATCCTCCGAAGGCTTCAAATCCTGGGATCCTCCGAAGGGATCCTTCCCTTGCTTCAAATCAACAGCTGTGGGAGAAGGCTGTCAAGGAGAGGAGGTATCCAAGACTGATCCTCTCAACTTTGAAGATAGCCCTCAATCCCACTCCATCTGCAAAAATGTGCTCCTCTAAAAATAAGTCACATTGAATTTGCAGATTGCCTTGAGTAGNTTGCTTCAAATCAACAGCTGTGGGAGAAGGCTGTCAAGGAGAGGAGGTATCCAAGACTGATCCTCTCAACTTTGAAGATAACCCTCAATCCCACTCCATCTGCAAAAATGTGCTCCTCTAAAAATAAGTCACATTGAATTTGCAGATTGCCTTGAGTAGTATACTCATTTTACCAGTATTAATTCTTCCAATTCATGAACACAATGTATTTCTCCATCTGCTTAGTCTTCAATTTTCTTTCATCAGCGTCTTACAGTTTTCTGAATACAGGTCTTTTACCTCCTTGCTAAGCTGCTGCTAAGTCGCTTCAGTCGTGTCTGACTCTGTGAGACCCCGTGGACTGCAGCCTACCAGGCTCCTCCGTCCATGGGATTTTCCAGGCAAGAGTACTGGAGTGGATTGCCATTGCCTTACCTCCTTAGGTACGTTTATTCCTAGGTATTTTATTTTTTATTTTTTGATGTGATGGTAAATGAGATTATTTCTTTAATTTCTCTTTCTTATAGTTTGTTTTTAGTACATAGAAAAACAGATTTTTGTATATTAATTTTACATCCTGCAACTTCACTGAATTCATTGATGAGCTGAAGGGGTTTTCCGGTGGCATCTTTAGCAGTCGTGTCCGACTCTTTGCGACCCCATGGACTGCAGCCTACCAGGCTCTTCTGTCCATGGGATTTTCCAGGCAATAGAACTAGAGTGGATTGCCATTTCCTTCTCCAGAATGTATAGTATCATGCAATCTACAGTGACAGTTATACTTCTTCCCTTCCAGTTTGGATTTCTTTTCTTTCTTCTTCTTCTCTGATTGCTATTGTTAGGATGTCCAAAACTATGTTGAATAAAAGTCAAGGGTGGGTATTCTTGACTTGTACCTGATCTTACAGAAAATGCTTTCAGTTTATCACCATTGAGTAGGATGTTAGCTGTGAGTTTGTCATATATGGCCTTCATTATGCTGAATTACACTCCCTCTAATCCCACTTTCTGGAGAGTTTTTATCATAAATGATATTGCATTTTGTCCAAGACTTATTCTGCATCTATTGAAACCATCATGTGGTTTTTATTCTTCAATTTATTATTGTGATGCATCACATTGATTGATTTGCAGATACTTAAAAATCCTTGCATACCAACTAGAGAAAATATTTTTAAAATTTGTATGGAAACACAGAGGACCCTGAATAGCCAAAACAATCTTGAGAAAGATGAAGAGAACTAAAGGAATCATGCTCCTTAACGTCAGGCTACACTACAGTGCTACAGTCATCAAAACAGTGTAGTACGGGCACAAAAAGAGACACACAGACCAATGGAGCAGAAGAGAGAGCCCAGAAATAAATGCACATGCTTATGATCAATTAATCCATGACAAGGAGGCAAGAATATACAATGGAGAAAAGACAGTCCCTTCAACAAGCAGTGCTAGGAAAACTGAGCAGTTACATGTAAACGAATGAAACTAGAAATTTCTTTAACACTATATACAACAACAAACTCAAAATAGATTAAAGACCTAAATGTATGACTGGAAACCATTAAAACTCCTAGAGTAAAACATAAGCAGAACACTCTTTGACATACATTTTAGCAATATGTTTGTTTTATCCCTCTCCTAAAACAAAGGAAATAAAAGCAAAAATAAACAAGTGGGACTGAATTAAACTTAAAAACTTTTTCACAGTAAAGGAAACCATTGACAAAACAAAAAGACAACCTATGGAACAGGAGAAAAGATTTGCAAATTATATGCCCAATAAAGGGTTATTATTCAACATATATAAATGGCTCATACAACTCAACATCAAAAAACCAAACAACCCAATTAAAAAATGGGCAGAAGAATTAAACAGACATTTTTCCAAAGAACAACGCAGATGGCCAACAGGCACATAAGGAAACCATTGACAAAACAAAAAGACAACCTATGGAACAGGAGAAAAGATTTGCAAATTATATGCCCAATAAAGGGTTAATATTCAACATATATAAATGGCTCATACAACTCAACATCAAAAAAACAAACAACCCAATTAAAAAATGGGCAGAAGAATTGAACAGACATTTTTCCAAAGAACAACGCAGATGGCCAACAGGCACATGAAAAGATATCCAACATCGCTAAGCATCAGGGAAATGCAAATCCAAACCCCAATGAGATATCATCTCACACCTTTCAGAAAGGCTGTCATCAAAAAGAACACTAATGTTGGCAAGGACATGGAGAAATGGGAACCCTCGTACACTGTGGGTGGTAATGTAAATTAGTGCAGCCATTGTGGAAAATAATATGAAAGTTTCTCAAAAAGCTAAAAATAGAACTACCAAAGGACACAGCACTTCCATTCCTGGGCATACATCTGGGGAAAAAAAAAAAAACTAGTTCAAAAAGATATATGTAATTCAACGTTTACAGTAGTAGTATTTACAGTTGCCAAGATACGGAAGCAATCTAAGTGTCCATCAATAGATGAATGGATAAAGAAGAAGATATATATATATATATATCTTCTTTATCTATTTCTTACACACACACACACACACACACACACACATATACCTGTCTCTTATACACATCTTCCCTGTGGGCATTTTTCTCAGGCTGTTTAAGAACCGTTTTCATAGCCATTATGAAGGCTTCCACCTCTTAAAGATATATATATATATATCTTCTTTATCTATTTCTTACACACACACACACACACACACACACACATATACACAATGGAAAACTACTTAGTCGTGAAAAAGAACAAAGTTTTGCCACTTGCCAACAATGTGGACGGACTTGGAGGGGATTATGCTAAATAAAGTAAGTCAGACAGAGAAAGACAAATAAATACGACATATACAGAATCTAAAAAATAAAACAAACTAGTGAACAGAACAAAAAGAAGCTGACTCTTAGGCTCACAAATATGGAGAACATCTGTGATTACCACTGGGGAGAGTAAAAGGGGTAAGGGCAATATAGCAGTAGAGGATTAAGAAGTACAAACTATTAGGTATAACATAATCTATAAGGATATATTGTATAATACAGGGAATAAAGCCAATATTTTATAATAACTATAAATGGAGAACAACCTTTAAAAACTGTGAATCACTACACTGTATACCTTATATAATATGTATCAACTACACTTCAATACTATGTGGATGCTCAATAAAAAAAAATCACAATTTTTATTGGAAATAACATTAGCTATTATGTGGATGTGTTCTATTGCTATTGCTATATTTAAACCATGTGACATGCACTTTCTCGGTTATTCTTCATATAGCCTTTGGAATACATACTGTTGTTAACCCCAATTTAAAGAGTTAGGAATTGAAGTTTAGAAGTTCAGTAACTTGTCAAACGAGTAAGTGGCAGAGTTAGTATGAAAACCAGGTCTGTCTAACCCCAGACTCCGTTCACAATCACCACGCCTCGTGCTCTGTGACAGAATATCCTAGCACTCCTGAAATGCTTTCAGATCCTTGCATGAAACTGCTGAGAAGATAGAGTCTCAGAAAGGTCTTTTTATCAGAGAGGAGAAAGCAGATCTGCAAAATTAGAATGATGGAAAGGTATGAAAAGTTTCTTTAAAATGTCCAACATTTTGAGAAACAAAAGACCATTCAGCTGATATCAGACCCAGGAACGAATCAGACAATAATCTCCAGTCATTTCCATACTATGAGGGAAAATTAAAGAGGGAAATATTGTAGTTTAGGAGAAAAAAGCTCTTAATTATGCTAACTAAATAGTATGGGGGATGAAAAGTTAGTTTAACTGAAAGATCTTAAAAAATCTAAACAGAAAAATTTACATATATATATATGTATACACTTTAAAATTTATTATACAGTAGTTGCTAGTAAAAATAAGTCACAGCATTTTCCACTCATAATTTCTTACTTTTTTGTGGTGTTATTTTCAAGGGAAACCAAAATTACATGTAATACAAATTTGGAAAGAAGTACAAACAAAATAAAGACACTGAAATAAACTGACAGCACCCACTAAAATTTCAAGGTGGGCTGCATTCTAATGACACGTTGTGAAGGAGACTGAGATGTAACAATTAAATCCTGCTATCAGAGGACATGAATATTTTAGTATGTTCTAAAACTGATGTGATCTCTGCGGCAGAAGCTCTAAACCAAAATTACATGTAATACAAATTTGGAAAGAAGTACAAACAAAATAAAGACACTGAAATAAACTGACAGCACCCACTTAAATTTCAAGGTGGGCTGCATTCTAATGACACGTTGTGAAGGAGACTGAGATGTAACAATTAAATCCTGCTAATCAGAGGACATGAATATTTCAGTATGTTCTAAAACTGATGTGATCTCTGCGGCAGAAGCTCCCACAGAGAATTATATGAACATGAGTAAAGGACTTCCCTGACAAGGTCTGCATTGTCCATAAATTTTTATATTGATCCAATTTAGTAGGTATTGAATTCCCCATTCTAAAGAAACCAAGTTCCTTTAAATGGTGAAACATTCGATAAACTCAGTATATCAGGAAAAACCAAGGTATTTTTACAGCAATAGTTGAACGCTTTGGAAGTGCCCTTTTTTAACTGGATAGAGGACAATGTTTTTCCTTTGGGAAAACAACTGAAGATTTAGAGACGCGCGCGTGTGTGTGTGTGTATAGACACACACTTATATACACGTACATATATTAACACACACATATATACATATGGACTTTCTATATATACAAAACCTAAGGCACATGCTCCCAGTCTTTTCATTCGAGTACAGAAGACAGCCAAGATGTCAACTATTGAGATAGTTCAGTGCAATCATCTTCAAATGCGTTCCCAAAATTTGAGAGATATTTCCACATGCACTCTTTTAAAGAAAATTCCTTTAAAACACTTGATGTCATAACAAGCTCCCATTTCCAGGAAAGCTCAGTGGGGCCCTGGCTTCGCCTTCCTCACCACTGGTGGCTAACTGTTGGGCCATCTCACCACAACTGCTGCATCAAACCCAAAGCACCAGGAAAAGGGAGATGACACATTTCCAATCAGCTCAGTGTTCTCCCCCACCAGGGGCCCTGCTGACTGCTTCAGGGAGCAGTGTGTTTAGATAGAAGAGAAGGTCTGAACCTTCCCTCCCTTCCAGATCACCTAACCCAGTCAATACCAGTCCCAACTAGGACTTGTTCCCTGAAAAGGAAGAAAGTGAGAGAGGGAGAAAATGATGGGAAAATCAGTGGTTAAGGACAGAGGCCTTACAACAAAATAGAAACTCCAGACCTGAGTACTAGTTCAAGCTTGTTAAGTTGTTAACATTTTCCAAGACTTCGTTTACTGGTAAAATGGCAATGATATCCAACCACACAAGAGTTGTAAAGATTCGATGAACGTCACTACAGGCAACTCACCTAACACAATGGTGCCTGACAGAAGGTTAGCCACAATAACTATTGTCTTTTTGATTATCATCGTGATCATGGCATGCTTTGTGTTTGCTAAAAAGTATCAGGGCAACTTTGGGCCTTGAAAGCATTGATGAGTTGCTCTCCTATCTGTTTATACAAGCACTGATTAAGCAATCAGAATGGCTCATCATCACCTTGAGACCCAGGTCACAGTAGTCAGAGCAACCTACAATTTGCCTGCCATCCAAAATGTGCAACTGGATCAGCTGCTCCTTACATCCTGGCGGGACCTGCAGGTAAGCGGGTAGACACACTTACCCTCAACAGTCTGGAAAGTGGAGGCACCTCACGCCCGGTCTCTACCCCTGACCTCCTGGCTCCTCATAGCACAAGGTATAGATAGTGACCCCAAATGAACCTCCACAAAAACATATCTGAAGACAGAGGAGCTTACTGTAAGCAAGGATATGCACAAAGATCTGTTCATGATGGGAACAAAAATGGAAAAATAGTAGTTGAGTAAATTGTATGATATGCCTGATACACTGAATTCTTAACAAAATAGAGAAACACAGCCCACCAGGCTCCCCCATCCCTAGGATTCTCCAGGCAAGAACACTGGAGTGGGTTGCCATTGCCTTCTCCGTTGAACATAGTCCTCTCTTCTATACTTCAAACTCTCCAAATAATTCACTAACTGGGAGGAACCACAAGTGGGGCGGCACCGTCTTTGAGCCTCCAGCACACAGCTGACCTATCCTAGTCACCTTTTCCGCCCCGCGTTCACCACGGGTATCCAGGGTCAAGTGTTTTTGATCACATGATCTGAGTCTGAGGCGCCAAGACCGCGGACTTGGATGGCGCCCAGCACCAGATGGTTTACAGCCGTGCTGCACGAACTGGAACCACCGCGGGCAGCAGAGGGGAGCGGCGGTGAGATCCCTGCAGGAGCTCTGTCCGTGCCCAGCACGGGGGGCAAGCAGGGACGTGCAGGAGAAGGGCAGGGAGAACTCTGGGGCCACATATACCCGGAGAGACCCCGCTCTTGCAAGTGAGCCATTAACCCACCCAAATGTGTGCCCCCCACCCTCTATCAGCGCCTGCCCAGCCAGCACCTGCGGAGTGTTTCACAAGCCCTTGTCGAATCGGGAGGATGTCAGAGCTGCAGGTGAAAGATGTAATGCCAGCAAGTGCGCCCAGGACAAGAGCAAAGCGCTGTGGTTTCTGAGTCCAGCCTGACGGTATTTCGGCGCCTTTCCTGTAAGGGGCTCCGAGTCCCTCCGAGGCACCCCGCCTTCACAATGGGAATTCAAAAGGTGCCTCACAGCTCAGCACTATTTCAATAAACAAAGCCTCCCTTTCTTCCCCCTACCTACAAAGAACACGTTTTATCACATACGCCTTCACAATTTTCTTTGGTACAAATTGATTTATTCCCCTCCCCGGCCCCCTCCATCAGGCAAACTGAAATGATGAAGTACCGCGGGGGGCGTGACAGAACTCACTGGCAGCAGCCGGCGGAGCTGAGGACACCGTGGGGCCTCCTGTAACACGTGGGTGCTCACCTTGACCCACCCCTGCTGCCGTGGGCCTGCTGAACCACCCTCGAGAGAAGCAGCAGGAAGGGTGAAGTGGAGCCCACAGCGGATGGCTGATGAAACACGTATCTTTGGATGCAGACCTCATCATTTGCTTCTGACTTTTGCTCTGAGTGGAAGGAGCTGCAAGTGGGGAGGCACCATCTTTGAGTCTCCAGCACACCCAGCACGGTGTGGACGCAGGCAGGGAGGGAGAAGCTGGGCGCTCAGGGGGGTGGGGAGTCTCGGGGTGGCCAAACAGCACAGAGCTCTTAGAAGGAGGTGTTCTTTCAGCACACATGTTTGATGTGGCACTGTTTTCTTCCCATCATTTAGGTTCATTTGCAAACTGAACCCCTCCTCTGCTTGTAAGGGAGGAACGACAGAATTTTCCCAAGCTCATGAAGTCCAACCTTAACCAGTAGCTCCAACACACCAAAGAAAAAGAGGTGGCACCTAATCCTTAGTTTCTTGCACTGTCCACCCTCTCCCCAAGACTACTTCCTCTTTACCTCCCCTATTTGCTTCAGTCATGTCTGACTCTTTGCACCCTATGGACCATAGCGCCTCTGCCCATGGGATTCTCCAGGCAAGAATACTGGAGTGGGTTGCTATGCCCTCCTCTAAGGAATCTTCCTGACCCAGGGATCAAACCCAAGTCTCAGGTCTGCATTGGCAGGTGGGTTCTTTACCACTAGCACCACCTGGGAAACCCATATACACATAGTACTAGAATGCAAACCAAAAATTCCCTAAAGCAGCCTAATTTTGTTTTCTGCAAGCGGTAAGACAGTGTGCAGAGAAAGTATTAAATATTCTTAAAGGCTGCTTAAGAATGAAACATTTCTAACCTTCATAAAAACACCAAAGCAAAGCTTAAATCTGGCAGTGACTAGAAACACTGCAGTTTCAACAACGCAAAGCCCACATTGACTCAAATTGTTAAAGCTAAGCTTCAACTGAAGCAGTTTACACTGTCAATCACCAGGCACATGGCTGGAAACAACGGTGAGCAAGCTTTTGCCTGATACACAGAGGCCATCTCCTCAGAGGCCCGAGGGACTCTTGTCAAAATTCTGAATGCGAGTGTGCGTGTTAATATACTTTAAGCACAAACACCATCTGAGATGAACAGACAGAATGACAAAACCCAAAGACTCCATGAGACAGTCTTCCTATTGGTCTTAATCTAGGCCATCATTTCCAAAAAACAAAAACTGAGCTTAGCTTTGAGCTCCCAGAAAAATACCACAAATGTGAAGCAGGATTACTTAGCTCTAAGGCAAGATGGATGAAGGCAGATTAGCAGCAGCCCAGGCAAATGACAGGCTGTTACCCTGGGGCAGTCACCATCACCTTGGGTTTACATTTCAGCTGCAGGGCTCAGGCTTGCTCGCAACACCTCTCCTGACAGTGGACTTTGTGTCTTCAAAGCTGTAGTGATGGCTGTGGAATTTCTCTCCTGGAGACCCTTTCAAGTCAGGGGCCAGCCTCCTCTCTTTGGGATAATGTGGGTACAATCCTGCTTGGGAGTTTAGTCTACAGCCTCTTGAAATTCATTCCAATCTGATGATTCCCTCATTTTATACCAATAGATGCGTTGGGTGAAAAAGGTGAGTCAACACACAGAGGGTTTATGGAGGACGTTTCTTTTCATGGGGCAGAGAAAAAACAGAAGTCGCTGCAAGGGAGGCAAGGATTCCTCAGAGTAGGGCTTTTTGATTTGGTTCCTCAGCTTTTTAAAGTCCTGGCAATCATGCTCAGGCCAAAAGAGCGACATTTATGGAGGTGCGGGAGGGGGCCCTTCCCTCCCACTGCAATGGCCCTGAGAGCTGTGGCATTTACACACCTGCAGGGCCAGGACTGCCAGAAAAGGTCTGCAGTGGAACTGAATGTTTATTTAAAGCGACTGATCCACAAAGGAACAGCTCCACCTCCCCTCAGACACCAGGCCAGAGCTAAAAAGGGAAAGACAGCCACCACCTTACACTTGCACATCTTGACTCCCTTTCCTTGCTGGGGCAGAGAAACCTAATCCATAGCTACCAGATTGCCCTTTCATTTGCCATCTTAAAAGAAAGGAAGATTATTCAAAACTTGCCTACTGTCTCAAGATATTAAAAATTTAAAATTTAGGGACTTCCCCAGTGGTCCAGTGGTGAAGACTCCACGCTCCCAAATGCAGGGGGCCCAGGTTCAATCCCTGGTCAGGGAACTAGATCCCACATGCCACAACTAAAGAGTTCGTGAGCCACAACTAAAGATCCCTCCCTCCTGCATGCTACACAGAAGACTGAAGATCCCACGTGCTGCAAGTAAGAGCTGGTGCAGACAAATCAATAAATTAAATAAATATTAAAAAAAAAAGTACCACATCTCATTTCAGACATTAGATTCTTTTGGACAATAGATTTATGTTCACCGAGGAAGGGTGGGAATCTAACAAATCATTTCCTGGGGAAGCACAGAGCCTGAGAGCATCCTTATAAAGCAAGGTTAAGCTGAGCTTTCTTCATCACCCTGTATACCTAGTGCAGTATTAGACCATGCACACTCCACGGTAAGTCTACCCAGAGCTCCTGCGCTGTACACGCTCGCATCAACGTGGCGACCCGACAGCCTTAAGGAACTGATATCTCAAATGAGGAGTGTCAGAATTTGGCTGAAAACATAGCCTGTTTTTCCCTAATAAATTCCAGATGTTAAGACTAGCTTCATATCCATCTAGAGATCAGCGCTTTACATAATCTGTTCTTTAAAACCTTCTGAAAAAAAAAATGTAATTGCATTTCTTTCTCCCACTGCATTTTATGGACAAAAATGCACTTATTCATGCACTTAAGCTGAAAGAAATTAGTTATTCCCCAGAAGTTTAATGATTTCCAAAGAAATACATTAATGGAGGATATGGAATTATAAATCTATGCTATGAAAGATAATAGAAAGCAGACCTCGCCTATGGTTGAGTTCAAATTCCAGAATGCATCATATGCACAAAACTCTTGCGGTTTATGGAATTCTGAGTCTCCAAGTTTGAATAGTGGGTGCAGGTCACAGCTTTCCTGATGTGTCTACTTTTTTTTTTTTTTTAAATTAAACTTTCCTGGTGAGTGGTGGTAGGGGAGAGGAGGGCAAACAGATTGGAGGTGGGAGGGATGAGCAGGGTAGAAAAGAAGATTTGGCAAAGGCTAATACCATGCACTGCCTTTTGCCCCTTCAAGTCAGTACAGCAAAGATCTCCAGAATTTGGGCTAGACCAGTAGCCACAGCTTGAGGGGGGAATAGGGAAAAGGAGTCCCACCCCATTCCAGTACTCTAGCCTGGAAAATCCCATGGACGGAGGAGCCTGGTAGGCTGCAGTCCATGGGGTTGCTAAGAGTCGGACACAACTGAGCGACTTCACTTTCACTTTTCACTTTCCTGCATTGGAGAAGGAAATGGCAACCCGCTCCAGTGTTCTTGCCTAGAGAATCCCAGGGATGGCGGAGCCTGGTGGGCTGCCGTCTATGGGGTCACACAGAGTCGGACACGACTGAAGTGACTTAGCAATAGCAATAGTAGCCACAGCTTAGGCAGCTTCAGCTTTCATAATATCCACAGCTGCTCTGCAGGCATCGAATAGAAGCGACCCTGGCTAAGAAAACAGAGCTTTAAGACGCGCTCTCTCCCTTCCCAATCTGCTGCCCTAGAGCATCCTGTATAGACATTTTGCAGTTGCCAGGGCCCGCATTCCTCTGCCCTGGGAAAGGGGAAGAGGAGACACTGTTTGCAGCGCTCTTGCTGTTTTGTGAGTAAGAAGGAAAATGAAGAGGATAAAGAGGGAAGGGATTCAATCTAAAGGGCAGGGGCAAAAGGTACATAGAATGGATATGCCATATACATCGAGGCAGCCACTCAATGTAAAGGAAGAAATCCAGAAGGAGAAAGGAAAATAAGGGGAAAATAATTACATATAGGAATTAGCAGGATAGGTTTTTAAAAAATGGACCCTTTGGGGGTAAAAAAACAAGCTCATAGATACAGAGAACAGACTGGTGGTTGCCAGAGGTTGAGGGGGCGGTAAAATGGGTGAAGGGGGTCAAAAAGTACAAACTTCCACTTATAAAATAAATACATCCTACAGAGGTAATGTATAGCATGGTGCCTACAGTTAATAACACTGTATTGCATATTTGAATGATGCTAAGAGAAGAGGTCTTAAAAGTCATCATCACAAGAAACAAATTCTGTGGTGATGGATACTAACTATACTCATTGCAGTGAGC
Organism: Cephalophus harveyi; assembly: GCA_006410635.1. Classification (NCBI taxonomy): domain Eukaryota; kingdom Metazoa; phylum Chordata; class Mammalia; order Artiodactyla; family Bovidae; genus Cephalophus; species Cephalophus harveyi. Next base: position 115,693 of record SJYT01017426.1, read on the forward strand.
ATTTATTAATATATACAAATATCGAATCATCACATTGTACACTTGAAACTAATCTACCACCATATGTCCATCATACCTCAATTTTTTTTTTAAAGGACATTTGAAAGACTTCTTTTTGCAGGACATTCCTGCACCTAAACATTATAGAGTCTTCTCTCACATCATCGCCTACAATGCCATCCCCACAGCCTCGCAGCCAGTCTCCCAAGGAGGAGCATGCACGCTGAGATAACTGGGTAGAGATGAGCTGTGAACCGAGAAACAGCTTGAGGTTATTCTCAAAAGAGAACTCTCTCATTCAGACCTGCTCAGTGTGCTCAGATACAGAGCCAAGGGGTTAATGTTGAAGTTCAGAAACTCTGTGCAGGTCATATTCGGGCTCCGGGGAGACACAAGGGCAGGTTTCTTAAAAATGCAAAGACTTGCCCTCCACCCTGTGACAGGTCACCTTTTGAACTGCTAGGGGATGAAGTGGGAGAAAAATAGAAAGCTTTGCAGCCAGGCACTCCTGTGTGAATGTAGGGAACAATCAGAGGGCTGTCTAGAACACAAAATGCCTCATTTCTTTAATAGTAGCTATTCAGGCAGCAAGAGGCAATTCAGAAATGGTCAGCAAAGCACAACGACTGGGAGATAGGCATAAATGATATCTTTCTATTCTGCACCAGCATTTATGCACTGCCCAATTTCATTTTGGTTAAATAAAGTACTTTCTCCTGGGGATGGAAAGTATATGATACTATGGCCATAGCTACTATAGTAGAATTAGATGGATCTACCTCACACACCTCAACTCCAGTGTAAAATTCTTAAGATTTTTAATAAGATGCACAGATTTTTTTTTTTGAAAGGATAAGATCATTAGCAGATGTGGTTTTCACGGAAAGAAGTAATTAATGGTGCCTGGTAAAGAACCCACCTGCCAATTCAGGAGACATAAGAGATGCAGGTTTGATCCCTGGGTTGGGAAGATCCCCCTGGATGAGGGCACGGAAACCCACTCCAGTATTCTTGTTTGGAGAATCCCATGGACAGAGGAACCTGGTGGGCTATAGTGTATAGGGTTGCAAAGAGTTGGACATGAATGAAGCGACTTAGTATGAACACATAATGGTCTAAACTAAATTCCTTTTTTCTTTACAGCAACTACTTCTTTTAAACAAGGATGTACAGAGTCATAGGATTATTTCTTTCATCTTTTTTTCCTTTTCTTCAGGGGACTTTATTTCTATGCCATGGCAGACACATCCTTCTCTTGCACAACTGAACAATATACCATTTGCCCACCTCTCAGACAGGAAGTCACATTTCTGAAAACTTCCGATAAACCACAACGGCATGAATGTTGCCGTGTCTGTGTGTGTGTATGCAGACATGCCTGTAATTAAAGTATCTCAGAGCCCAACCTCTATCCTCACCCACTCCTGTTTTTCTTATCTGTTCTTTGGAAGCTAGTATCTACCTTACCCAATCCCCAGGGATACTGAGAAAAGGGGAAATGTTTACATAAGTGTCATATGGTGTAAGTACTACAAAAACATTAGTTATAATATATGACTCAGCTCAAAATGAGATTTACTGACCTTTATATGTAACTCCTCTTACTTGGGTCCTTAAGTTTCATCTTTAACATACTTATAAAGTTTGCCTAGAAGTCATGTCATGGCCTATAGGCTCCCTGCTAAAAGAGTCAGTAGTGACAGCATAAGCAAGCACCCAGCATGATCCGTTCCCAAAAAGGAGCCTTAAGGAGCCCTGATATTTAAGGATAAGACTTGAAATTTGAGGGTCAGGCTCCATATACTGCCAAATCACTTTCAATATCATTACATTAACAGGAATCTCCTAAAGTAAAAGATGGGTATTTAGCTCCCATGCTGGGATATTTTTCATCCTGAACTGAGGCTTCATTGAAGTCCTGGTGACTGTAGCCTGTCCATGAGGATTCTCCAGACAAGAATACTAGAGTGGGTTGCCATGCCCTCCTTCAGGGAATCTTCCCAACCCAGGGATTAAACCCAGGTCTCCTGCACAGCAGGCAGAGTCTACCAGCAGAGTCACAAGGGAAGCCCGAGAATACTGGAGTGGGTAGCTATCCCTTCTCCAGCAGATCTTCCCGACCCAGGAATCGAACTGAGGTCTCCTACTTTGCAACCTTACCTTACCAACTGAGCTATCAAGGAAGCCTGGGTATGAACATCCCTAAAGCTTTGGCTCCAGATACACTGGGTGTTCTTGAGAACCATTTTCTGTCTTGTAGGGGTGTTTGGCCATGACCTGATCAAATCACAGAAGGTCAATTCCAGGAAGTTCACTCAAATGTCTTCCTTCAGCACACAAAAAAACATCTGATCGCAAACGCATACAATCACAAGGGAGTTCAGAGACTAATTCTGCAGAGCACAACTGCAGCATGCTACAGGATCATTTCCCATCAGAAGGAAGCCATTTTTCTGACTGTAAAGACTAACGGAGGAAGAACAGACAACAAAGCTGTTTCATCACTCTGTAAAGATCAGCCTGCATTTCTGCACCAAATCACATTAAGCTCCTGTCTGGCAATTAGCTGACAAGGGCGAAAATGCACCGACAAGCAGAAGGTGGAAGCCCCTTTAACCCAGAAAGCCCAGTTGGTGGCTCTGTGTCCCGTATCATTTCACATTGGTTACTGGGCAGCCTCCAAGAAAAGAAGCAGCTAAGGCAAAGGAATTCTCTAGAAACTGTGAAGTTTCAAGGCACTGAAAGATTCAGAGATGTCTGCTCCAACCCGGAAGTCCTAGAACTCATCAGTAATTGATACCGTTGCAGCAAGCCCTCTCAAAGAAAGGCTTGCCCTTCCCTGCCCCCATGATCCATCTACTAATAGTCAAACTTTTTGACCTAGAAAAAGTGAAATGGAAAGCTATCCAGTTGTGGCTAACCTCAGGCACTGTGGGAGCACTGGGGAAGAAAAGGACTATTACTAAAGGAAAGGATTCTAAGTAAGAACACAGAGGCACTTTTCTCCATCTGAATGGAAGACAACAGACACACATACCAAGGAGAGTACAGACCAAAATGAATATAATTCAGCTCAAACAATCCCGGTATCTGACTTCACACTGCTGCTGCTGCTGCTAAGTCGCTTCAGTCGTGTCCGACTCTGTGTGACCCCATAGACGGCAGCCCACCAGGCTCCCCCGTCCCTGGGATTCTCCAGGCAAGAACACTGGAGTGGGTTGCCATTTCCTTTTCCAATGCATGAAAGGGAAAAGTGAAAGTGAAGTTGCTCAGTCGTGTCCGACCCTCAGCGACCCCATGGACTGCAGCCTTCCAGGCTCCTCCATCCATGGGATTTTCCAGGCAGGAGTACTGGAGTGGGGTGCCATTGCCTTCTCCGATCTGACTTCATGCTAATGACTAAATCCCACTTAAAAATAAGACTGGCACAGCTGCTGTCCATTTGACCTTGGAACAACACAAGGAAGCACCTTTAGGTGTTAAATCACCTCTTGGAAGTTATTTAAAAGGTGAGTTAAGACTTCAGAAGTTATTACAACTACTTAGCTTCTTCAGCGAGTCAGACACAACTGAGCGACTTCACTTTCACTTTTCACTTTCATGCATTGGAGAAGGAAACGGCAACCCACTCCAGTGTTCTTGCCTGGAGAATCCCAGGGATGGGGTGCCTGGTGGGCCGCTGTGTATGGGGTCGCACAGAGTCAGACACGACTGAAGCAACTTAGCAGCAGCAGCAGCAACAGCTTCTTCCACAATTCATTTGGATACAGAATATGCTTCATTTCTGTTTTGCACTATATGTGGTTACCTTTTTTTTTTTTTAACAGCTTTATAGCTGAGAGATGCTTCCTTTGCAGGTATATCTCTTCCCCTTCATACACAACCTTGTTCGAATAAAAAGGGATAGGGGTCTCGAATAAAAAGATTTTGCTTTTTCCCATACCTTCAAACTTGGCTTCAACAGTATGTCAACAGAGAACTCCCAGATGTACAAGCTGGATTTAGAAAAGGCAGAGGAACCAAATTGCCAACATCCGTTGGATCACAGAAAAGCAAGAGAATTCCAGAGAAACATCTACTTTTGCTTCACTGACTAAAGTCTTTGACTGTGTGGGTTACAACAAATTGTGGAAAATTCTTAAAGAGATGGGAATACTAGACCATCTTACCTCCCTCCTGAGAAACCTGTATGCAGGTCAAGAAGCAAGAGTTAGAACTGGACACGAACAATGGACTGGTTCAAAATTGAAAAAGGAGTACATACGTCAAGGCTGTATATCGTTAACCTGCTTATTTAACTTATATGCACAGTACATCATACAAAATGTCAGGCTGGCTAAAGCACAAGCTGGAACCAAGATTCCAGGAGAAATATAAATAATCCCAGATATGCAGATGACACCACCCTAATGGCAGAAAGTGAAGAGAAATTAAAGGGCCTCTTGATGAGACTGAAAAAGCTGGCTTAAAAGTCATCATTCAAAAAATGAAGATCACGGCATCCAGTCCCATCACTTCAGAGCAAATAGATGGGGGTAAAAATGGAAACAATGACAGACTTTATTTTCTTGGGCTCCAAAAATCATTGCAGATGGTGACTGCAGCCATGAAATTAAAAGATGTTTGCTCCTTGGAAGAAAAGCTATGACAAACCTAGACAGTGTATTAAAAAGCAGAGACATCACTTTGCCAACAAAGGTCCACATAGTCAAAGCTATGTTTTTTCCAGTAGTCATGTATGACTGTGAGAGTTGGACCATAAAGAAGGCTGAGCACTGAAGAACTGAGAGTCTCTTGGACTGCAAGGAAATCAAACCAGTCAATCCTAAAGGAAATCCTGAATATTTACTGGATGGATTGATGCTGAAACTGAAGCTCCAATACGTTGGCTACCTGATTTGCAGAGCTGCCTCACTGGAAAAGATGCTGATTCTGGAAAAGATTGAGGGCAGGAGGAGAAGGGATCGACAGAGGATAAGATGGGTGGATGGCATCATTGACTCAATGGACATGAGTTTGAGCAAACTCTGGGAGATGGTAAAGGACAGGAAAGACTGGCATGTGGCAGTCCATGGGGTCGCGAAGAGTTGGATGCCACTGAGCAACTTAAGATTAGTATGTTTCGAATACTAACAGAACCCAGAACAAACCACCCCAGAAGACAGAAGACCCCCACTATGGCAATCTGTCCATCTTAACATAATACCTACGGGCTGGAGGTACCATAATTTAATCATCAACCACTGGATGTGGTACCAATTTTCCTCAGTGAATAATGCTGCAGTAAAGAACATTAGGACAAACTAAGAAATGAGATCAGTATTTGGCCAAAGCTTCTGCATGTGAAATTGCCTCCTCCACAAAAGCTATTGCAATATATACTTCTGTCAGCTCTATTTTGCTTTACTCCCAACAAATCTACATAGATCATTGAAATAAATATTTTTTTACCAATATGGTTCCAAGATGACTTTTGAACTTCATTTCCTCGCTTATTCAAGTTTAAACTCTTCCCATATATCTACTGGACACGTGGCTTTGTTTTTTAATTGCCTGTTCACATTCTTTGCTCATTTTGGCAAGATGTTGACTTCTCAGAATTTGATATGTATTATAAATATTAACCTTTAACCATATGTATTGCAAATATTCTTTCCCAGTTGGCTATTCACCTTTTAATTTATACAGCATTTTTGGACATCTGTATATTTTATATTTTTATGTTACCTCTATAAATCTTTTTCCTTTACAGATTTTCCCCCCTGCTTTTTGTTTAGAAAGCCCTTCTTCACTCTGTTCAGACAGTTACCTACATTTTCTTCATTGTGATGTTAAAAAATGTGGTCATTTTTTATAAAACTTTCATTCCATATGGAATTTCATTGTGCATATAAATCACAAATCTAACTCTATGGTTTATATATTTGTAGGTATTCTAGCATTGCTGAATAAAACTTCTCTTATTCCAGCCATTATAACATAGCTATCCTTTTTATTTTATTTTAAAGTATTATAAATTTTACTGTTTCATTAATATAAAATATCTCCTTTATTTTTCAAAAATATTTTAGCTATTTGTTTATTTTCCAGGTGAAGTTACTACAAAGATTTAAAAAACTCTCAAGGACTTTGGATCAGAACAACAGTATATTTCCACTCTCTTCCCAGTTGGTGCAGTCATGTATCAGACTCAAGTCCATCTTATAACATGGATATTTCATCCACCAACTATAATTTTCATTGCTGTCTCTCTCCTTACCTGAGACACAAATTCCTTGAGGACCAACACAGTGTCTGCTTTACTCCTCAGTGTATTCCATTCCTAGCACTCAGTACAATGTGAGCACACACAATTACCAAATGAAATCAAAGTGACCTAGAACTGTTTCGTCCTAAATATCTCGCTTAGTGTCTCTAACCCAAAATAGCTACACTAGCAAGGTAACCGTGAACACAGCTGGTGTGTGAAAGCTGAACGCAGGTGTGCAAGGGATTTATAGGCTACTGTGCCCAATGCTGGCCAATGGCAAAACCAGCTCCAAAGATGGCATCCTCCCTAAGCTACTACAATGTGCAAAAGAAAGAGGAGGGCAACACTTTGGTAAAGGTGAGCTAAAACCAACAGATTAGGAATCAGGCTTTAGAATTACAGAAACTTGACTAGACCGAGGTCCTTCTAGTATCACTGCCATGGAGAAGTAGAGGTCAGTTAAATGCTTTTTAAAAGTCTAAGAGAGATTTCGGACATTTTAAGAGCAATGTCCCAGGACAGAGGTACATAGAGAGTGAAGAATCCTGGCTCAAAAAGATGGCCTGAACGAGCACTCCTGGCCTGTGTTCTTCCCAACACCTTGGTGAAGAGACTCAGTAAAAATCAACCAGCTGGGGTAGAGACTGGAATGAATGATGGTGAATCATACCCAGATTGCTGGTAAGGACCTCCTGTATTATTTATGACATCAGTGAAGTGCCTCTTAACGATTTACTAGTTTTAAGGTATGTTTACAAAGATTATAGCACTGTAATAATGACAAAAACTAAAAAATTGAAACACATAAATGCTCATCAATACGGAATTAAATGTATAAACTGTCCGTATCCACATCCTGTGGCTGTGAAAAATAAAAATCTATGATGTGCTGTTAAAGTTTTTTTTTTTTTTTTTAAACTACAATGTATATATGGCTTCTCTGGTGGCTCATTGCAGAATCTGCTTGCAATGCAGGAGACCTGGGTTCGATCCCTGGGTTGGGAAGATCACCTGGCGAAAGGAACTGCTACCCACTCCAGTATTCTGGCCTGGAGAATTCTATGGACAGAGGAGCCTGGCAGGCTACAGTCCATGGGGCAGCAAAGAGTCGGACACAACTGACCGACTTTCACTTTCAGGATGTATATATAGTCTGATCTACTTTTATAAAAGTGTTCACATATATACACATTTGTATATTATATGTCAGCACAGATGAGTACTGAAGAATAACACCAAGCTGGTAACATGGGTTAAGGAGGGAGATGGAATATATGGAGGAAAAGGGGCTGAGCTGGCTTTGGCATGGTACAGCTGGCCCTCTGTATCTGGGGATAAAGAACTGCTAGATGCTGAGGAGCCACTGTACTATGTTATTTTACACAAGGGACTTGAGCATTCGCAGACTTTGGTATCTGCAAGCATCCCTGAACCAAGGGACAATTGTATACTTCTATGTCATTTGACCTGTTACAATGACCATTCATTTCTTCTGTGCCTTGAAAGGAAAAGCTAATATAAAATAAATAGACATATCAACAAATTTTCAAAAATGAATATTAGCAATGCAATATAAAATTATCTCAAAATTATCAAATGCAGAACAAATGAAATAATAAACCTCATTAGAAGACACTTGAGATAGTCAAGCTTTGATGACTCAAAGCTGGAATGAGGTACAACAATTAGCTTTCCTTTGATTTCAGGGACTTACTTATTCTGTTTATCTCAAGACAGAGCTAATAAACCAAATGATTTTGAAAGGTCCTAAATGGTTCTCAATATTTGGGCATATTCCAGGAAGACTAAGTTAATTCAGCTATTTATACAGTGGCATATTTGACAGGGAAAATGCAAATCAGATATTTGAAGTTAATGTTCAATTAGCCACTTAAACGGAAGGGGAAGCAGTGACAGGTAAGTAGAGACGATGTTACAGCTGATGTGATTTATTTGACTTTGGAAACGCTTGCTTGGGAAAGTATTTAGGAGGCTGTAGGAGATTTGCGTGAGATGGCAAATTTGCTGTGGGGCCCTCAGGGGATAAACTAAAGGTCAACCACGTGATATCCCTTAGAATACACTCTAAAATATAGTCAACTCTAAGGAAGAGATAAAACAGTCCTCAGTCAACCATCCCTAGAGTACTTTTCATGCATGTTTTCAACCTTTTGGTCATGACCCACGAACAAATCTAGAAATAAATTTAATGCACTGTAATCAGCGTGGGTCTAGATGAGGAAGAAAAAGTTTAAAACCTTAAACTTTAAACTGCCTTAAACACTGCTCTTTGTTTTTTTTTCCTGCCCTCATCCCTATTCCTCCTACTTCCAATCAGCAGGAGCAAATCACTTTCCCACCAGTCTGTAAGGCCACATCCTGTGCTGATTTTCAAGGAGCTAATTTTTCCATCTAGAAAAAAAAAGAAAGTCAAGTTCAAGTATCCATTAGAAAAGGCAAGAGATAATTCCATTTTCTCCACCTCTCAACAAAGTGTGTGTCATAATGGGTAAGAGCCTTTGCCTTTGGACTTCTTCCTGAGAAATAATTCATAAATTCCCTTCTCTTGTATATTAAAATGTCATATAAAAATAGGAAGATTACATCAAATAAAGTTGGAATGCTGGAATCTAGTGAGGTTCCTAAGGATTGTACTCACAGGTCAGCACCAGAAGCTACAGAACAAGGGGAACTTGTAATAACAAGTTACTGTTACTGTAATAACAATAACTGCAACAGTAGTAAACCCTCAAATCTTAAATGTTACCTCTTCAGCTGGGTTGTGGGTACTGGAACTTCCAAAGACTACTGTTGCCAGCAGAATCCGCAGCTTTACTTTTGAAACTCCGGCATGTGCCTCACACTCAGAAATAAAGCACTGATCACAAACCCCATGGCAATGGGGGACAGCTCCCTTGTACCCCAAACCTGCACATCCAGCTGCCTATCAGACCTCTGTACCCAGAGGGATGCAACTTAACATACTCCAAACTCAACCTGTCTTCTTCCTTTCAAGCCACCCCATCTGCACGCACATCCACCGTGCTCCCTGTGTGCTACTTTAGCTAAACGAATGCGCTCCAGGAGCCAGGTTCCACATGCCCATTCATCTAAGGCAGAGATGGACATCCTTTCTGAGTTCCTCCTCCCTATTCCTTTCTCTTATCAGTTTCTGTGGCGCTTGCCTCCTAAATCTTTCTGGCAACTTCACTCCACCCCGTGCCTCCCACCATCACTCCAGCTCAGGACACCGCTGCTGGCCTGGATTATAGCAACAGTTCTGTCACTGGTTTTCCTGCTTTCTCTCCAAATGGTTTTCCAAATCCATAACCAAAATGCAACACTCAAAAAGGAATACTGAGTATATCACTTCTCTTACTAACAGATAAATATAAATCACTGCAACACATCAATGGCTGCACTTTGCCCTCAGGTAGGGTTCAAATTCCTCAATATGGCCTAATCACCCCTCCCCCAAGCTATCTTCTCTTGTCATATAGAAGAAACTGCAGAACTGCAGACAAGTTTAATGCCCTTCTGCCCTGACCGCTTCCACTCAACTCCACATCACACTCAGGTGCCCTCTGCAAAGACTTCTCAGACCCTGGTGGGCACAGCACCCCCATGCCTCCTCATTCCAATCACAGCACCTATCACACTGCTCAACGGGCCCCTTGCTCACTTTTACATCTCCTCCACTGGGTCTATAAATTCCTTGGCAAGTGGGATTGTGTCTGTCTACAACACCCAGCACGGTGCTTGGCCCAAAGCAAATGCTGCTGCTGCTGCTGCTGCTAAGTCACGTCAATGCTGAATACATGTTAAAGACGAATCAGCTCTTCTGTCTGGGGCAATGGGAACCATGAAAAAGCCAAACCAAGCACTTGGAGGTCATCGCTGATTTGCACAACACAGTGTGGATGGACTTCCAATGGCGAGGAAACCATAAACCTCTGAGGTGCCGAAGAATGGAAAACCTACAGCTGGAAAGTCATTCCATGATCCTCTGCTATACAATCTAAAAACAGAGCGAGCATTCAGGCCAGTTATGTAAGGCTGCTATGATCATAAACAATGTTCCCATTAAGTGCATTTTACCTTTAAAACCTGGTTTTACTTTATACAAAGGAATGGTATCGGGGTAGGATGTGGTGGGAGGTGGGAGAGAGGTTCAGGAGGCAGGGGACATATGCATACCTATGGCTGATTCATGTTGATCTATGGCAGAAACCAATACAATATTGTAAAGAGATTATCCTCCAATTTTTAAAAAGTGAAGATGGTAACAAAAATAAATAGACAAATAAAAGAAAGCACCTTGTAAAAAAAAAAAGGAAAGAAACTATACACCCCCAAAGTCACAACTGTAACAGCTATTAGATTTCTCCCTGGTCTTTCTATTTTTTTAATCTGTATGTTTGTGCTTTTCATTAAATAGCTATAAGCATAGCATACATATCTCGCTAATTTAGTTTTATTTTTACAGTTTTTCACAAGTGGGTATACAGTCTTTCTATTCATAATTTTAATGATGTAATAAATGCTATCAAGTAAAACACATTATGATTTTCTCAATCACACTTAGGTAGTTTCTAATCTTTACTAATGTAAATAATGCTATAAAAATATATAAAAATACATAAAATTTTTCTAAATTGGTACAGATTTTTTTTTCTCATTTTAAAGGATTACTGTACCACTGAAAGGAACTTGAAAAGAATGCATGCTTGGGACACCATCCACGTACACAACATTCTAAAGAGTGGCTACTGTCATTATGGAAGAAAGGGCTTACAGATCAAAACACATGCCTGGTAGAGGAAGGAGCAAGAAAGGAAGCTGTGAGAGGTGATGGAGAACACAAGAGAAGGTAAGACATGTTGCTGAAGTAGAACAGGAGAAGCAGGAATTCAGAAGGCAAGGTCCAAGTGGAATATGTTCCTGAAAGACTAGAGAGAAGTAATTCTGGAATCACGCTCAGTTCTCAGACAAGAGTCTACCCTGCCTCGGTCCCTACTCAGTATCAGGATGTCCCAGGGGTAGGTGGACCATCTTGGTATCTCAGAGCACAGTAGCTTTCCTAGCACACACTGAGCATCATTAGAAAAGACCCTGATGCTGGGAAAAATTGAAGGCAGGAGGAGAAGGGGACGACAGAAGACGAGATGGCTGGATGGCATCACTGACTCAATGGAAATGAGTTTGAGCAAACTCCGGGAGATGGCGAAGGACAGAGAAGCCTGGCATACTGCAGTCCATGAGGTCGCAAAAAGTCGGACACAACTGAGTGACTGAACAACAACTGGGTATCCCATTTATCCCATTTAAACAAGAAAGCCATGACTGAGAGCTGAGGAGTCTGACCTTTTTCTCACACCTAGGGGACTAGAAGGCAAGAAGGGGAAGAGCAAACAAGAGGAAAGTGGCTCAGTTCAGTTCAGTTCAGTTGCTCAATCGTGTCCGACTCTTTGTGACCCCATGAACTGCAGCTCGCCAGGCCTCCCTGTCCATCACCAACTGCCAGAGTTCACTCAGACTCGCGTCCATCGAGTCGGTGATGCCATCCAGCCATCTCATCCTCTGTCGTCCCCTTCTCCTCCTGCCCCCAATCCCTCCCAGCATCACAGGCTTTTCCAATGAGTCAACTCTTCGCATGAGGTGGCCAAAGTACTGGAGTTTCAGCTTTAGCATCATTCCTTCCAAAGAAATCCCAGGGCTGATCTCCTTCAGAACGGACCGGTTGGATCTTCTTGCAGTCCAAGGGACACTCAAGAGTCTTCTCCAACACCACAGTTCAAAAGCATCAATTCTTCAGTGCTCAGCTTTCTTCATAGTCCAACTCTCACATCCATACATGACCACTGGAAAAACCATAGCCTTGACTAGACGGACCTTTGCTGGCAAAGTAATGTCTCTGCTTTTGAATATGCTATCTAGGTTGGTCATAACTTTTCTTCCAAGGAGTAAGCATCTTTTAGTTTCATGGCTGCAATCACCAGATCTGCTGTGATTTTGGCTACCAGGGCAAAAAATTTATCTGAGGGATTTGGGGGAGCATGTCTGAAGGAATAGTGGAATCTCAACTGGCTCTGCCATGACCAGTGGTCACCAATAAAGCCATCTCCTTGCACCCAAGTTGAGCCCTTGCAGAGACAGTTCAGCTTCTACTAACAGCCAGGTTCTTCCCTCAGCAGGCTTCCTATAACGAAAAGTTGATTCAGCACTCATGTAAATATTATTTCTTACACAACTCTCATCTTCTATTGTTCTGGTGCTAATAAGCTCAACAGTTTCCCCAATCCAGTTCCACTGTCAAAGAATACTAAAATCCTCCTCGGTAGAGAATTCTTAATTAATATGCTGTTTTCTCTTCCTCCCATCCTAGAAACACAAATCAAGCTCTCACAGAAGGCAAAGGGGATCTGTAGTCTTCCTGCAAACACAGAGCTGTGGTCTCCAGTCACTGCAGTTTTATTTCTACCTAGTCCATTGACTTGATCAAAAAATCTTAACATTCATACATCCTCTAAGAAGCCAGGGTGCTAGGAAGGCTAGAATTTAGCAGAACTTAAAAATCAGAGGGAAAAAAATGGTCCACAAGTCGTACTTTATTGTTAGGAAGGCTGCATATCTCATGCACAATCCCCACCCCCACGCCTCCTCTGTGCCTCATTCAATACCCTACAGAGACCCTTTAAAAACACAGTCTCTGCTTTCAGCAATAAATGACATCCCTGTAAATCCATGTAATGTTCAGGAAATAAATCCAGGGCTCTCTGCTGCCCATACGGCAACATTAATCTTACGAACAGGACTATGAAACACCCACCCCTCCCCTCCCTCCATCTGCTTTAAGTAGAGCAAGTATTTTACTCATGTTAATTGTTCTGACAGATGAGGATCAACACTGCTTTAATCCATTTGCAGCCTAGCACTGGCTACATTTATCTTCTTGAATGCTGCTAGAGGCAAGTACACTGGCTCGGAGGAACACCAGAGCTGAGAGCTACCTGGGGGCAGTGCTCAGTGTTCTTAAGTGACTGCCTCGACATTCCCTACAGAGGGAGCGAGCAGGCTCTGGGAGTCGGTGATGAACAGGGAGGCCTGGCGTGCTGCGGTCCGGTCCGGGGTCGCCAAGAGTCAGACACGACAGAGCGACTGGACTGAACTGGACTGAGGGAGAGCGGGTCCTGGAACCAGTCCAAGGTCTCTTGCTTGCGGCTACGCTTGTGTTTTGATCCTTTAACAACAGTAGACGGTAGGATTTTTATTCAATGTAGACAAATCATATCAATCTCTATTGCTTTCTTTTCCATTGCTAGTGTGTCTTCTCATGGACTAATTAATCCTATGCAAGTTCTCTAAAATTTAGACAAAAGGATATGCCCGAATCTCACTGGATTCTTCTATGAAATTCTCTAACCCAACTAGGAACCGTCTGCATTTTGCAAGGGGTGTGCCACCTGTTTTACAGGACACACTGGGTAGCATTGGAGCCCAGGCCTGCCAGCGTGGGCAAGGGTGTGCGCCTTAAATACAGGCAGACCTGGGATCAGACCCCAGCTCCACCGTTTGTCACCTCCACCGCCAGTCCCGTGGATACAGTATCAAATGATTCAGCACATTCACACCCAGTTGGATACCGTTCCCAACCAAGGGCTTTGGCTTTGTCCCCTTAAGCCACTGTACCTACATCCTGGTTTTTAATTACCTGAAAAAGCAGCTTAATATACTGTGCTAAATATTTCTTAGCTATTTCTACCCCCACGCCAGAAGTCCATCAAGGAGGACCTGTTCAGAGAGTGAATACAGTGGTCTGACACCCTCCTCCCCCAATTTTAGGACAGATGGAGCTGGTCACCCTGTCCTCCACAGGCCCCTCCTCACTGCTTATCCCCCATGTGGTTTGGAATTTGCTGTTTTCTCCTTCCTAACGACTCAATCGCTCTTATTTCTATTTCCTCTTCAATTTCGTCCTGTCTCCCATGCTATCAATTTAACAACCTTATACACTTCAAGTTTTCAGTACAGTGCTTTCAGTTCAGAAATCCTAAGAAGATAAACAGATATGGTAGGAGTCAGATGTGTGGGACAGAGAGCAGAGAGAACCCACCCTCAAAATGCACTTCTTGTCCCTCACATGCAGGACTCCTGATTTCCTTCTCCTGTCCCTCATCCTCTGCTTTTCAGCCTGCTCAGTCTGCAATGGTGAGAGGGGAGTGAACAGACAAGAGAATATTCTTCTAGATTTGGGCTTTTTCTCCAACTTCCAGGTAAGGTGTGGCCCATGATCAACTGCTTAACAAAAAGTCTTTTTACAGACACGAGACATTCTTATGTTATAACATGATTTTGCAAAGCAAAAGCTCTGACTTGCCAAATTGATTAAATTACATTAATGTAGGTCACGACTGACTGACTTCACTTTCACTTTTCACTTTCATGTATTGGAGAAGGAAATGGCAACCCACTCCAGTGTTCTTGCCTGGAGAATCCCAGGGACGGGGGAGCCTGGTGGGCTGCATAGTCCACTCTATGGGGTCGCATAGAATCAGACATGACTGAAGCGACTTAGCAGCAGCAGCAGCCTAAAAACCTACATGTATTCTTCTGAGCTCCAAGTATAATACTGAGACCAAGAAATGCCAATATAAACTGATGACACCCATTAAGAACAATTTAGTTTAAATCATCAGAAACAGACAATTTAGATAGTTGTCAAATTCAGACAATCCCCAAAGATGGATTTTGATGGGAAGTTTTAATTCCCAAGAAGCAGTTTTCCTGGTTCTGCTGCTAACAAATCAGGGCTGATACGCATAGGCTTCTTTAAGATCCTATCGGGCAAACTTAGACCAGCATTAGTTGTCAGAATACCATGACCAGCCTTGATGTGTCCCGCTTAGGATTTAGAAATGGATTCTAGTGAGTTACACTGTTGCTGCTGCTGCTGCTGCTAAGTCGCTTCAGTCGTTTCCGACTCTGTGCGACCCCGGAGACGGCAGCCCACGAGGCTCCACCGTCCCTGGGATTCTCCAGGCAAGAACACTGGAGTGGGTTGCCATTTCCTTTTCCAATGCATGAAAGTGAAAAGTGAAAGTGAATTCGCTCAGTCGTGTCCGACTCTTAGCGACCCCATGGACTGCAGCCCACCAGGCTCCTCCATCCATGGGATTTTTCAGGCAAGAGTACTGGAGTGGGGTGCCATTGCCTTCTCACACTGTTCAGTTCAGTTCAGTTCAGTTCAGTCGCTCAGTCGTGTCCGACTCTTTGCGACCCCATGAATCGCAGCACGCCAGGCCTCCCTGTTCATCACCATCTCTCGGAGTTCACTAGGTGACAATATACAGCCTTGACGCACTCCTTTTCCTATTTGGAACCAGTCTGTTGTTCCATGTCCAGTCCTAACTGTTGCTTCCTGACCTGCATACAGATTTCTCAAGAGGCAGGTTAGGTGGTCTGGTATTCCCATCTCTTTCAGAATTTTCCACAGTTTATTGTGATCCACACAGTCAAAGGCTTTGGCATAGTCGATAAAGCAGAAGTAGATGTTTTTCTGGAACTCTCTTGCTTTTTCCATGATCCAGCGGATGTTGGCAATTTGATCTCTGGTTCCTCTGCCTTTTCTAAAGCCAGCTTGAACATCAGGGAGTCCACGGTTCACGTATTGCTGAAGCCTGGCTTGGAGGATTTTGAGCATTACTTTACTAGCATGTGAGATGAGTGCAATTGTGCGGTAATTGGAGCATTCTTTGGCATTGCCTTTCTTTGGAATTGGAATGAAAACTGACCTTTTCCAGTCCTGTGGCCACTGCTGAGTTTTCCAAATTTGCTGGCAGATTGAGTGCAGCACTTTCACAGCATCATCTTTCAGGATTTGAAACACTCACACTGTTACTGACATGCAAAGAATTTACCCTGGCTGTTCTGTTGTTAGTAATGGCTGAAGTCAACATTTAAGAAAAGAAAAGAGAACATGTGTACTCTAAAGACTAAACTGGTAGCACTCAGTGAAAATACCTTGCATCTCTATGAAACAGAATATAAATGAGAGATGATGCATAGTGGCCTTAGTTACATTCTGACCGTGCCCTGGTATGGGAAGAGTGGTGTCAAATCTGACTTTACTCTCAGGGCCTCAGTTTTCTCAGCTACAGAATGGGCTAACAGCCCCCTGGAGGTGATGTGATGAGAGGATGCACATGAAAGAATGGAAATAACAACAGAGTCACAAGTATAAGGTGTTGGGCTTATGCTGCTGCTAAGTCGCTTCCGTCGTGTCCGACTCTGTGTGACCCCATAGACGGCAGCCCACCAGGCTCCTCCGTCCCTGGGATTCTCCAGGCAAGAACACTGGAGTGGGTTGCCATTTCCTACTCCAATGCATGAAAGTGAAAAGTGAAAGTGAAGTCATTCAGTCGTGTCCGACTCTTAGCGACTTCATGGACTGCAGCCAACCCTGGAGTAGGTTGCCAATGCCTTCTTCTTGGGCTTATAGTGGTCTTCATAAAAGGCAAACTTCAAACCAACATGAAGATCATCTGCCTGGATAGTTCTTTCTTCCTGTATAAAAGTCATAGTTCCCCAAACAGGGACTTCCCAGTGATACAGTGGTAAAGAATCTGCCTGCCAATGCAACAGAGATGAGTTTGATCCCTGGGTCAGGAAGATCCCCTGGAGAAGGAAATGGCAACCCACTCTAGTATTCTTACCTGGAAAATCACATGGACAGAGGAGCCCATCAGGCTACGCCCATGGGGTTGCAAAGAGTTGGACACAACTTAGCAACTAAACCAAAAACAAAACTGCATAAAAAAACAAAACAAAACAAAAAACCAAGAAGGGAGATATCACCTCACACCTTTCAGAATGGCTATCATAGAAAAGAAAACAAGCAACAAATATTGGCTAGGATGTAGAGAAAAGTGTACTATACTTTTGGTGAAAATATGAATTAGTGCAACCACTATGGAAAATAATATGAAGATTTCTCAAAAAAGAAAGAAAGAAAGAAAACAAAAACTAAAAACAGAACAACCAATTACCCAGCAATTCCACTCCTGAGTATATACCTGAGGTATATGAAAACACTAGTTCAAAAAGATACATGCATTCCAGTGTTCATAGTAGCATTGCAGACAATAGCCAAGATAGGTATCAATATCTTGACAACAGCCAAGCAAGTATCCATTAGCAGAAGACATGGTGTATAAACAATACCACTGAGCCATAAAAAAATAAAGAAGGAAATTTTGCCCTTTGGAACAACATAGATGGACTTGGAGGTTACTGTGCTAACTGCAAGAAAGCAGACAAGAGAAAGACAGATACCATATGACATCATTTTTATGTAGAATTTAAAAATAAAACAAGTGAGTGAATATAACAAAAAAGAAACAGACTCAGATACAGAGAATAAACAGCGGTTATCAGTAGGGAGAGGGGAGGGGCAGTATAGGTAGAGGGGAACAAGAGATACAAACTATTATGCATAAAATAATCTTCAAGGATCTATTGTACAACACAACAGTAGACAGTCAACATTTTATAACTAGAGTGAAAGTGAAAGGCACTTAGTCGTGTCTTTGTGACACCATGGACTATACAGTCCATGGAATTCTCTACGCCAGAACACTGGAGTGGGTAGCCTTTCCCTTCTCCAGGGGATCTTCCCAACCCAGGGATCCAACCCAGGGATCCAACCCAGGTCTCCTGCATTGCAGGCGGATTCTTTACCAGCTGAGCCACAAGGGAAGCCCACAAATGGAGTATAACCTTTAAAAATTGTGTGTCACTATATCGTACATCTGAGTATTATTGTACATCAATTTTACCTCGATTAAAAAAAAAAAAGAAAGAAACCAAGAAGACAGTGAAACTGGAACTGGCCGCTGTGCCCAGGGAGGAGAGGAGGCGCGTCTGATCCCAGGGACGCAGCCTGATCCGGTGACGCAGCCCGTCGCCGTCCTGCCCCTGCTGGGACCGTCAGTGCGGCAGGCCCTCCCTATCGATGGCGGTTCACTCTCTGTTCTCTGGAACAACCCAGCCAGCGGCCCTGGCAGCTCCAGGGCAGGGCCGCCCTGCGCTCCACGCCAGCTCAAGCCTCCTGATGTGTTCACCAGGGAACAGCCACAGCGCTGCTCCTCCCTGGGGTGACTGCTATCCATCAGCTTAGTTTCTACGGAGGGGAGTTCCCCAGGGCTGAAATGCCTTTCATTCTTCACAGGGAAGGATGAAACTGCCCTACACACCACACAGAATTTTGTTTTCTCAGCATGTAGCGACGGTTCCCCTGAGGGGGTTCTAGCCTTGCACAGCTTCCACCAGGGCACTGAAGCCAGAGCCACTGCTCTCCTGTGGTGAACTGACACGCGACCTTGTTGCTAATCAGATGCTAAGTGCTTCATTCAATACATTAGGCACTGTTAGGAATAAAAGTCAAAGATGCTCTTCAACTTCAAAAGGTCAGGCCTCAGAAAGCTACAAGGAGGCATGCTCACGAAAATATGAAAGCATCTGACATCTCCTTTTACTGTACAACATACGTCACAGTGAAGTCTGCATGCATGTGGCGGTCTCCAGACGTGACAGTGAGCGCCTAGATTTACCTGTTTCCGGTTCCCAGCACAACGCCTGGCCCAGGGCCAGAACTCTGCGCATGCGTAGCCCGGGAGGAGCTGACAAAACAGATGGCAGAGGTGCGCACCGAAAAACCGTGCTGTCACAGAAAGCTTGTGTTCAGGGACAGAGTGGAAGTCCCAACAGCTTACCAAGACAGAATGAGACAGTCCTGTGCAGTGCCCACTTGAGATGATTTACAAAGCGCTTACTGGAGAGCGGGCTTTTGGCCTAAGCCTGGAAGCAGGAGTTCAACAGGAGGGAGTGTCCAGGTGGGCAGGACGGCTTCCATGAAAGCCTCGTGTGACTGATGCTGGGCACACAGCTAGGAGGAGACAGGCCTTGTGCAAGCGGGCTCTGGACCTCTCAGGGGTCCCAGCTGCTCCTGACAGTTACTGATTTACGAGGCTAGAAGCTGTGCCAGTAGACAAGATGCGGGTTCCCTACACTCCTGAGAGAAAGGCTCTGATTCCAGCTAGAGAGATTTGAAAAGTTTAAGCTGTGTGTGAGAGAGAGAGAGAGAGAGAGAGAGAGAGAGGGAGGGAGAAGGAGAGGGAGAGCAAGAGAGGGGTTTTCCTTTACAGTATACCAAGCTTCTCTAAGTTTCAATGTTTTCAGCATGCTGCTGCTGCTGCTGCTGCTGCTAAGTCGCTGCAGTCGTGTCCGACTCTGTGCGACCCCACAGACGGCAGCCCACTGGGCTCCGCCATCCCTGGGATTCTCCAGGCAAGAACAGTGGAGTGGGTTGCCATTGCCTTCTCCAATGCATGAAAGTGAAGAATGAAAGTGAAATCGCTCAGTCGTGTCTGACTCAGTGACCCCATGGACTGCAGCCCACCAGGCTCCTCCGTCCATGGAAGTTTCCAGGCAAGAGTACTGGAGTGGGGTGCCATTGCCTTCTCCGGTTTTCAGTATATAACTCTTCAAATCTATCAAATATCTTTTGCTCCTCCTTTAGGTGCCAGTTGGAGAAAACCTGTAAAACTACTCTTAAAAACATTCTTTTCTTTCTTACCTCAGAAGAAAGAGGAGTGTAGCCCTGATTAAAGCAACCTTTTACACTCAGCCACCTCCCTCCTCCCAGATACCACTCCTCAGGGGCGGCCTGCCTTCACTTCCAAGGATGTCTGGAGGGGACTTCTGCATTAGTGCCCCCCAACAACAGCTCCACCTCGCTGAACTGACAGGATACGGTTTGCAGTACACCGAAGGGCGGGGATCTAACCACACCCCCGGCCAGGCAGGCACCTAGTGGGAAGTGCTGACGCAAAAGCCCATCCTCAGAGCACCACAGGGAGGCCGGACCACCAAGAGGGACAGGAACTCTCTGGAAGCCAGGACTAGTGTGGAATGACTGTCAGAATGCCCTGAGGTTCTAGCTGAAGAATGACTTTGGGAAGTAGGGGTAGCGGGTAAGAACTACCATTTTCTTTGCTCTTTCCACACGCCTGCCACCGACTCCCTCCTGCGTTACCCCCTCCTTCACCCCCCAGTCTCACAATTCCCAATTCTGTTTTTCAGCTGGGCAAGCTGAAGCCCATGGAGACTAGAATAACCATCCAAAGTCACAAAGCTGGTAGGTAGAATGAGTATTTCACACCATATCACTCCCCAAAGCTCATGAGAGGAGACAGCTGGCATTTAATAATTTTTAGTGATAGTCCGACTAAAGTCCGTCTAGTTAAGGCTATGGTTTTTCCAGTGGTCATGTATGGATGTGAGAGTGGGAGTGTGAAGAAGGCTGAGCGCTGAAGAATTGATGCTTTTGAACTGTGGTGTTGGAGAAGACTCTTGAGGGTCCCTTGGACTGCAAGGAGATCCAACCAGTCCATTCTGAAGGAGATCAACCCTGGGATTTCTTTGGAAGGAATGATGCTAAAGCTGAAACTCCAGTACTTTGGCCACCTCATGCGAAGAGTTGACTCATTGGAAAAGACTCTGATGCTGGGAGGGATTGGGGGCAGGAGGAGAAGGGGAAGACTGAGGATGAGATGGCTGGATGGCATCACGGACTCGATGTACGTGAGTCTGAGTGAACTCCGGGAGTTGGTGATGGACAGGGAGGCCTGGCGTGCTGCGATTCATGGGGTCACAAAGAGTCGAACACAACTGAGCGACTGAACTGAACTGAGTGATAGTCCCAAAACTGTCATCTCTTAACATTAGACTCTGCTCTTATAGGAGTGGTTTCCACTTATTAGCACCATGGATTGTTGAGATGAAGTTGGATAACATAAATTCTTTGGCAGAACATAATAGGATAGTTTAGGTCCTTAAACCAAAGCTCTGTTTCTATTTAAGATAGTCTGAAAAAGCTACAACATCAGCTTCTAATTCTCTGCCACCCACTTTCCCACTAGCTCAATACATTTTCCTTAATCATTAGGTATAATTTAACTTTTTGTTTGGGCTGGTTAGAAAGATGTTAAAAGGAAAATCAGAGCAACTTGCAAAATTTAATTTTGCTAAAAATTTGTGGAATAGCACATGGATTTCCTCTATAGTAGTTTAGTTTCTATATATTCTCGAGGAACAGGGGTCAACCAGCCTGCTTTTATTAAAAATATCAAAAGAAGAAATGGACAGGTGTAAGTCAAACAACTAAGCCTGCAGCTGTAGGACACATAACTTGTGTAAAATCTTTACATTTCATAGACAGTGTTGTACTAGATAGGTAAGAGCTTCAACTTCACAGGTGCAATTCTAGAATTATACTCTGAAACAGACAGACAATCTTAACTTTATATACAAGACCCAATAACATCCAATGCAGTGAAAGAAAGAAAGAAGAAGTTATTCTGAGAACCTCTGTCTTCAAACCCACATTACATCTCCTCCACCTTTGAACTGAATAGGACAAGAGAGAAGGATGGCAAGGCACCCAGGGGAGCCCACGGGGGTCTAATGACAGCGTACAACAGCATCTACTACATTAAAATGGGTCTCAAAACACAGGATGAACGGCTGGTGACTATTCCATGAGTGAAGAGCCCCTTGATGAGGAGAGAGTGGGCCTGAGGGGCTGCATTCCCCCAGTCCGCATCCTCAGGGTCTCAGCTGTCTCCAAGGTGAGGGCTCGGCTCTCAGGCGGTCAGGGGAGAAGGAAGAGGAGGGAAGAGCGCCTGCACACACGGAGCGGGGCTACTCTATGCCAGCAAAGTTTACCCAACAAGCTAGAGATACTGGAGGAAAAAAGCAATGGCTCTAAGACATGGAAGTAAGCTAATATCCATCAACAGAGGAATAGATAAAAACGAGGTGGTACATACATATAACGGAATATTACTCAGCCATAAGAGAATGGAATCATATCATTTGCAGCAGTGTGGCTGGACCAAGAGATCATATTAAGGAAGCCAGACGGAGAAAAACAAGTATATGATATCACTTACAGGTGGAAAATTTTAAAAAAAATAACACAGATGAACTTACAAACAGAAAGAGATCCACAAAGAAAACAAACTTATGGTTACCTAAGGGGAAAGGTGGGAGGAGTTTGGGATTAAATGAGGATAAATGAGGAGTTTGGGATTAACATATAGACACTAGTATATACATAAACTAGATAGTCAGCAAGGATCTACTGTATACCACAGGGAACTATTTTCAATACTGTGTAAATAACCTAGATGGGAAAAGAATCTAAAAAAGAGTGGATATACGTATAACTGATTCACTTTGCTTTACACTTGAAACTAACACAAAACTGTAGATCAACTATATTCTAATATAAAACTAAAATAAGTCAAAAAATAAATGGCTTGGAACAGTGTAGGAGACGTCAAGTGCAACCTTGGCCCATAAGAAGGGTCCACCGCACAGACCATTCACCTTGTCCTAAAAGTTCTGGTTACACAATTCTGACCTCCTGGACATGTGATTTCCCAACTCATGGGGGATGAGAAGCAGCAAATTCAAAGGCCAGAGACAACTACACAGATAACAGTAAGAACTGACAGCTGACCAAAAAGGTAAGGAAGACAATTATTTTAAAAAGGCAACCCATTTAAAAACTCTGCCACAGTCTGGGGCCACTGAGAGGGACGAATGGCTGTACAAACTTCAGTTGCTCTTGAGTCATTACCGTTTTCTGAGCACGCTAAAATAATTTATTAC
Source organism: Cephalophus harveyi (assembly GCA_006410635.1). Classification (NCBI taxonomy): domain Eukaryota; kingdom Metazoa; phylum Chordata; class Mammalia; order Artiodactyla; family Bovidae; genus Cephalophus; species Cephalophus harveyi. Next base: position 138,677 of record SJYT01017426.1, read on the forward strand.
AAATGTAGGAGAGAAATATGGTTTGGTAGCAGAACATATAAAAGAGATTTAGGAATTCTAGTTCACACTAAGTTCATGGTGAATTAAGCGTGCCTGGGACTGCACCTGCAGTCTGAGAACACGGGAACAGAGGCTGGGGATGGGTGTGAGGGTGGGGAGATAACCCCTCTGAACCTCCTGGTCAGATGCAACCATTTCTGGACCCATTTTGAGAACAAAAAATAAGTGTGCATTCAGATGAGAGGCACTAGAACCCTGAGATTTGAAAAAGTAATATAAGAAACATTTTTTTGGTGGTTGCTGTTGTTTTTAGGTAGAGGGACGGTATGGGGACGGGGGCAGTGGGGTATGTAAACTTAGCCTGGCATGCGTGCAGGATTGAACGGGAGCCGCTGAAGCAGGGTAGCGGGTATCCTGGGATTCCGGGGGTGTGATACACATCTGTATCCTACAAATGAACCTCACGAGGTTTTTATACATCTGACCACATCTGTAAGTATCACAGGCTCAGAAGCCCTGTTTCTTAAACTAGGGGAACCCAGAGAGTGGGTGACAGTGGGCACCTGAAGCAACAAGGTACCTGGCTCTGGTCGGGGTCAGGTGGGGAGTTTACAAACTGGTCATACAAACACCTGGTCTGTGGTTTGCACAATCTCCCTCCTCTGAGTTGGTTTTAAATATGAATGGATTTAACAGGCAAAGATATTCCCAGATTTCTTTAAACCACCTACAGCTGGGCTTTCAGCAGGCATGGTGACAATGGTCTAGAAGTGAGGGCAGCTTCTCCCCTACACTCCCCTGGGCCACTAGCTTCCATAATTCACACACCTCCTTTTAAGCGGAAACAAACACACCTCCTAGCCCACTTCATTGATATAACCTACCTCCCTCAGCATTTTGAGTTTGCATTGTCTGCCCTAGAGTACTTTTCACTCTCATGCATTGGAGAAGGAAATGGCAACCCACTCCAGTGTTCTTGACTTGAGAATCCCAGGGACGGGGGAGCCTGGTGGGCTGCCATCTATGGGGTCGCACAGAGTCGGACACGACTGAAGTGACTTAGCAGCAGCAGCAGCCCTAGAGTAACACTTCTACTTGACTTAAACATAATAAGATATTTTCGTATTTAAAACAGGGACATATCATGGAGCAAAGCAAAACATATATTCACTTTTAAGAGAAAAACCTCTGCTAGCCCTGAGGTGTGGAAGGACTTCTAAGGTAGGCAGTTTTCCAAAGGTCACCAAAGGCTGTACTCTGTTATCTGAAGGGAAGCATCTTGCCTTTAAAGCAGTGGTTCTCACCCATGGGCAACTGTGTTCCCAGGCAATGTTTGGAAATGTTTTTGGTTGCCACAATTGGAAGGGGGGACAAGGGGTGCTATTAGTGATAGTGGGTGGAGGCCAGGGACCCCGCTGAGCATCTACATGGCACAGGACAGCCCCCAAAACCAAGAATCAGCCCAGCTGAAAGTGCAAAGGCTGAGAAACCCTGCCTTAGGGGACTGTTTGAGAAAGGCTGGTCTGTAGCAGTTAGGGTATTTGGAGGCTCCTCAGCCACCCTGGAGGCATCAAAACGTCCTGCCTTGTGGCCCCTCCTCCATTCCCCACCTGTCTGGGCATTACCAGCCTTTCTTCTACCCTCAATGCACCCAGCTTGGCTCCATCCTGAATGTATTAACACCACACCCTTCCAACCCTATTTGTCTTTCAAGGTTGCCTCAATATTACCTTCTCCTAGAAGCTGACCCCAAAATCCCCTTGCCAACATAAGATTCCTTCCTTCTGTTTTTAAAAATTAAATGAAAAAATTCATTTTAAAAGTGAAAACAATAAGAAAACAAAATACCGCCTTGATAATATCACAAATATGACAGCCTCTGTCTCATGTTGTCCCGTCTGTCTGTGTGTATACACCTCCTTTAGGACTCACAGCCTTGCCGTCTGACAGGCAGCGAGAGCGGATGCTCCTGATATGGTTAAACGCCTGGGCTCTGCACCCAGGTGCAAGGGTCCTGGGCTTCTGTGCTGCGATCATGGGCAAGGTTCCCCACTTTTCTTTATTAAAAAGGGGTGAGAGCACCCTCAGGGGACTGGGCTGTCAGGACGATGAGACCTAAGGTGGGGGGTGTCTCTGGCAGCCTGGGGATGCCCCCAGGGCGGGTCCACTCCACATCCCACAGCAGACGGGGTCTCTCTGTAGAACCCTGTTTGCACAGGAAGAGAGACAGAACTGGCGTGAGATGCACTCGTGTCCCCTGAACGGTGCCGCCTGACGCCAGAGCTGGGATTCTCTGGCAGTCCAGTAAGACACTTGAGAAGGTGTCCATTCCTAAAATAGAGATTAAATACCCACCCACCTTCTTGGAGGAGGAAATGGCAACCCACTCCATTGTTTCTGCCTGGAAAGCCCCATGGACGAGGAGCTTGGTGGGCTGCAGTCCACTGGGTTGCAAAGAGTCAGACACAATTAAGCATATACCCACCCACCTATGTCCACAGTAAGAGCCTAGTCTCATTTGCGTGTCCGTTGTAGGATTCTTAAAATTAATCTTCACATTTTGCTGTGACCCCTGAATATCATTCCAGTACTAACTTCCTTTAGAGTCTAGGCTGACTATGTAGACCTTGTCTCCCAGGTGGTAACAAACACTGAGAAAGCACCAAAAATTGCAACTAGCTATTGAACAAATATCAACAGAAGGACGCTGGAACTCGCCAAAAGAAGATACCCCATGTCCAAAGACAAAGAAGAAGCCACAGTGAGATGGTAGGAGGGGTGCAATCACAATAAAATCAAATCCCATACCCGCTGGGTGGGTGACCCACAAACTGGAGAACAATAAAACCAAAGAAGTTCTCCCACTGTTGTGAAGGTTCTGAACCCCACATCAAGCTTCCCCATATGGGGATCTGTCAAAGGAGCTGGGAATCCACAAGGAATATGGCCAGGATGGGCAGCGGGATTTTCACAGAAATATAGGACTACCACAGAACTTCCATAGAACTGGGGGAAACAGGGATTGAATACTGGAGTGGCTAGCCTTTCCCTTCTCCAGGGTATCTTCCCAACCCAGGGATTGAACCCAGGTCACCCGCATTGTGGGCAGATTCTTTACCAGCTGAGCCACAAGGGAAGCCTAAGAATACTGGAGTGGGTAGCCTATCCCTTCTCCAGCAGATCTTCTTGACCCAGGAATCAAACTGGGGTCTCTTGCATTGCAGGCGGATTCTTTACCAGGGGAAACAGAGACTGCAGTCTTGGGGGACACAAGCAAAATCTTGTGCACACCAGGACTCAGAGGAAAGCAGCAGTAACCCCACGGAAGACTGAGCCACAACTACCTGTGAGTGCTGGAAGGTCTCCTGTGGAGGTGTGGGTGGCAGGGGCTCTCCACAGGGCCAGGGCCACTGGCAGCAGTCCAGGAAGGCCCCCCTTGCATTAACTCTCTTGGAGGTCACCACTGACCCTATCACAGAGCCCGTGGACCCCAGGGCTGGGTCACCTCAGGCCAAACAACTACCAGGGAGGTAGTTAATCCAACATCTACCCATCAGTAGATGCTGGATTAAAGCTTTAATGATCAAGGCTCTGCCCACCAGAGCAAGACCCAGTTTTCCCCACCACCAGTTCCTCCCATCAGGAAGCTTATGTAAGTCTCTTAGCCTCCTCAATTAGAGGGCAGTCAGAAGAAGCAAGAAGAACACACAATGGCTAAAGCAAAACCCACATTACAGAAGGTTAATCAGGATGAAAAAAGCAGAGAGTTATGTCCCGGATGAAGGGACACAATAAAATCCCAGAAAAACAACTAAATGAAGCAGAGATAGGCAATATTCCACAAAAAGAATTCAGAATTATAGTAAAGATGATCCAAGATCTTAGGAAAACAATGAAGAAGATGCAAGAAATGTTTGCAAAGACCTACAAGAACTAAAGAACAAACAGAGACGTATAATACAGTAGAAGGAATCAATAGCAGAATGACTGAGGCAGAACAGACAAATGACCTGGAGGACAGAATGGTGGAAATCATTGCCACAGAACAGAAAATAGAAAAAGAATCAAATGAAATGAAGACATCCTAGGAGACCTCTGGAACAACATTAAATAACACCAACATTCACATTATAGGGGTCCCAGAAGGAGAAGAGAGAGAAGAAGGACCTGAGAAAGTATTGGAAGAGATGACAGCTAAAAACTTCCCTAACATGGGAAAGGAGAACAGTCAACCAAGTCCAGGAAGCATAGACAGTCCCAGGTAGGATAAACCCAAAGAAGAATACATGGAGACATATAGCAATCAAACTGACAAAAATTAAAAACAAATATAAAATATTAAAAGCAACATGGGAAAAACAAAAATATCATACAAGGGAACTCCCATCAGGCTATCCTTTGATTTCTCAACAGAAACTCTACAAGCCAGAAGGGAATGGCATGACATATTTAAAGTGATGAAAGGGAAGAACCTACAACCAAGAATACTTTACCCAGCAACAGTCTCCTTCAGATTTGATGGAGAAATCAAAAGCCTTCTAGACTAGCATAATTTAAGAGAATTCAGTACCACCAAACCAGCTTTACAACAAATGCTAAAGGAACTTCTCTAAGCAGGAAACACAAGAGAAGGAAAAGACCTACAGAAAATAAACCCAAAACAATTAAGAAAAAGGTAACAAGATCACACATAAACATAAATGGATTAAATGCACCAACCAAAAACAGACTGGCTCAACAGATGAAAACATGTGTATGTATGCACTCCACTTATCACAGCACTCTGCTTGACTCCCCCAGATTGTATGTAATTGTTTTATACTGTTAGGTTACTCATGTTCCCATTATGGCTTGCAACTGTAATTATCTTTTGTTTTTTATTTGGCTATTGATTGTGAAAACTGATAAACATCTTTTATTATCCAATTCAGTTGCCTAGTCGTGTCCAACTCTTTGCGATCCCATGAATCGCAGCACGCCAGGCCTCCCTGTCCATCACCAACTCCCGGAGTTAATGGAGAAATCAAAAGCCTTCTAGACTAGCATAATTTAAGAGAATTCAGTACCACCAAACCAGCTTTACAACAAATGCTAAAGGAACTTCTCTAAGCAGGAAACACAAGAGAAGGAAAAGACCTACAGAAAATAAACCCAAAACAATTAAGAAAAAGGTAACAAGATCACACATAAACATAAATGGATTAAATGCACCAACCAAAAACAGACTGGCTCAACAGATGAAAACATGTGTATGTATGCACTCCACTTATCACAGCACTCTGCTTGACTCCCCCAGATTGTATGTAATTGTTTTATACTGTTAGGTTACTCATGTTCCCATTATGGCTTGCAACTGTAATTATCTTTTGTTTTTTATTTGGCTATTGATTGTGAAAACTGATAAACATCTTTTATTATCCAATTCAGTTGCCTAGTCGTGTCCAACTCTTTGCGATCCCATGAATCGCAGCACGCCAGGCCTCCCTGTCCATCACCAACTCCCGGAGTTCACTCAGACTCACGTCCATGGAGTCGGTGATGCCATCCAGCCGTCTCATCCTCTGTCGTCCCCTTTTCCTCCTGCCCCCAATCCGTCCCAGCATCAGAGTCTTTTCCAATGAGTCAACTCTTTGCATGAGGTGGCCAAAGTACTGGGGTTTCAGCTTTAGCATCATTCTTTCCAAAGAAATCCCAGGGTTGATCTCCTTTAGAATGGACTGGTTGGATCTCCTTGCAGTCCAAGGGACTCTCAAGAATCTTCTCCAATACCACAGTTCAAAAGCATCAATTCTTCGGCGCTCAGCTTTCTTCACACTCCAACTCTCACATCCATACATGACCACTGGAAAAACCATAGCCTAGACTAAATGGACCTTTGTTGGCAAAGTAATATCTCTGCTTTTCAATATGCTATCTAGGTTGGTCATAACTTTTCTTGCAAGGAGTAAGCGTCTTTTAATTTCATGGCTATTATGATTATATAACTATTACTCAATACCACTGCATCATGATTGGTCAACAGAAAAATAACAGAATGATATATCACCAAAGCTATGATTTAATAGAAATATCTGTAATCATTTTTTAAAATCCAGATGCATATCAAATTATCTTGAAATTTCTTGAAAAATACAAATGCCTAGGCATTGTTTTTTATTCTCCAGAGCTCTAGATGATTCTAATAGCAGCTGTGTTTAAAAACAAATGGACTATAAGATTATCTCTTATGTTTATCTAGTTTGTTTCACTTTTTCTATTTCATATTCAGTGCTCCCGTTCCATTTAGTTGATGTTTTCCAATTTCTCATCTCTTTGTCTGATGTCCTTTCTCAAACCTTTATCAAGCGTAGTAGAAAACCTTTTGTATACATATATACAAATAACATGTATAGTATATATATTTTAGAAAACTTATGAATTTTTGCCTAACTAAAAAAGTTATGACATTTTGATTCTACTTATTTGACTTAGTATGAATAGAATGCTAGGTTTCTACTTAAGAAAAAAACAGATATGCAACAAGCAACAAAGGTTTGTTGTATAGCACAGGGAACTATAGTTAATAACTTATAATAACCTATAATGGAAATTAATTTTGAAAATAATATATGTGTATATGTATAACTGAATCACCTTGCTGTGCACCTGAAACATGGTAAGTCAACTATACATCAATAAAATATATATTTAACCAAAAAAAGAGGTTATCACAAACGTGAGCCCCATCAGGTTAGACAGAACCCACATGACAATCCAGGTTCCTTACAGCCATATTGCATACGCAGAGCCAACTGAGGGACAAAGCCGTAACAACAGGGGTATAAGCAGATCTGGTGTGTGATCCCGTTCTCATTCTAGAGATGGGACAGTAGGGTCAAGCAATGAATGAGCTGCTTTCACTCCCAGAGTTCTGCAAAGGGCATGTGAAAGCGGCCATGAATTATTTTGAGTTAGGTAGGTGGGGATCTCAGATGGCAATGGAGATAACAGATATAGTTTATATCAGAGCTAGCTTGTCCGGATCACACACAAGCCTTTGGTTGTTCCTGGATGTTCCATTTTCCTTTATAAATTCATTGCAGCCAAGATGGGATGTTGTCAAGCTTCATGAAAAGACAAAACCCAGCTGACAAACTAAATTCATCTCATGATTTGCCAAAAGGAGGGAAAAAAGATCCTAATTATTCTGTGCACTTAGTTGCTCAGTTATCACCAACTCTTTGCTAAAATTATTCTAGCAAAATAGAATTATTCTAGCACCGTCATGAAACAGGTAAACAAGAAACAGACATTCATGTGCTCTGCCACAGAATGCCTTACAGTCTGAGTTTAGTTTCAAAGGACAGTCACAGTGACTTCAGGGGTACGGCTGCTGCTTACTTAGTAAGTAAATGTGATTAAGAGGCTGAAGGCTTTCTGTTTTCATAAAGATGTCCTATGTAAAACACAACAGCAGCAGATAAAAGGGAAATCGAGACTGAGGGTGCAGGACCTGCCTGACGGTCCAGTGGCTAAGCCTGTGCTCCCAAAGCAGGGGGCCCAGGTTTGATTCCTGATCAGGGAACCAAATCCCACATGTCACAACTAAGAGTGTGCACACTGCAACTTTAAAAAAACAGAACACCCACATTCTGCAACTAAGACCCAGCACAGCCAAGGCAATTAATTAAACAGTTAATTAATTTTTTTAAAAAAAGACTAAGGATGAATGCACTTTTAAGAAGGTATGGAATGGAGATGTCAACCCACATTTAACCTGGAAGTCAAAGGCAAGGTCCTGTACACTCCTCACCTCATTTAATCATCACAACTGACCTTGATGGGCTCATTGAGTGTGAAATAACTGTGTTTCAGTGGCTGAACAATGTGTCCAAGGCCACACACCTAGTCAGGCAGAGGCAGAGGCAAGAACTGAAATGTCTACTTGACTCCAAGGCCCTGCCTTTTACTTGGTAAATGCTGAGCTCCATGAATGATAAAAGCAGAGTAAAGAACACTGAAAGCCAGCTTTAGATAGTGCAAATGAAAATAGGATATGAAACAAGGAAAAGTAAATGTGAGAAGAGAAACACTTGTTTCTCTGTGGGAAAAAACTGAACTTTTCACACCAGATTTGCTGCATGCAGAGCCCAGAGCCAGTGCAGAGCAATCGTGGTGCAGAGCATCCAGGGGCCCAAAGAAGAGGAGACTCTCTATCAACCGAGGCAGCCCGTTGCTTCCAAAGATGTCCACCAGCACTCACGGAGCAGCAGAGTCTGTGCCGTCCAAGGGGCCCCACCTGGCGCTGACATCCTCTCTGGAAGAGGCTGACGTCCCAGATGGTGACTGATAGTCAACTGTCCCCTGGAGTGTGAGAGTCTCGGCTGTAGGACCCTTCATAGACCATCTCCTGATTTCACAGGACAGGAAAAAGAAACTTTGATGTGTTAGCCTAATTGCACAGTACCTGCTTGCAGGACCAGCTGACCGCAACAGAGATGAGCCACCCAGGTCTGTCTCAAGACACTCACATGGTTATGAGACAGGTCCACAGCAAGGGTAACCTGCGAGCAAAAGCGGACCCAACTTACACACGTGGATGCACTCTGTCCTTCTGCCAGCTCAGCTCGGGTGCACAGGCACTGTCTCCCACGACGCTACTGTCTCTCCACCACTCCTTGTCTCTCTCTGACTGCCATGCCAAATTCCACTTAAGAACCAGCATTCTCCTGATTTATTACCCACCTCACTCAGATTCAATGCAACTGCCTTTTATTTTTTTTTTTAAATCTAATTTGCCCCCAAAGGATGAAGATGTGTGGCCACTGAGAAAAGGTCACAAGAATGTGTGGCCATCTTTGCCAGGAATTCCAAATGGAGAGCTCCCCAAAGGTCATCTCTGTAGTTTCCTCTGCGTTTATCAGAAAAGATTTAGAACACACAGACCAGCAGAGAACTGCACTGTGTACTGCCTACCTCGATTTAATAAATGACAACCTTTGCTCATAGTTGCGTCCAGATATTTTGAAAGGAAATCTCAGGTTACAGCTATACTTGAAGCTCCCATTTGTATCCATCCTTGCCCCCATCCTCTTCATCAAACAATCACGCCACTGAAGCTGCTGTGAACCTGCCCTGCCAGGTTACTATACAACCTAAACCTCCATACATGTAAAAAGTGTTTCTTTCTTAAATTCTATAGTATTCTCTTCTGCATTACCTCTGATATGTTGCTTCTCCCTCATTCACCATTGCAAGGTTATCTATATTGATACAGCCATATTATTGAAGTATTCATTTTAACAGCTTCTTTTCATGAGCTACAATCTTTAAGAAGTGTTCCTTTTAATGGCTGTGTAGTATTCCATCATATGAGGATTCCAACAATTCAGTTGCTGGTGAAAGTCTCAGCTGTGCTTCATTTATTTACCACCATAAACAATGCTGTGCTGTCGAATCCTCTACTTGTCTCCTTGTATGAGTGAAGGGGCATCTCCAGGACACACTGAGAGGTGGAACTGATAGACCACCTTCAGTTTTGCAGGAAGCCGACTACACACTTTTCTAAATGGTGGTACCAATTCACATCATATGAGAGTGGTAACTGCTTCTCATCCTCATATAAATCACACAATTAGAGTTTAACTTTGGATAAATGGATGGGTATGAATATTTTTCTTTAATATTTATTCCCATTCACATTTCAATGTGATGAGGAATTTGCACTTTTGAGTCAGAATCTTGGCTCTGTAATCTGTAACACTGGTCATGCTCCTTGACTTCACCAAACTTTGCTTTTTGTGTATATAAAAATGTGGGCATAACAGCATCTTCCTAGAGGCATTATTATGATTAAATAATGTGCTTAAAGTGCCTAATTCAATATGTCTGGTACACAGCTGCTGCTGCTGCTGCTAAGTCATTTCAGTCGTGTCTGACTCTGTGCAATCCCATAAACAGCAGCCCACCAGGCTCCTCTGTCCCTGGGATTCTCCAGGCAAGAATACTGGAGTGGGTTGCCATGTCCTTCTCCAATGCATGCATGCAGGCTAAGTCGCTTCAGTTGTGTCTGACTCTGTGTGACCTCATGGACAGCAGCCCACCAGGCTCCACTGTCCACGGGATTCTCTAGGCAAGAATACTGGAGTGGGTTACCAGTTCCTTCTCCATTGGCACACAGCAAGTGTTCATAAATGTTAATTTCTATCACCATCCTCTTCCCCACCAAAAAGCAGTCAATGTAAAAGCCTGCCCTTTGGGTGTAAATCCATTTTACAGAGGGTGAAACTGAGAAGTTAACTGGATGGATCTCCAGGGTCACTCTGACTTGCTAAAGTAGAGCCAGGACTCAGGGATTCCAAGACCCAGAGTCTGCCTATCACTACGGTGCACTGCCTCTCATATCCCTCTACAGTCATGGTGCCCAACAGTCAGAGAATAAATCAAAGTGAACACAAATCAGCTAAGCAACCAAGAGGTCCGACCAGAGCTTGGTGAAATCACTGTCTAAGCTTGCAAAGAGATGTACTTTATGTTCAAGTACACGGGTGGGTAGTACCACATTTAATTTAAAAGCCTGCTCACTCACTTTTTATTAGCCACAATCTTAATGAAACAGTCACCCATAAAGAGGCAGCCTGTAACCACCAGCAACCCAGTTGTGTGATGTCCCTGTAGGAGGAGTTCCAGGCTTCCTTCCTAGCAACGGGCTACTACACTCACATACGCCTCCCGGGCCCCGGCCTCAACGGCCAGTCAAGGGCCTGTGACAGGGCCGACCCAGCCAAGCCACCTGCAGCCCTGCCTCCACCAGGCTCTTCCATTAGCATCCAATCAGGAGTTAAAGTGCCCATGAGGTCCTCATATTTTCTGCCTGGGCAGCTGCTGTGACACTCTTGCTCAAACTGTTATAAAGTTATCAAGTTGCTAAGCTTACAGGTCGGGTGACCAGATTTGCAAGGCTGCTCCACATCATAAAGGCTTTGACAGGCCACGTGGTCTCCATGATCATGTGTATCTAAGTGGGGAAGGGCTCTTCTAAGAACTTAGAAGAAGTCTCCAATGTTAGCAAACTTTAAACAATGTGCACTGCAGGAAAAGGAGGGGCTTGGAACACAGAAAACACATGGCTCTGTATCAAAACAAAGCAAAGTCCCACATTTAGGGAGGAAACTTTGTTCCTGAGTTGCAGCTGAACAGTGAAGTGCTAGTCAGTATTATGCTCCCTTCTGCCGGTAAAAGTAAAAACACGCAGACACAACAGCAGCAAAAGTTAGGATGGGATTAAGTGAAAGGCAGAGGCTGCTGCAAGAATATCCACGAGGAGCTGGTTCAGCGGTACAGAAATAACAGTTTGAGCATCGAGAGATGCACAGAGGCCCTACAGAGGAAGCCTGGACAGGGAGGAGTGAGATGAAGATACTTGCCATGATTTCTCTCCCCAGGGGCCTGCCCCAGGCTGAGAGGTAAAGAAAAACAATAGATGCCCTAAAAACAAGCCCATTACCCTACTGGCAACTGTCTTGAGGGCCAAATGGAGGTGCCCTGAAGTGGAAGAGAGGGTGAAGCAGAAGCCACTGCTAAGTGTCAGCTCAGAACAGGCGTGCCAGGACAGCTGCCCATCTAGCAAACGTGAATAGCTTTAAAGGGGCAGAGACCATCAGATGCAAACATTCCAACACCTCCTTCGGCATTACCCACCTTCACCACAGCATCCATCCACCTGACCCTGAACATGTGCTCACCCCTGAGGACAATACCTGGAGATGCTGTGATAAGGCCAACTATTAGATCAAGGCACACTTTGACAACCACTTTTGAGAGTGCTTTCTAGAGGGCTTCTCATTCAGAAAAGAACATTCTCTAGGAGACTTTGTTGTCAACGATGATAAACCATGAGAAGCAAGGTACCCGTCTTTCACTAAGAACTTTTTCCCCTTCTTCTGAACCTGAGGTTATATACTGTCTATAGAATGTGGGTAAATTAAAATAAAAACATAAGCAGATAATATCACTTATAACCCCAACCACTATTTACAAGTTAGCATATATCCTTTGAATGTACTCATAAGTAACACATAAAGAGTCACACGGGCATATAGAATCCTAGTTCCAACAGTAATGGTGTGATATACAATTTAACAATTTAAAGCCTATAATTTAGTTATTTGCAAAAATGAGGGTTACACCACTTTCCCCATAGATCAGTGAGGGTTACGAGAGATGATGCAGACAAAGCACACAACTCAGTCCCGACACGGAAGCACTTGCTAAGTGACAGCAGACATCATCGCTACAAGTTTCTCATTCATCTGGGCTCTGTTCGTTTCCTATTCCTGCTGAAACAAATTACCGCAAACTTCGTGACTTGAAACAACACACATTTATTATGCTAGAGCTCTGCAGGTCAGAGGCTAAAATGGTTTCAATTAGGCCGAAATTAAGACTCCCGAAGGCTCTGGGGGAGAATTCATTTCCTCTCCTAGCTTCAGATGGCTTCTGGCACTCCCTGGCTTCAGGCCTCTGCTTCCACCTTCAAAGCCACAGCCTCGCTCTTCCAATCTCTCAGACTCTGACCCTCTGTTTCTGTCCTCACATCTCTTTCTGCTTTCCTCTTATAAAGACCCTTTTGATTATATTGGAGGCAGTTGGTAATCCAGGATAACATTTCCATCTCAAAAGTAACTTAATCACACACGCAAAATCCCTTTTATCATGTAAGGTAACATATTAATAAAGCCTAGGGATTAGGATGTGGACATGTGTGGGAGGAAGGTGTGTTATTTGACCAACCAGATGCTCTTACAAGATTAAGCCATTTGAAGATGGTAACATGAATACAGTGGAATTATTTTTCTCCAGTTTGTCTAAATTCTTTCCATAAAAGTAACATATTTGTTGTCAAATCCTATTGATCTATTCTTTTGTCATTTCTCCCACTTCATTTTAAGCCTAGGAATTCCTTCCATACCCAGTCAGGTTTGTGTATGTGGTCATGTGCACAGATCTGTATTTGACTCATTCTTACAGTTTCAAAAAATACAGAAATACATAAAGTCAGATTAAATTATGTATAATCGTAAGGGATTTGATTTAGGTCTAACGGTTTTCCCTACTTTTTTCAATTTAAGTCTGAATTTGGCAATAAGGAGTTCATGATCTGAGCCACAGTCAGCTCCAAGTCTTGTTTTTGCTGACTCTATAGAGCTTCTCCATCATTGGATGCAAAGAATATAATCAATCTGATTTCGGTGTTGACCATCTGGTGATGTCCATGTGTAGAGTCTGCTCTTGTGTTGCTGGAAGAGGGTGTTTGCTATGACCAGTGCGTTCTCTTGACAAAATTATGTTAGCCCTTGCCTTGCTTTGTTTTGTACTCCAAGGCTAAATTTGCCTGTTACTCCAGATTTCTCTTGACTTCCTACATTTGCATTCCAGTCCCCTACAATGAAAAGGACATCTTTTTTGGGTGTTAGTTCTAGAAGGTCTTGTAGGTCTTCATAGAACCGTTCAACTTCAGCTTCTTCAGTGTTACTGGTTGGGGCACAGACTTGGATTGCTGTGATACTGAATGGCTTGCCTTGGAAACAAACAGAGATCATTCTGTTGTTTTTGAGATTGCATCTAAGTACTGCATTTTGGACTCTTTTGCTAATTATGAGGGCTACTCCATTTCTTCTAAGGAATTCTTGCCCACAGTAGTAGATATAGTGGTAATCTGAGTTAAATTCACCCATTCCGATCCATTTTAGTTCGCGGATTCCTAAAATGTCGATGCCATCTCCTGTTTGACCACCTCCAATTTGCCTTGATTCATGGACCTAACATTCCAGTTTCCTATGCAATATTGCTCTTTACAGCATCAGACCCTGCTTCCATCTCCAGTCACATCCACAACTGGGTGCTGTTTTTTGTTTTGGCTCCCTCCCTTCATTCTTTCTGGAGTTATTTCTCCACTGTTCTCCAATAGCATATTGGGCACCTACCGACCTGGGGAGTTCATCCTTCAGTGTCCTATCTTTTTGCCTTTTCATACTGTTCATGGGGTTCTCAAGGCAAGAATACTGAAGTGGTTTGATATCCCCTTCTCCAGTGGACCACGTTTCATCAGAACTCTCTATCATGACCCATTTGTCTTGGGTGGCCCTACATGGCATGGCTCATAGTTTCATTGAGTTAGACAAGGCTGTGGTCCATGTGATCAGCTTGATTAGTTTTCTGTGACTGTGGTTTTCATTCTGTCTGCCCTCTGATGGTTAAGGATAAGAGATTTATGGAAGCTTCCTGATGGAAGAGACTGAGTGGGAAACTGGGTCTTATACTAATGGGCAGGGCCATGCTCTTTAATCTTTAATCCAATTTTCTGTTGATGGGCAGGCTCCTTATTGGAAAATTGAATTGAAGAAAGTCAGGAAAACCACTAAACCATTCAGGTATGACCTAAATCAATCCTTTATTATTATACAGTGGAGGTGAGAAACAGATTCAAGGGCCTAGATCTGATAGACAGAGTGCCTGAAGAACTAAGGATAGATATTCGTGACATTGTACAGGAAGCAGTGATCAAGACCATCCCCAAGAAAAAGAAATGCAAAAAGGCAAAATGGCTGTCTGAGGAGGGCTTACAAATAGCTGTACAAAGAAGAGAAGCTAAAGGCAAAGGAGAAAAGGAAAAGATATACCCATTTGAATGCAGAGTTTCAAAGAATAGCAAGGAGAGACAGTAAAGCATTTTTCAGTGATCAATGCAAAGAAATAGAGGAAAACAATAGAATGAGAAAGACTAGAGATCTCTTCAAGAAAATTAGAGACATCAAGGGAACATTTCATGCAGAGATGGGCACAATAAAGGACAGAAATGGTATGGACCTAACAGAAGCAGAAGATATTAAGAAGAGGTAGCAAAAACACACAGAAGAACTGTACAAAAAAGATCTTCACGAACCAGATAACCACGATTGTGTGACCACTCACCTAGAGCCGGACATCCTGGAATGGGAAGTCAAGTGGGCCTTAGGAAGCATCACTACGAACAAAGCTAGTGGAGGTGACGGAATTCCAGTTGAGCTATTTCAAATCCTAAAAGATGATGCTGTGAAAGTGCTGCACTCAGTATGCCAGCACATTTGGAAAACTCAGCAGTGGCCACAGGACTGGAAAAGGTCAGTTTTCATTCCAATCCCAAAGAAAGGCAATGCCAAAGAATGCTCAAACTACTGCACAGTTGCACTCATCTCACACGCTAGTAAAGTAATGCTCAAAATTCTCCAAGCCAGAGGAACCAGAGATAAAATAGCCAACATCCGTTGGATCACAGAAAAAGCAAGAGAGTTCCAGAAAAACATCTATTTCTGCTTTACTGACTACACCAAAGCCTTTGACTGTGTGAATCACAACAAACTGTTGAAAATTATGAAACAGATGGGAATACCAGACCACCTGACCTGCCTGCTGAGAAATCCATATGAAGGTCAAGAAGCAACAGTTAGAACTGAACATGGAACAACAGACTGGTTCCAAATAGGGAAAGAAGTACATCAAGGCTGTACATTGTCACCCTGCTTATTTAAGTTACATGCAGAGTACATCAGGTGAAATGCCAGGCTGGATGAAGCAAAAGCTGGAATCAAGACTGCCGGGAGAAATATCAATAACACCAGATATGCAGATGACACCACCCTTATGGCAGAAAGTGCAGAAGAACTAAAGAGCCTCTTGATGAAAGTGAAAGAGGAGAGTAAAAAACTTGGCTTCAAGCTCAACATTCAACAAATTTGGAAAACTCAGCAGTGGCCACAGGACTGGAAAAGGTCAGTTTTCATTCCAATCCCAAAGAAAGGCAATGCCAAAGAATGCTCAAACTACTGCACAGTTGCACTCATCTCACACGCTAGTAAAGTAATGCTCAAAATTCTCCAAGCCAGAGGAACCAGAGATAAAATAGCCAACATCCGTTGGATCACAGAAAAAGCAAGAGAGTTCCAGAAAAACATCTATTTCTGCTTTACTGACTACACCAAAGCCTTTGACTGTGTGAATCACAACAAACTGTTGAAAATTATGAAACAGATGGGAATACCAGACCACCTGACCTGCCTGCTGAGAAATCCATATGAAGGTCAAGAAGCAACAGTTAGAACTGAACATGGAACAACAGACTGGTTCCAAATAGGGAAAGAAGTACATCAAGGCTGTACATTGTCACCCTGCTTATTTAAGTTACATGCAGAGTACATCAGGTGAAATGCCAGGCTGGATGAAGCAAAAGCTGGAATCAAGACTGCCGGGAGAAATATCAATAACACCAGATATGCAGATGACACCACCCTTATGGCAGAAAGTGCAGAAGAACTAAAGAGCCTCTTGATGAAAGTGAAAGAGGAGAGTAAAAAACTTGGCTTCAAGCTCAACATTCAGAAAACTAAGATGATTGCATCTGGTCCCATCACTTCATGGCAAATAGGTGGGGAAACAATGGAAACAGTGAGAGCCTTTATTTTGGGGGGCTTCAAAATCACTGCAGATGGTGACTGCAGCCATGAAATAAAAAGACACTTGCTCCTTGGAAGAAAAGCCATGACCAACCTAGACAGCATATTAAAAAGCAGAGACATTACTTTGCCAACAAAAGTCTGTCTAGTCAAAGCTATGGTTTTTCCAGTAGTCAGGTATGGATGTGAGTTGGACTATAAAGAAAGTTGAGTGCCGAAGAACTGATGCTTTTGAACTGTGGTGTTGGAGAAGACTCTTCAGAGCCCCTTAGACTGCAAGGAGATCCAACCAGTCAGTCCTAAAGGAAATCAGTCTTGAATATTCATTGAAAGGACCGATGCTGAAGCTGAAGCTCCAATCCTTTGGCCACCTGATGTGAAGAACTGACTCTTTGGAAAAGATTCTGATGCTGGGAAAGAGTGAAGGTGGGAGAAGGGGATGACAGAGGATGAGACGGTTGGATGGCATCACCGACTCAATGCACCTGAGTCTGAGTAAGCTGCGGGAGTTGGTGATGGACAGGGAAGTCTGGCGTGTTGCAGTCCATGGGGTCACAAAGAGTCGGACCGTACTGAGCGACTGGACCGAACTGATTAAATTCTGTTGTGCATAGGAAGCCACGTCAAAGCTAGTGGTCCACTCCCCCAGAGCTGATGCTCTGCACATGTACTCACAGACACATGTATTTCCATTTATTTATGGGGCTAGTGTGCACACTTAAGTCTCTAGTCCGGCTGGGAACCTCAGAACTCCTCCTTTCACCTGTGTCTTTTCTAAAGAATGATTAACCAAAGCACCACCTAGGCAACAGGTGTTACTTTTCTAAAGTCTGTTTTGTGGGCTATTCCTTTGTTTTCCAGTTCTGCACACCTGGAGATCAGCCCCTTGCCTCTTTCACCTCATTTCTGGAGGTACCACGGTTCACCTTCTAACTGTTGCACAAAACCACAGACTAACACTCAGGTAAAATTAACTCACGTCCAGAGGATACATCCTTTAAACTCAAGTCCATTAAGTGACATCACATTTCTCGCTTTATGAGTGGGGAGAAAGGAAAATGGTTCTATTTGATAAGTGAATGATTCCCCTCAAATTTGTCATAAAGAAGCCTGGAAATCCAGCATGCGTGCACGAAGGTCACTCACTGTCACTCACTTCTCCAGAGCTTTAAAGGGTACTTAGGGCACATAAAACAGGACCGAGAAACTTCTGGAGAGTGAAGGGGAAAGGAGTGCAGCCCTGCCCTGCAGCAAATGCCATAAGGTTGTCTGAAAGGCCCCCTGATGCCACGTGGCTGCTGCGGGATGACCACTCCTCTCTATTCAGGGCTTCTGCAATCCTGAATCCCTCTATCACCAGTCATTTTTTGAGGCGCCATTGTGAAAACCTATCTAGATGCACTGCAGACAGAAAATGAAATAAACCAAACCTGAAATACACAGAATGAACATGGGACTAAGCAGCCCTGAGCTCCAGGGGCGGAGCTCGCATCTCTGCTCTCTGGGGCCACATCCCAGCCAGGCTGGTGGTTCCACGGTGGGGAGTGGCATGTTTTAACCAGGAATGACACCAGGTCATCCCAGCTAAGAAGCATCCATACCCGCTTCTGATGGTGATTATGCCACAGGTTTTCTGAAGGCATAGTGCAGACTAGACAGGTCAGAGCACTTACTGAAGGGAGAAGCTAAGCAAGCCAGCTCTGGGACGGCATGTCAGTCACCTCTGGTGTGAGGACAGAAACCGACTTTGGGAAGGTGAGGAGGGGTAATTACTCAGCAGCAGCAGCAGCAGGCCCTGATGCTGGGAAAGACTGAGGGAGGGAGGGAGAAGGGGGCGACAGGGGATGAGATGGTTGGATGGCATCACAGACTCAATGGACATGGGGCTGAGCAAGCTCCAGGAGATGGTGAAGGACAGTGAAGCCTGGTGTGCTGCAGTACATGGGGTCTCAGAGAGTCGGACACGATTGAGCGGCTGAACTAGAACAGCAGCAGTATTCTCAGTAGAATGTGCTCCCAAGGGGACAGCAGTGTTTCTCACCACGACCCAGACCTCGGCACCAAACGACGGGAAGGCAGCGCCCTGCCACCGCTCGCTGGCAGGCAGCAAATGGCAACCAGCAGACCCCAGTGAGTCTCACTCAGATAATTAGACGTACAATCTGGTTGAAGCCAGACACAAACTGTCCGATTCCGTCTGAAATAATTAAGACTGGTCAAGATACGCTTTCCATCTCTGGATCTGAGAGGCAAGTTAAACTCCTAAGTGTCACCACACCCCTTCAATGCACTTCAAATTGCATGTGAAATTCATCACCTGTCTGTGGGCTCTGAGCCTGAGAGCACTGGGCCTCTGCCAACCCGATGGCCGTAGACCTCAGAGGAAGGGGGCCTTCCCGATGCCACCCAAGCAGCCTTGAGGAGACAGCCCCAAGAAAAAGCAGGGTGAGGGTGCAGGGGACACTGGAGCAAACACAGCCACAGCCGTTTCTGCCTTTGGGGTGTTTGCTGACAGTTGAAAACATTTTTATTTCTCACTCTTTTGATTTCAATATTCTCAGAAAGTCTCTGGCAGCTCCCCACAGCCTGCGTGCCAAATGCCACTGTCTGGTCTTAACGGCTCCTTGTGTGTCTCCCCAGCCCCCGCCACATATGGGTCAGACAGGTCAAGTCACAGCTGCCTTTTCCTGCATATGTCACTCCCCCCAGGGAGAAGGCTGTTTACTCCCCCAGATACTGAAATCCTATCATCCTTAAAGAGCCCAGTCTCATTCAGGAGACCCCTGTGAGCAACTCAGGCAGAAGCAGATGCTCCTTCTTTCGATTCTTTATTTGCACCATTCATTTGGCACGTGTGGTCTCTCACCGCGGCCATCCCTGTACCTGCTACGTGAGCTGGTCACGGGACCCATTCCATCTCCTTTGCCCTCCCTTAGCACCCAGTGCCAGGTCACAGAAGAACTACCTGGGTGAATACCTCCTTGCTGGTATAGGGCTCTTATACTATAATGGGGATTGGGTCCCCAGCTCTAGTGAAATCTATGAAATAAGGTATTTAATATATAGTGCCCTGTGTGAACTCCAGGAAATCAGACGGGTGAGATTTGAGGGGACAGTGCTGGCAGAAATTAGGGAGCAGTGGGGACTGTGGTTAAATTGGAGAGTGCAGGCCCTGTTTACTACCAGGTATCTGCTTCTCAACTCCGCTTTTGTTATAAGGTGGGACGGTGGGCTCCAAGATGCTACATAATTTTGCAAGGAAAAAAAACCCAAATGTCTGATTTTTTAAGTGAAATATTTTGCTGTGATTTTGTTGTGCAAAGGGCCACTTACTAATTTTTCAAAAATACTGTGTAGGTATATATAAGCATGTCTGTGGGTTCTAGCTGTGAGTCTGGGGCCTGTGATCTGGGAACCTCCACTTATGTTCTCTGCAACTCTTCATGATGGGTGCTCTCCTGCATGTAACAGTGAGAATCAAAGACAGTCTCTGCCTTCAGAGTCTGAATTCTAGCTCTGGACGTGAGACATACCTGTGGTCATCTCATGAGGAAGAAGTGGTAGCACGTGCTGATAGTGTGGACATAGGACTTTCAACCTTTTGAAGTGAGAAGGGTTGCCATGGCCTCAGGCTTCACTGAGATGGGGTTCTTTCTTATTAACAGAAATTCTCAATATACACCCTTGTACGAAGGAAGTCTCATGCCTAAGATTGCAAGGGACAGGGCTAAAATTCTTTAACTTCACCTCCTCCTATTTTCCCAGACCATAGCAGGTCAAAATGACAATTAGCGATGGTGTCAGATATTGAGGACCTACTCCTTACAGGGCACTACACATTCAGTATTTCATTCCATTGGTTTCAGAGATAAATAAAGCACACTCTTTCATGTAATCCTCTCGAGCAACTTTATGAGGCTGTATTCCTTTCCTCATTTTACAACTGAGGAGAGAAGAGGGAGGGTGCTAAGTAACCCATTCAAGGTCAAAAAAATTGTGAGGCTGGGCCTCCAACCCAAGGCTACAAATCGCATAGAACCGGGAGTGACAGAAGAGAGTCCTGTATGGACCAGAGATGAGCATGATGTGAACCGAAGGCTGCGACTAATCCAATTCTGGGCACCTGGGTTCCAAAAATAAGCAATAAGTGGAATCACACAAGATACAGACAACCCATAATACAGACTGCAGTAAGAGAAACTGCCAGGTTTCAAAGCGACCTGTGTATGATTTATGCCAGGGGTCGTCAGCCTGGATTCGTACCCCTCGATGAGGACCTGTGGAATCCTCTGAGAGCGGACACAAACTTGAAGGTGTGTCTATCTTCTCTGGAAGGGAGCATTGAGTTTTCAGATTCTGGGAAGAGTTCCTTATCCAAGAAGGGCTCAGTCTAGGGGGAGAAGGGTGGGAAGGGAAGCGACAGCTCTCCAGCAAGGACCTGATGGCCTGGGCTGCAAAACCGAGTCCCAAGATGCTCCAGGAGCCGGGGAGGGCGGGAAACGTGTGGGGCCCTGCGTGCATGAGCTCATCACTCTCCAAGGGCTGCAGACTTCCTGAAGAAAATGATCGAGAGAACAAAGAGGATGTGACAGCTCGCCAAGGCTGAGCCCGCCCTCTCCTCTCCCATCTGCTAACTCACACAGGAACCAGGGACTGCATGAACACATCCTGGACTTTCTGAGGGCAGTCCTGGAACCCGAGGGAGGCATTTTCCTGGTTTCTTTCAGGTGAAGGTCATTGATTTTTCAAGATAAAGGTGGACAAGCAACACACACGCTGATGAAAAACAGGAACTGTATTTATTATTGTTATTTTCTCAGGTACACGTGTAAGATACCAGAATGACGACTTCTAACAAGAGAGAAAGGACACTGGAGCACGGGTGAAGAGATATTCTGTTGGCAAGAAAATGACACGGTGAACAAGTTTTTACGTGAAATTTGGGACGGGGAGAAAGAAGCTTAGGTAAAACTTAAAACCCAGCTACAGTGGAGGGCCATAATATGCTAGGTTAGCACAGAAAGGATTTCAAATCAAACAGGGAAAAATTAAAGGGAATTGGAATATCATCATAAATGCATAGACTTTGGACCTAAACTTCTGGAGGAAAGAAGATCTTATACAAATATGGCCTTGGTGGAAGTGACAGAGCAAGAGGAAGGTATGTCTTGTCCAACGGAAGTCATCCAGAGGAGGGTAGAAGAGAACAGTCATGTGTCGAGATAACAATCTTAGAGTAGAACCACGTGTGACCAGACAACAGCCGTAGAGTGGAACCCCGTGCGGCCATGAGACCACATCACTGGCTGTCTGCATGCACAGACCTCCTTTCCATGAGAAAGAAGACGACACAAAGGAGGGTGGCGGCCAGGTTCCCTCCAAGACTCACTGGTTCAACTGGAAGAAATGTTCCCGCATAATGAACTTCTCAGTTCCATTTAATTAGGCTAGTCTGTATAGCAGACTGAACTGACACAAGATATCTCATACTCATTTCAAATACATAGAAATACTGGACACAATCTAATGAATTTTTTAAAAAATCTACCTACTCTCAGAAGCAAAAAGCTGAAAATAAGGAGAAATTTCCAAATTAGAGCAATCAGTGGGTTTGAAGATAGATGGCACCCACGCAACTATGTGAGACCAGGAAAAAAGTTAGAAAACCCCTTAGCTGGTAGGAAATGCCTCTGTGCTCAATAAAGCCAAGAGGAGGACATCTGTCAGGCTAAATCTTTAAATGTATTTGCATTTCTTGAACACAAGGTAACTTGACTGAGTAGGAAAGAGCTAACATTCTACATGCAGGTTATTGGGAACACACCATCGTATTTAATAGTAAACATTCAGATTCTTATGTTGAACCACTACAAACGGGCAAAAAGCTTCCAATCTACCTAAAATTGACTTGCCACCACGTATGCTTGTATCTGGGCTTCCCTGGTGGCTCAGAATCCACCTGCCAATGCAGGAGACTCGGGCTGGATCCCTGGGTCGGGAAGCTCCCCTAGAGAAGGGAATGGCTACCCACTCCAGTATTCTTGCCTGGAAAAATCCATGGACAGAGGAGCGTGGCAGGCTACAGACCATAGGATCACAAAGAACTGGACGCAACAGAGCGACTTTCATTTTCACATGCTTGTTTCTGGAGTTAGAGATGACCTGCCCTCCATAATCTAGCCTTCCCATCCCTCTATAAATCTCAGGCCCCAGGTTAGACAAAACCCTCACCCGTGGCTCCCTGCTGGTAACTTACAAAACCCAAGAACCACCGAGCTTCTGTTTTTCTTCCCTGTAATGAGTGTTGCTAAACAAACTTCTTGCATTTCAGGGTTGACTGTCTATCTTATTTTTTGAACTTTTCTTAAAATTTGAAAGAAATATTTAAACCACATGCTGGGTCACATTTCAACTCTTCACTTTTAGGTTCTCTGTTACTTCAAAGTCAGGAATTTAATTATTTAGGAAGGTTAGTTTAGCAACAGTTCTTTAATGCCCAAGACACACATTCCTTTCTTTTTAAAGGGGAGAGTCATTCTGCCAGGGGGACAGGTTAAATCAAGCAGGTTTTCACACTTGCGCTGAGACCAGGGGAGCAAGAATGAAGTGGTTCCTGTCCGCCTTCCAAGCAACAGCTATCCACCAGGCTCCACTGCCGCTCGCGCCAGCCAGAAAAGAGGTAGCAGCAGCAAGGAATGCCCCTCCCCACCCCACTCTCCCCATCTTTCCTCTCTCCACCCAGGCTTCACTGGCTGCCAACACAACCAATCACACGGCAAATACTTCGTGCACCGAACAGGCTTCCCTTCTTCCAGACTCGACACAATCTCCGCCCGCCATCACGGGTCCTCCCGCTTCCTGGAGCCACCAGACATCCACTGTGTGCCCTCCTTGCCTTGGACCTCTGAACACACTGAGGCTCACACAATTCAGCGTTTGGTTTGACAAAAGGGGAAAAAAGGGGAGGGATGGGGCAAGAAGTTAAAAAATAAAGCAATCTCTATGTTCTGCCTGGATGCACAGAGAACATCAAGAGGAAGTGACCATTAGTTCCTTAAAAAAAAAAAAAAAAATTAAAAACTCATTTAGTTCAAGCAGTCACTTTTTAGTCTAGATTTGCCAAAATCACTTCTCCTGGATGAATAACCTACACTGAGGGAGCTCTGTCACTTAAGTTTACTTTGAAAGGCTTTCCCCTTTATCTGCTACCAATTAGCAATCTTTTCTGACAACATACACGCACACACAATTCATCTATAGACCCATCTCTGTAGTTCTGTTTTTGACATGTTCACGTAGTAATCGTCATTGAGCTGTGTCTCCTGTGTGTGTGTGGTGGGGACAGAAGAACACACACTGTCTCCACCCAGCATGCAGCACACACTCACACACACACAAGGACTGGGTGTCTCAGGCAAAGACCACATAGCTACTCTCTTTTCTTAGTGCGATAAAATAGTTACTGGACTTTATGACTTCTGCCCCAATTGTTCCCACCCCAAATACCTTCTACTTTCCTCCCCTGCATCCATTTCTGTACTTTTCCTAGTAACGCAAAAGCTCAGAGGGACTGCGTGGCACCTATGAAATGACAGAGATTTCAATTCTCAAGCCTGTTTGTCCACCCACATCAATGATGCTTGCTCACTGCCGAGTTCAAACACGACTTGAAATGATGCCGAAACGAGAAAAAAGAGTCGACAGTATTTGACTGCAGGCCACAAGCAGGACACAGACGATTTCCTTTTTCCCTTCCAGGACTTCTGAGCCGCCAGGTGAGGAGTTCTCTGGCTGACAAGCCCCCTTCCCGTCGGTATGGAAAAGCCAACACGCAGGACCAAAGACGGCAGCCCCATTTCCAGGGGCCCTCTCCTCCACCGCTGGGGACATGCTCAGCTGCCTTCTGCCAGAGCAGCTTCGCGGATCCCTACCTTGTCAGGCGCTGCTGTCCTCCGTGCCCTGCATGAGTGGAGTCTCGACCCAGAGGTGTGGGGGTGGCGGCCAGGCAGAGGCGGTCTGTTGGCTGGTTGGCCACCCTGCAGTTGCCTTTGAATGAGCTCAGTGACTCAGCGGCGTCCCCCCTGCCCCCCAGGCCTCCCCTCTCAGTCCTCTGGATCGCAGCGATGCCCATGTGACAGCACGCTGTCTCCACCGAGACTAATCCCATATCAATAAGAGCTTTCAGCCTGACCCAGGCCAGATTACTCGGTCTCACAACCGCTCTGCTGACCTTCCCTGTGGGGCCAGAGATGCTCCCCTGGCGAGTACTAGTTACAGAAGAGTTGACAGAAGCCAATGGCTCGGTGTGATGATTTCACGTCCAAACCGTGCAGCTTTAACAAAGCAATTTGGTATCCAATGTTCAACCCCTTGACCAGGCACTGAGGATTTTACATAGATTCAGCGATAAGAGCTACTCTTGGGTTCTCTGAAACACACCCACCATGGCAGAGTTATCATTCCTATACGCACCACCACTGCTACCAAGTCAAAAGATGACCAATAAAGGCTCTGCATTAAAGACAGGTTAAGACGAGTTCACAAATACCAGATGCATAGGTTCTGCTATTAGATTTCCTACCGCTCCCCCCACCCATAGAGGCAAGGCAAGGCAATGTGGTATTTGATTCTCAGATGAATTTGGACTAAATGCGGTAGGTTTCTAAAGAATGCTGAAACAATGTCTATGATCCTTAACCAAAACAGTCTAAACTGATTCTGAACAGAATTCAGTGAAGCAAAACTTGAAGGTGTCAAGGAACCAAACAGAATGGACCAATTCCCTCCCCTTTCCATCTTTTCCAGCAATTTTTATCCCTATTCCTGGTCTTTTTCTACAGCCTTTCTAAGCAGATTTGATAAATAAAAGGAATGGGTACAGAGCCTACAAACTGTCAAGGAGATAACTGGGTGTTCCCCAAGAACCTGACATACACGCCTGGAGAGACTGTCTTGAGGTTTTGCAAGAACAGTTTCATCAGCATTGTGTGCAAGGATGCTAGGCCATATATAAAATCATCACAGAGGATTTTTCCAGCACTAAACGCTACATTATGAAGCCATCTCAACAGAGGATGCCCTCTGCACACACAGCTCTCTTCTCAGAAAAGCTCTACATAGTGATCTTGAAAAGAAAAGTTTTTAGTTCTAAAACTGCAATGACTGTACTAGTTTGCATTCCCACCAACAATGTACTGCTGGGCATACACACCGAGGAAACCAGAATTGAAAGAGACACATGTACCCCAATGTTCATTGCAGCACTGTTTATAATAGCCAGGACATGGAAACAACCTAGATGTCCATCAGCAGATGAATGGATAAGAAAGCTGTGGTACATATACACAATGGAGTATTACTCAGCCATTAAAAAGAATTCATTTGAATCAGTTCTAATGAGATGGATGAAACTGGAACCTATTATACAGAGTGAAGTAAGCCAGAAAGAAAAACACCAATAAGCATACACACCGAGGAAACCAGAATTGAAAGAGACACATGTACCCCAATGTTCATTGCAGCACTGTTTATAATAGCCAGGACATGGAAACAACCTAGATGTCCATCAGCAGATGAATGGATAAGAAAGCTGTGGTACATATACACAATGGAGTATTACTCAGCCATTAAAAAGAATTCATTTGAATCAGTTCTAATGAGATGGATGAAACTGGAACCTATTATACAGAGTGAAGTAAGCCAGAAAGAAAAACACCAATACAGTATACTGACACATATATATGGAATTTAGAAAGACGGCAATGATGACCCTGTATATGAGACAGCAAAGGAGACGCAGATGTATAGAACGGATTTTGGACTCTGGGAGAGGGAGAGGGTGGGATGATTTGGGAGAATGGCATTGAAACGTGTATACTATCATGTAAGAACGAAGCACAAGCCTATGTTTGATACAGGATACAGGATGCTTGGGGCTGGTGCACGGGGATGATCCAGGGAGATGATATGGAGTGGGAGGTGGGAGGGGGATTCAGGATTGGGAGCTAATATACACCCATGGTGGATTCATGTCAATGTATGGCAAAACCAATACGGTATTGTAAAGTAAAATAAAGTAAAAATAAAATAAATTTAAAAAAAATAAAACTGCAATGATAGCTACTGAAAAATTCAACCTCGTTTCCTTAGAAATGTATTAAAATGAAAAAAAAGCACCAACCGAAAATGTACTTTTCGTATTAAAATACTTGAAGCTTACTCAAGTCTCTGTTAAAACCAGGTGGGCAGGTTGAGAGGAGCTGGGAAGAGTATTCACTTCTGCCCTGTTTACCTGCCAGTGTCAATAAGACACTTAAACAATGCACTCGAAAACAAACATTACAAAACACAGGATGCTATCCGAAGACACATTCTTATCAGTCTCAAAGGGCTTTCTATCCAAAGACCAAGTATGGAAAGCACAAATAGTTCCAAGGTTGTAAGAAAGTCTTAGAGAACGTTCTTCTATTGCACAGTAGGAAAATATCTTATTTGCTTTAAACAAGGGAAATGTAATCTAATAGTTTGAAAACAATAGATTAGAGGTGAAATGGGTTAAAAAAAAAAAAAAAGGGATGGGGGAAACGGAACATTCTCCAATAAGACTGGCTACAATTGGCACTAAAGGCATGACTGAGGAGTAGATGCACACGCACGCCAGCTTTGGAGTCCAGCTTCCACAGGACAGCCGAAGGCACAGCATAGGCTGGGTCCTTTGCGGCTTCAGCCTGTCATGCAAGTGTATGTTCCTCGATTCTTTGTCTTGTCACAACAGAGATTCGGAGTGATGGACATTAAAGCCCCCTCGGCGTGTCACAGCTCTCAGGTCTTGGATAGACCGTGTTATAGCTCTCAGGTCTCGAATGGACCATGTCATAGCTCTTAGACAAATCAGTGTTACAGCTCTATTTTATTTAGAAGATAGCAGGAAAATCCATCTTCGAGGCATGAGGGCACGTCAATCCAAAGACACAGAGGAGAAGAGAGTCCCTGCGCGGGAGAGAGAGAGCGAGCTGGCTCTGGCTCCTCTATTTATATGTTTCTCTCTCCCTGGGCCTGTCCTATGTAAATTGGGCCAGCCAGGAGTGTTGTTTGTTTTACCTGAGGTCCTCACTCCGGTCCTTGGACCTTCTTTTATTTCATTTTCGCGGGCATTTTCCTTCCTTGTCTTGTAGCCACTGCCATTTTGGACTCCTTTTCCCGGTTCTACCTACCTAACAAGCCTAGGAGGGTCTGCCAGCCCTCTCCAGCACAGGACAGGCCCCACACTGGCAGGCACCCCTATGCTGGCATCTGGAAGGAACACTGACAACTCGGCACCTCAGGACTGCTCCAAGACACAGGTTTAGGGGGGCAGGTCACTGGAGACACTCGGGTCGAACATCTCGTTTACAGTCAGGGAGATCGGAGGCCTGGGAGCAGGCTGCAGGCACTTCCCCAAGAAAGGCAGTACACCCAAGCCTTGCTACACACCGGGCCCTGAACTCCCCACCCAGTGTGCATTCCACTCGCTTGGGGTGCTTTTTTTTTGCATCTAACTGGAATTCCTATTTTTTTGCCCATCTATCAGTATGTATATGAACACCATAAGCCTTTAAATTTATCTTGGAGCATTTTCTCCTCCTGGCTTGATAAAAATCTGCGTTCCCTACTTTTCCTTAGGCCAATTATTCACCAAAAACTTAAATATTTCAGGTTCTCTGAGGAACCCTGGCCTTGAACCATTTTGAATATACAAAATGGGTACATTTGGTTTATGAATCCTTCTTAACATTCACACAGTCCCTTGTGGTTTCCACAAGCTCCTTCTCATGCGATCCTCACAAAGGCTTTATAATAAAGGCAGGGCAAGGGTCACTGTGAACTATATGTGGTGCTCTGGGAGGCTCCGTGATTCACCTGGTACTACCACTAGGATGGAGCTCCAGGTCTTCCTTCTCCATTCATTCCAATTAATATTATACAGCAGGCATGGCGGTTGAAACTGACGAGGAAAAGCTGTATAAAACAGAGCTCAGTGGGAGTTCCCTGGTGGCCTGTTAGGATTCTGGGCTTTCATTGCCATGATTCAGGTTCAATCCCTGGTCAAGGAACAGAGATCCTACAAGCTGCATGGTACACCAAACAAACAAAAAAACAGGACTCGAATTTTCAAGGAGCTGGCATGTAGTGGGGAGACACACACACATTACAAAGACGTGAATTCAGGAGTTAGAAGCTTTGCAATCAGACAGACTCATGCTTGAGACCAGACCGCACTGTTTACTAGTCACCCGAGCGTGGCAAGCCATGGGCAAACATCTGTAAACTGCACTCTCCTTGGCTCACAGGATTGCCTCGAGAATTAAATGAGATAATAGGTGAAAGGTGTCTGGTACAGGGCACGGTTCATGGTAAGCACTCTCTAAGCATGGTCTGTTTTAATGAGCATTAATACAATGCAATAATGGTGACACAGGAAGGCCATTATGGAGTTGGGTCAGGCGACACCCACGCTTTGGGAGGCAGTGTTTTCGGAGCAACTGAATCTTAGAGAACGGCTTTAATAAAAGGGCTGTTCATATAAAGAGATCCTTCTTTTCATCTATCCATCCATGTAGTCATCCAGTGCCTACTGTGAGCCCAGCACTTTACAAAATGATTTCCAGCAGGACTCCTGTGAATAAGGGGTTTTCCTAGAATGCTTAAAATATGAGCTCATTTTTGAGAGCTATACTCACAAGACTTCTCAGCGTTGTTTCACTGGTGAAACGGCGCAAACCTGTGGTCCACTCTGACCCTTGCCAGTGGTAATAAATAGCTTAAGGAAAATACATCTACAAACAGAACCTCAACAAAATGACTTTTTGTTAACAATATAAAAAGTCATTCCCCCGAAGGCTACAGAGAGGAGTGAGCTGAATGAGGGCCCTGCTTTTTCAATAGCAGGGGCGGAGCCGAGAGATTAGGGACTTGTGATATTTGACTTCTATTTGGAGGAGAGAATGTACGGGGCCAAATGCTTGCTCACAGGAAGTATCTGCTAACTCACCAAAGGCGGCACAGCTGACAACCCCACCGTTTCCACGTGGCACTATGATTTGTACTTCCTCTCCCTTCAAACCCTTCAACTCCCCTATTTCTGGTAGTCAAAGGACCAAATGTAGATGAAACAGAGGACCAGCTGGTGAGCTTTACTTTGACAAAAGAAAAGAGTTCTGCTACTAAAGATACAAGAAAAAAAGTCACCAGATATGATAATTCATAAGCTGGATAATTAGTCTGAATCAATCCTTTGCGTGGCAAACTTCATGAGAAAGAAGTTGGTATCCACCTGTCCTTTACCCTTTGACGAACAAGACTAATTCCTTTCCACAGTTTCTTAATCTTATGTGGAGGGAAAACTGCTGCTGCTGCTAAGTCGCTTCAGTCGTGTCCGACCCTGTGCGACCCCATAGACGGCAGCCCACCAGGCTCCCCGATCCCTGGGATTCTCTAGGCAAGAATACTGGAGTGGGTTGCCATTTCCTTCTCCAATGCATGAAAGTGAAAAGTGAAAGTGAAGTCGCTCAGTCGTGTCCGACTTAGCGACCCCAAGGACTGCAGCCTACCAGGCTCCTCCGTCCATGGGATTTTCCAGGCAAGAGTACTGGAGTGGGGTGCCATTGCCTTCTCCAGGAGGGAAAACTACCATCCTTCAAACCATCCTTCGGGAATACCCAGCAGCTGCTGATATTATAGCTGACTTCTGGGGCATCTTTTGCCTGTCTCAGGCTGCTGCCCTGTATTAAGAGAAAAATGATTACAACTTTCTTTAACTGGATTCTTTCAGATAGGATATGATTTTCATTTTCACCTGAAATGTCAGGTGAAACAAAACTGAAAAAGAGCAAACGTTCCAAGCATAAGAGACGGTACAACTGCAGTGCTATAAGAAGGTAACACTATCCTCTTAAGTTTTCTGCAAACTGAGACAAAGAGGAAGTCACTGAAACTTTAACAAGAATATCATGTAAAAAGCAAAAATAGTTCTATCAAGAGACATCTCATCTCAAAAATCATAAGAGGTCCCTGAGACATTGTCCAAAGGCAATGTCACCAAGAACATGGCCACAAAAATCCACACAGATTTCTTAACACTTGTAATATTACAGCTCACTACAAAATTCAGAGGCCTAACACCGAAGTCAGATCCTAAGACATTCTGCAAAGGTGAAGGGATGCAGGACACGTCAATATCCTATCATGGTCTAATTTCCTAGAGTGGTCTAATTTCATCCAAGGACAGATCCCAAAATACCTCAAGAAGTGGATTGATAGAGGCTGCTTCTTAAATTGCTGCCCCCAAATATCATCTCTTATAACCAGGGTTTTTATAGAAGCTGTATATTCGAGAGGGCAAGATTCTATTCTGTATCTTGAGTCTAGGTATCCTGACAGGCTCTTACACTCTAAGATTGACGTTCTGAGCAATTCATTACTCTGCACATACAGAACTCACTCAGATTTTACGGACTGCTTGACATGTTTACCTTAAGTCATCAGGAACAGACTTATTAAAATGCTTCAGAGGTAGAGAAAGCAAGGCTTCAAAAATTATTTTCATTCCCCAAATGTTATTGTTCCCAATTGCCATATATCAACAGTACCCAATCAGTCATGCTCTGCATAGGCAAAGCATAAAACATCAGCTTGTGCCCTACAGCAATTCCACGGGGCTTCTCCAAACAGAGCCCATAAAGACTGCAAAGGGAACAGAGATGGCAGAACGGGCACACTCTATTGGAGACTGGGGACATGACTGCCTTTACGTCTGCAATAAGTTTACTGTAAAGGCCTGGTACAGAAATTTCTTCTGGGAAGGAGCTTATATTAAGTTGTCAAGCAAAAAGCAAGTTATGTTTTTTCCCATTCAAGGACACCACTGCACTTGTAACAGGAAAGGAGCTGCTTTCAAACATCAGCCTGTAGCTCCTGGTGTCAGATGACCCATGGACACTCTCCTTCTGCAGCCATTCTTAGAGGGAATCATCTACTTCCCAGGTCATCACACTTTGCTCTGGTCCCACATTTATCTTACCTACTTTTCATAAAAAAGAAATATCAAGTCTGCCCCCGCTTCCAAAAAGAAGTGGGGGTGGGGAGGAGTGGATAGTGTTTTTATTAAATTTATAAAGTGCTTTTCCAGAGTGTTCTTTCATTTTTACTTATAAAATCTGCGTTTGTGCTTATAGCCATCTATGTCAGCAGTGATAACATTTGAAAGATCCAGTCTCCACCTGACTTAATGGACTATGGTTCAGTGTCATGGTTTCTTTTTATGAGTCCCCACAATTTGACCCTATTGCATTCATTAGGCTCTTGCAGCACACATTCTAGTATTAACAGAGGAAGAAATCAGGGCAGAAAACTGTGGCGACAAGGCCGTGGCAAACAAGAGTGAACCTTTAAGACCTCCACAGTAAAATGTGACTATTTTTCCCACCTAGACAAGTAATTGATCAGGAATTAGAAGGCATCTCAACAGACTTTCCCATAATTTGCCCATATTTTCTCTTTTTAAATATTCTCAACTCTCCCTCTTATGTATTCATTCAGTGTTTAATATGAGTTTTGTGCTCTGCTAAAACTCAGACAGTGGGGATACTTTAGAAAATGCATACAATGTCCTTATCTGACACACACACACTTTGTTGTTGTTATATAATTTATTTACTTTGGGCTGTGCTGGATCTTTGTTGCTCCTTGAGTTTTTTTTTTCTAGTTGCAACGAATGTGGGCTACTATCCAGTTGCACGACATAGACTGCTCACTGCAGGTGACTTCTCTTATTGCAGAGCATGGGCTCTAGGGGGAGTAGGCTTCAGTAATTGTGGTGTGTGGCCTCAGTAATGGTGGCTCCCGAGCTCGAGAACACAGGCTCAGTAGTTGTTGTGTGCAGGCTTACTTATCTCAAGGCATGTGGTATATTCCTGGACCAGGGTCTGAACCCATGAGGCTCACCACTGAACCACCAGGGAAGCCCAAGGTCCCTATATTTTAGTCTGGAATAGAAGACTGCCAGCCCTCCTCCCTGATTCAACACGCACATAAAACCAATACTGAGTATCAGTCAGCCAGTGCATCTGAAGAATACATGTCCCAAGACTCAAAATGGTTGGGATACAGAAAGGAGCTGGGCATTAGGAAGTACAGTGCAGTGAGAAATTTGAAGATGAAATTTGCAAGAGTGAGAGTATGTCAGGGGGAATCTAAGCATGCATCAGTTCAGTTCAGTTGCTTAGTCGTGTCCGACTCTTTGTGACCCCATGAATCGCAGCACGCCAGGCCTCTCTGTCCA
Organism: Cephalophus harveyi; assembly: GCA_006410635.1. Taxonomy (NCBI): domain Eukaryota; kingdom Metazoa; phylum Chordata; class Mammalia; order Artiodactyla; family Bovidae; genus Cephalophus; species Cephalophus harveyi. Next base: position 171,464 of record SJYT01017426.1, read on the forward strand.
TCACCAACTCCCGGAGTTCACTCAGACTCACGTCCATCGAGTCAGTGATGCCATCCAGCCATCTCATCGTCTGTCGTCCCCTACTCCTCCTGCCCCCAGTCCCTCCCAGCATCAAAGTCTTTTCCAATGAGTCAACTCTTTGCATGAGGTGGCCAAAGTACTGGAGCTTCAGCTTTAGCATGATTCCTTCCAAAGAAATTCCAGGGCTGATCTCCTTCAGAATGGATTGGTTGGATCTCCTTGCAGTCCAAGGGACTCTGAGAGTATGTCAGGGGGAATGTAAGTATGCATCAGTTCAGTTCAGTTCAGTCGCTCAGTCGTGTCTGACTCTTCGTGACCCCATGGACTGCAGCATGCTAGGCCTCCCTGTCCATCACCAACTCCTGGAGTTTACTCAAACTCATGTCCATTGAGTCAGTGATGCCATACAACCATCTCATCCTCTGTTGTCCCCTTCTCCACCCACCTTCAATCTTTCCCAGCATCAGGGTCTTTTCCAATGAGTCAACTCTTCGCATCAGGTGGCCAAAGGACTGGAGTTTCAGCTTCAACATCAGTCCTTCCAATGAACACCCAGGAGTGATTTCCTTAATCAAGAGGCTTTTGAGTTCCTCTTCACTTTCTGCCATAAGGGTGGTGTCATCTGCATATCTGAGGTTATTGATATTTCTCCCGGCAATCTTGATTCCAGCTTGTGCCTCATCCAGCCCAGCGTTTCTCCTGATGTGCTCTGCATATAAGTTAAATAAGCAGGGTGAAAATATACAGCCTTGATGTACTCCTTTTCCTATTTGGAACCAGTCTGATGTTCCATGTCCAGTTCTAACTGTTGCTTCCTGATCTGCATACAGATTTCTCAAGAGGCAGGTCAGGTGGTCTGGTATTCCCATCTCTTTCAGAATTTTCCACAGTTTGTGGTGATCCACACAGTCAAAGGTTTTGGCATAGTCAATAAAGCAGAAGTAAATGTTTTTCTGGAACTCTCTTGCTTTTTTGATGATCCAGTGGATGTTGGCAATTTGATCTCTGGTTCCTCTGCCTTCGTTTCCTTCTCATGAATCTTCAATCCCTAGATATTCTGAGCATGGCATTTGTTGCTAATAGCCTCCATCAGGCAATGCTCTATGACCTGACTCCACTCCAGGAGTCACAGAAAAGGCTTCATTCCATTTTTAGAAAGCATTCAACATGTAGCCTCATCTTTGCAAACAAAAAAACATCCCACACTGCAGGCAGTGTTACTACAATGTCAGCATTCAGTTGTTACACACGTGTGTAAGTACAACAAAAATGTAAGCCTCTAAATATAACCATGTTTATTTTATAATGCGAGTATTCAACCCCCAAATCTCTATCTTTCCAGCAACAGTGATCACCGCCTATAATTTCATTCTCTCAACTCCTAGCCCCTTACTCCAAAGGCTGCTCCTCCTGCCATTCATGGACCAACACTGATTGTATGCCAAGACATTTTGCCAGGCAGGAACACAACAACAAAACCAGTTCTGGCCTCCAGGGACCTCACGGGGAGACATTCTTGCCCTTTGTAGACGGCAGGGTTTCTAAGGTGCCAGCCCCCCTCTAACTGTTGCTTTTTAAAGAAAGGGCAAAAGCAAACCCACCTTGTTCCATTGCTTTCATCTACCTTCCCTTCAACCAGTGCTTCCATTTCCCATCCAATTCTAAGGTGTCTTCACCTCTGATTTACTTTAATCATTTTACTCTCTAACTCCTCCCAAACACTGCTTCTCAGTTTGTGGTGTTCCTTCTTTCTTCTGGAAGGAAGTAGTTGCTCTTCTTGCATTTTAAAATTCAGCATGAAAATAAATAAATAAATAAATAAAATAAAATAAAATTCAGCATGCTGGGCTTCCCTGGTGGCTCAGTGGTAAAGAATTGCCTGCCAATGCCAGAGACACAGGATCCAGGAAGGCATGCTGAGGAGTAACTAAGCCTGTGACACAACTATTGAGCTTGCGCTCCAGAGCCCTGGAGCTGCAACTACTGAGTCCACCCACCACAACTACTGAAGCCCATGCTCCCTAGAATCTGCTCTGCAGCAAGAGAAGCCACCGCACTGAGAAGCCCGTGCACCGCAACTAGAATAGCCCCCACTTGCTGCAACTAGGGGAAAAAAAAGCCTGAGCAGCAAGGAAGGTCCAGCACAGCCAAAATTAAAGAAAGAAATAAAATTATAAAATTCAACGTGCTTTCTTTCCAGTGAAGAAGTTTCTTGACCTGTATTTTAGGATAATCTAACCAAGCCTGTTTCTACAAGATTATAACTGATATTGCCCTTGTTGTACGGTAGAGCACTGCTGTTGCAGTTGGCTATTTTTTCTAGGGTCTCTGTAACTTACTGCCAACCTCACGCCTCCTTAACTCAGGGATGAAAATAATCAGAGTCCTCAAGGAGCTAAGTTAGTTGGCTAATAAGATATTCCATGAAGTATTAAAATATGAAATAGCAATGCGAACACGGCCCTGAGACTTACACAGAGCCAAGGAGGCTTGGGAGGGAGAGATGACAGACTCTGATTTGTAGAAGCAGTGTGAAATGCAAGCCTTCTGGTCTCCCAGTATTCATGCTTTCAGTAAGTGCTCATAACCACCAGGCCCTTCAGGCAGTTCAGAACAAGCCACGTCCGAGAACAGTAACACAGACGGAAGACTGCGTGGAGCCTAATGAAGGCAGGCAGGCTTGCACCCAACAAGCTGCCTAAGGACTTGACAGCCTCCCGCCAAAGAGAGGGAAGGCAAGCTGAGGTCCTTTTCAGGACAGGGTGAGGGTGGAACTGTGTGCTGAAGCTGCCTGGCTCAAATGTACGGTCGATTTCTAAGTCCTGAGGTGCGTGCTCTTTCATACACTCTCACACAGCCAGCAACTTCCCTTTGTTTTTCTGCCACTCACAGTTCTGTAAGAGCTACTTGGTCCGGAAGAGGACACCCCGGCTAATCCTCAAGGCCTTTGGAATGCTAAAGCATTTCCCTGCAGGGTGCATCATTTATTCCCCACCCCCACCCCCACTTCCTAAGCCAGGCTCCTTTCTGAGGCACAAAACACAGCACAAGGGAACAGGCAGCCCAAAGGGAAATGGTCAGATGGGCGCTTTTCTGGCAGAGCTATTGTCTCTCCTGTGTCCCTCCTCCCACCCCGTCTCCACGCTCCAGACTATAAATACAAGGCCATGCACAGTAGTGTGAATGCACAAAAGCCCAAAGCCACACACCAAGCTTTGGTCCTGAAAAGCTCCTGGGCTTTGGCCAAGGTCCAGCCTCCTGCTACACCCCCACCCATTCCCTTGGGGCTGCTTTCAAAGCCTGCAAAGGACAGCAGAGCCTGGGACAGGAAGCGCAACCACAAGCTCACTCCTCTGCTTAGGGCTGCCTTCCTGTGGGCCACATTCATATCTCAAAACTTGATTTCCCATGCACATTCCTGTTGCACTCCAATATTGGGTGCTGGGGATACAAGGGTGAATCCTTGAGTAGCTCAGAGCCAAACTCAAAAATCTACGAAGTGAACACTTAAAATGCAACAGACATGTGCTGTTAGAACAAAGCATGAGATCTTACTGCATGCTAGGTCTTTTCCTTGACTCCTTTAGCTTCTCTGTCCAACTACCAGCGTTATGAATTCTAGAAACTTATTTCTGAATCTCTACTTTTCTCCTGCGCCACCACTCACTCAGTGGATTACTCACTCCTGGATTACTTCCATCTGTGGATCCTTCTCACCACCTCTAATCACATCTCCTCCCAAGTCACATTCCACAAGGCAGCCAGATATATCTTTCAAAACTCAAACTTAATGTGGTTCCCCCCACCCATGACATACAAAAATATTAGCCAATGGACCCTCATTACCACCAGAATAAAGGTCCATAAACACCATTTGGAAAAGCTCCTCTGCCCCCCATGTCTCACTGGCACCTGACTCAGCCATACTGAAAAACCTGTAAAAGTGTTTGTTACTCACTCTGTCGTGTCTGACTCTTTGCAACCCCATAGACTGTTGCCCACCAGGCTCTTCTGTCCATAGAATTCTCCACGCAAGAATAATGAAGTGGGTAGCCATTCTCTTCTCCAGAGGATCTTTCCAACCCAGGGGTTGAACCCAGGTCTCCTGCATTGCAGGCAGATTCTTTACTGTCTGAGTCAATAAGGAAGCACTTCAAATCACCAGGCTCAAGTCTGACCTGGAACTCTGCACACAAAGCATTCCCATCTGTTCAGAACACGACTCTTATTTCCTCCAAACCCCTCATCCTTTACTTATCTTGTGTACCCAGTCTTTTAAGTTTGGGTGTAGATATCATTTCCTCCAGAAGCCTGTGCTGACCACCTTAGGCGAGGTTAGATGACTCTCCTTTAAAGTCCCCCTGAAAAACTTATCACCTTGTCTTATAGTTGCTTGATAGCTCATCTTTTTCCTCTAGACATCAAACCACTTGAGGGCCTAGCATCTGAACTCACACAGAATAGTCTCTTGATATCTGCTGAAAATAAGGGCTCAAAGGGATGGGGACTATGACTTTATCTTCGTCCTTAGCATGGTGCCCCACACGTGCTTATTGATGCAAGGTCTAACTCTGGCCGGAGACTTTGGTGGAAGGCTTCTTATGGGAAGGGAACGTCTGAGTCTTTAAAGAAAAAAAATGGTTCACTTCAGGTTTGGTACAAGTCTGTGAGTATGCTGTCAGTGGCTGTCACTTTAGACAGATTCTCAAATTAAAACAAAACGTCAAGTCTATATCTGGAGAAAAGTGTAATTCAAAAAGATACACACACCCCTATGTGTTCACAGCAGAACTGTTTACAATAGGCAAAACATAGAAACAACCCAAACGTCCATTGACAGGTGAAAGGATAAAAAAGCTGCAACACATATATACAATGGAATATTACTTAGCCATAAAAAAAATGAAATAATGCTATTTGCAACAACACAGATGTAACTGGAGACTGTCATACTAAGTGAAGTCAGAAAGAGAAAAACAAATGCTGTGTCATATCACTTATATGTGGAATCTAAAATCTGGGACAAACGATTCTATCTACAAAATGGAAATGGACTCACAGATATACAGAACACACTTGTGGTTGCCAAAGGGAAGAGGGGAGGTGGGGATGAACTGGGAGTTTGGGATTAGTACGTACAAACTACTATAAATAAAATAGATAACAAAGTCCTACTGTATAGCATAGGGAACTATATTCAATATCCTGTAATCAACTATAATGTAAAAGAATACCCGTGCGTGTGTGTGTATATATATGTATAACTGAATCACTTTGTTCTTATATATATGCACCAGAAAAACTAAAACATTACAAGTCAGCTACACTTCAAAAAACAACAACAACAACAACAACAAAAACTGGTGTTTTATGGTATTATAGATATTCAGAAGTAAGAATAGTGTGAAATGAAGCATTAATACTCTTACATCAATGAAATGTTATTAAAATCACCTAATGACAGCAACATGTAAAAATGGATACCTTGAAGATTGAGGTGAGGTATTGAGGTGAAGTCACTCAGTCGTGTCCGACTCTTTGCGACCCCGTGGACTGTAACCTACTAGGCTTCTCTGTCCATGGGATTCTCCAGGCAGGAATACTGGAGTGGATTGCCATTTCCTTCTCCAGGGGATCTTCCCGACCCAGGGATGGAACCTGGGTCTCCCGCATTGGAGGCAGACGCTTTAACCTCTAAGCCACCAGGGGGATCATACTCTGGTTACATTCAGAAACATTCTGTCTGTGCCCAGTGGATAATATATAACCTCAGTCTTTCAAAAAGAGATCAAAGTTTTCTTCAGTGTCAATGACTTCAATATCTTTGGACACTAAGTACCAACCCTTCCCCTCACCCCCTTACTGACCTTCTCTGCAGAAAACATGAAAACCAAACCAAAAATAAAAGTATGTCTGTTGGTCCCAAAACAGGTGTCCATTATTATGACTCCAGTTCAGTTGCTCAGTCATGTCCGACTCCTCGCGACTCCGTGGACTGCAGAACGCCAGGCTTCCATGTCCATTACCAACTCCCAGAGCTTGCTCAAACTCAACTCTATTTAGAGTCAGTGATGCCATCCAACCATCTCATCTTGTCCCCCCCTTCTCCTGCCTTCAATATTTCCCAGAATCAGGGTCTTTTCCAATGAGTCTGTTCTTCCCATCTTTGGTGGCCAAAGTATTGCAGCTTCAGTTTCAGTATCAGTCTTTCCGATGACTATTCAGGACTGTTTCCTTTAGAATGGACCGGTTGGACCTCCTTGCAGTCCAAGGGACTCTCAAGAGTCTTCTCAGCCACCACAATTCAAAAGCATCAATTCTTTGGTGCTCAGCCTTCTTTACAGTCCAACTCTCACACCCATACATGACTACTGGAAAAATCATAGCTTTGACTGTATGGACCTTTGTCGGCAAAGTGATGTCTCTGCTTTTTAATATGCGGTCTAGGTTTGTCATAGCTTTCTTCCAAGGAGCAAGTGTCTTTTAATTGCATGGCTAGAGTCACTATTGACAGTGATTTTGGAGCCCAAGAAAATAAAAGTCGGTCATTGTTTCCCCTTCTATATGCTATGAAGTTATGGGACCAGATGACTTGATCTTAGTTTTTTTAATATTGAGTTTTAAACCAGTTTTTTCACTCTCCTTTTTCACTTTCATCAAGAGGCTTTTTAGTTCCTCTTCACTTTCTGCCATAATGGTGGTGTCACCTGCATATCTGAGGTTATTGATATTTCTCCCGGCAATCTTGATTCCAGCTTGTGCTTCTTCCAGCCCAGCATTTCTCATGATGTATTCTGCATATAAGTTAAATAAGCAAGGTAACAATATACAGCCTTGACATATTCCTTTTTCAATTTGGAAACAGTCTGTTATTCCCTGTCCGGTTCTAACTATTGCTTCTTGACCTGCATACAGATTTCTTAGGAGGCAGGTCAGGTGGTCTGGTATTCCCATCTCTTGAAGAATTTTCCACCGTTTGTTGTGATCCACATAGTCAAAGCCATTAGTCAATGAAGCAGAAGTAGATGTTTTCCTGAAATTCTTTTGCTTTTTTATGATCCAATGGATGTTGGCAATTTGATCTCTGGTTCCTCTGTTTTCTAAATCCAGCTTGAACATCTGGAAGTTTTCGGTTCACATACTGTTGAAGTCTGGCTTGGGGAATTTTGAGCATTACTTTGCTAGTGTGTGAGATGAGTACAACTGTGCGGTAGTTTGAACATTCTTTGGCATTGCGTTTCTTTGAGATTGGAATGAAAACTGACCTTTTCCAGTCCTGTGACCACTGCTGAGCTTTCCAAATTTGCTGGCATATTTGCTGAGTGCAGCACTTTCACAGCATCATCTTTTAGAATTTGAAATAGTTCAGCTGAAATTCCACCACTTCCACTAGTTTTGTTCATAGTAATGCTTCCAAAGGCCCAATTGACTTCACACTCTAGGATGTCTGGCTCTAGGTGAGTGATCACATTATTGTGGTTATCTGGGTCATTAAGATCTTTTTTGCATAGTTCTGTGCATTCTTGCCACTTCTTAATATCTTCTGCTTCTGTTAGGTCTATACCAAAATTTCTGTCCTTTATTGAGCCCATCTTTGCATGAAATGTTCCCTTGCTATCTCTACTTTCCTTGAAGTTATCTCTAGTCTTTCCCATTCTATTGTTTTCCTCTATTTCTTTGCATTGAACGCTGAGGAAGGCTTTCTTATCTCTCCTTGCTTTTCTTTGGAACTCTGCATTCAGATGGATGTATCTTTCCTTTTTTCCTTTGCCTTCCGATTCTCTTCTTTCCTCTGCTATTTTTAAGCCCTCCTCAGACAACCATTTTGCCTTTTTGCATTTCTTCTTCTTGAGGATGATTGGGTTATGACTCCATTTAAAAGCAAAAATAAGCTTTCAAACAACATGACATTTTCTTTTTCTTTATAATAAAACAATTAACTTATACACAATCCATTTTAAATTTGAATCAAATCCCAATCCCACTTACCTCTCCCTTCACTACAAAATTGCCTCAGTTACTATCTCCAGCCCAAATAGAAACCATCACTTAGTCGTCTGACAAATGCTTGCACATAATGCCTAATCTGGGGCTTCCCTTGTGGCCCAGATGGTAAAGCATCTGCCTACAATGTGGGAGGCCTGGGTTCGATCCCTAGGTTGGGAAGATCCCCTAGAGGAGGAAATGGCAACCCACTTCAGTACTGTTGCCTGGAAAATCCCATGGACAGAGGAGACTGGTAGGCTACAGTCCATAGGGTTGCAAAGAGTCAGACAGGACTGAGGGACTTCACTTACTTAATGCCTAATCTTAAAATATGCTAAGTAGGGGGCTAGAATGGTCGCACTAATCTCTCAAAGAGCCATGGACTGCTTGGTTGTTCAGTCAAAACCATTTCCAGTCATACCTTGTTTGATAACAAACCCCTCCCCTTCTCCTGTTTCGGGGATCTGGAAACTACAGCCCATGAGCCAAATCTGGCCTGATGCCTGTTTTTATAAATAAAGCTTCACTGGAACACAGCCGTCCCCATTCATTTACATGGTGATTTTGCTTTTCCTGTTATGAAGGCAGTTCAGCAGTTGCAATAGAGATCAATCAGCCTACAAAATTGATGATAACTTCTATTTGGCCCTTCATAGAAGAGGTCTGCTGAGCCCTGCCCTTCCTGCGGTCACTTTATCCTGTGGGTTTCCTTCCCACCTCCATGACTACATTCACAAGCTTTTGTCTTCTAGGGCCCAGTGGAGGTGGAGGCTGGTGCTCCCTAGAATTCTGTCTGTCATCTTCTCACTGAAACACTTTCCCTCCATCCATTGTGGTTCAGGTACCTGAACACCTCCCATCACAATCTGTAGGGAAATTATCTGTAAGCTGCTCTGTCTTCCCCAAAAGGGAAGAACATGGCCCATGTGTTTCAGCTACAGCTCCCGGCACATGGCAGCCACTCAAAAAATATCAGCTAGGTGGATGTGTGTTTATAAAGCATTTCAAAAAATGTTTAAAAAGTTCAGCCATGATCTCTTGTGGAAAAATATTCAGTTGATGCATGAAGTTTCTATTCTTTTGTGTTATCAGTCTCGACCTGTTTATAGGTGGCATGGGTGACAAAGCAGAATCCCTGAATAGGGGATTTCTCATCTAATTAAGAGTTGAAAGTCTGAACTTGCCGTTTAATAGCTGTATGACCTTAGCTAACATGCCTGTTCTCAGAGTCTCAGCTGCCTTATTTGTAAAATGGACGCATCAGGAGGCTGTGAAACCAAAATTTTGTGTAAAATCTCTGCCACCTTGTTGAGTAATGTAAGTGCTCAGTGAACAGAAGTGTTATTTTTATGGACAAGATCTTCTGCTTTAAGGCTCTCAGTAGACTGGCGAGAACGTCACTGTAACTGTCAACTCTGAGTTAGAGCCTCATATTGATTTTTCATGCCAAGAGCCCAGGTTCGCATTTTACATTATGGAGACAAATGGCTGAGTCATAAATGAGTAATTATCCTCCAAAATAAAAGATCAAACTCTAAGAGAGGAGCTTTCCCCTCTCTCCCATAAAGCTTCACTTAAAAACCACGAGTGTTATTCACAATAGCTAGGACATGGAAGCAATCTAGCTGTACATCAACAAATGAATGAATAAAGAAGCTTTGGTACATATACAGAATGGAATATGACTCAGCCATAAAAAGGAATAAATTTGAGTCAGTTCTAGTAAAGTAGATGAACCTAGAGCCTTCTATACAGAATGAAGTAAGACAGAAAGAGAAAATATATATATTAATGCATACATATGGAATCTAGAAAGATGGTATTGATGAACCTATCTGCAGGGCAGCAATTGAGACACAGACATAGAGAACACACTTACAGACAAGGGTTGGGGAGAGGAAGGAGAGGGTGACACGGAGGGGGAGCATGGAAAAAAGTACACTAACATATATAGAATAGATTCCAGTAGGAATTTTCTATATGACTCAGGAAACTCAAACCAGGGCTCTATAACAATGTAGAGGGGTGAGAAAAGGTGGGAGGTGGAAGGGAGGGGATATATGTACACCGATCACAATAAACTGTGGAAAATTCTGAAAGAGATGGGAATACCAGACCACCTGACCTGCCTCTTGAGAAACCTATATGCAGGTCAGGAAGCATCAGTTAGAACTGGACATGGAACAACAGACTGGTTCCAAATAGCAAAAGGAGTACATCAAGGCCGTATAGTGTCACCCTGCTTATTTAACTTCTATGCAGAGTACATCATGAGAAACGCTGGGCTGGAAGAAGCACAAGCTGGAATCAAGATTGCCAGGAGAAATATCAACCTCAGATATGCAGGTGACACCACCCTTATGGCAGACAGTGAAGAGGACCTAAAAAGCCTCTTGATGAAAGTGAAAGTGGAGAATGGAAAAGTTGGCTTAAAGCTCAACATTCAGAAAATGAAGATCATGGCATCTGGTCCCATCACTTCACGGGAAATAGATGGGGAAACGGCGGAAACAGTGTCAGACTTTATCTTTTGGGGCTCCAAAATCACTGCAGATGGTGATTGCAGCCATGAAATTAAAAGATGCTTACTCCTTGGAAGGAAAGTTATGACCAACCTAGACAGCATATTGAAAAGCAGAGACATTACTTTGTCACAAAGGTCCGTCTAGTGAAGGCTATGGTTTTTCCTGTGGTCATGTATGGATGTGAAAGTTGGACTGTGAAGAAAGCTGAGTGTTGAAGAATTGATGCTTTTGAACTGTGGTGTTGGAGAAGACTCTTGAGAGTCCCTTGGACTGCAAGGAGATCCAACCAGTCCATCCTAAAGGAGATCGGTCCTGGGTGTTCTTTGGAAGGACTGATGCTAAAGCTGAAACTCCAGTACTTTAGCCACCTCATGCAAAGAGTTGACTCATTGGAAAAAACTCTGATGCTGGGAGGGATTGGGGGCAGGAGGAGAAGGGGACGACAGAGGATGAGATGGCTGGATGGCATCACCGACTCGATGGACGTGAGTTTAAGTGAACTCCAGGAGTTGGTGATGGACAGGGAGGCCTGGCATGCTGCAATTCATGGGGTCGCAAAGATTCGGACGACTGAGCGACTGAACTGAGCTGACTGATCGCTAATTCATGTTGATGTATGGCAGAAATCAAAATATTGTAAAGCAATCAATCCATTAAAAATAAATAAATAACCATTAGCGCTGATATTTAATTTATGCATCAACAAAATATCCTATAACTTTGCTTTTTCCTGATAGACTTCACCATGACTTGCTCTTCTAGCTCTGACATACCTTCAAACTCCAGTTGCAAATTTTAAGAGTAGGTATTTGATAATCAGAAGACAATATTGTTTAAATCAAACTTTTAAGGTCTCATTATTCCAAAGATAGCTTTTCAACATTAATAAATAAATTGATATATATATATGTATATATATCTCAAATGTTTTCTTTCTTTAAAGGTAAAGCTTATCTGTTTTAGGAGGCTAAAACAGAGATATTTAAATTCTGCACATGTCAAAATGAAAAGAGAGACTAAGAACACTAAATTCACTGAAAGGAATCACACAGATATCCCACCAGTATATTAAAATATTTGGAAAGGCTGGGAATTAAGTGGGGGTGGGGGGTGGAGTTTCAAGCTGATTAGGAAAAAAGCTCTACCTTCCACGTCTATCCTTTAATTGATGCTTTGGTGGCATCATGTGAGTATGATGGATGGCCAAAGCCTTGTCATTTATCTTTTGGAGTGAAACGAGAGTCCAGGCAGCCCCTGGGAGCACTGCTCATCGCGGTGCTAGCCTGTCTGCTCCCAGAAGGGAACTATTGGGAGGTCAGAAAGGACACATGCACCGTGTGTGTGTGTGTGTGTGATTGTATGTGTGTGTGTGTACATCACACCCACATACTCTTCTTCCAACTCGGCACATTTCGGGGGCTGAGGAAGTAGATATGTACAACAGAACTCTAACAGTATTTTCTGCAGCCTGATCTGCCCCATCTTGACCAGGCTGTGCAAACAGTTTGGCTTAGAAAGGAGCCACAACTTCTAACCGGGTGTCTGGCTCCTAAGCAGTGGCCCAGGAGGAGGGTGGGGAGGGGGGTGGTGGAGGCCTCTACCCAGCTTCTCTTCCTCATCAACCTGATGCTGGCAAGAAATGACTTTTGAAATGTATGCTGGGTAGATGGATCCTTATCCTTGCTTTTATTAATTTTATTTTTTTGTATCTCTAACATTTGCATCTTAAGATTAGCTGGCAGTTTGGTCCCTGAGTTGAAAGGTTGGGGGTGGGGTGGAACAGCGTTTCAGGAGTAAAGCGAGCATCAGACAAGGGCGAAGGGCAGAGTGTGACCTGCGGGTTTGCTTTGCTTTCTCCCTATTACTGACATTACCACCCTCAACCATGCGGGCAGGAGGTCAGGCAGAATCATCAGTTAAGTGCATTAGGGTTCCCTTTTTCTTTCCTACAAATCCCACATGGGCTGCTAATAAGAAAATGCCTAAGGGCAGAAACGAATTTCGCAACGCCAAAGTGTAGGTGCATTTCGATTTATACAAGTTCAAAAAGCTAAAAGAAAAAACAACCCTCAAATAAGTGAAGCCATTTTTTTTCACATCACACAAGAACCCACTACAGAATTTACATAGAATATGAATGTCCTCTCAGGCACTTAAAATGATTAAACCTTTGGTTTGCACACAACGTGTTCTGTGTATCTTTTGTGCAAATCAAAATACACTCAGACGTGAAGAAAGACTCGGTTTAGCTACGTCAACAAATAAAATTTTTAAATTAATAACTATCTGTCAATAGAAAGGGCAACATTATACGAGCACCTTTGGAAATAATCTAAAACTAAGATTATCCACAGAAATTCTCAACATATTACAGAGAATACATAACAACTTGTGGGGTTTTTTTTCCCTTTTTTTGATGGAAATCAGTTCACAATTCAGTTGCTCAGTTGTGCCTAACTCTTTGAGGCCCCATGGACTGTAGCATGCCAGGCCTCCCTGTACATCACCAACTCCTGGAGTTTACTCAAACTCATGCCCATTGAGTCAGTGATGCCATCCAACCATCTCATACTCTGTCGTCCCCTTCTCCTCTTGCCTTCAATCTTTCCCAGCATCAAGGTCTTTTCAAATAAGTCAGTTCTTAGCATCAGGTGGCTAAAGTATTGGAGTTTCAGCTTCAACATCAGTCCTTCCAATGAATATTCAGGGCTGATTTTCTTTAGGATGGACTGGCTGGACCTCCTTGCAGTCCAAGGGACTCTCAAGAGTCTTCTCCAACACCACAGTTTAAAAGCGTCAGTTCTTTGGTGCTCACCTTTCTTTATATCCAACTCTCACATAATATGAGAGTTGATGAAAGTAGGGGGAGTCTTTAAAAAAAAAAATCACCATATAAGAGAAATGCAGTAAACCAGCAGTTTTCAGATTGTCCTCTACCTCTTGAAAATGTTTTTAAGTTTCTGTAAACAATAAGGTGTTTTCCATCAAACCCAGAATAAAATGTCTAAGGAGGTCACCTGTTCATTGCTTTCATCTTTGTGGTTGTTTTAAATGCTGGGATGCTGAAGATTTCATTTGAACAGAGTTCTGTGCCAAAGAGGTCTGGAAACTATTGTTTGGAAGGTGCCGTGCAGTCTGTGCACAGGAAAGTTAGAGGCAACAGCCCTTGGCAACAAACTAACTCCCAAGGCCTTTCCTCCAGGGCCTGTACCTCTTGCCATGAGTCACAGAGCTGTTACCAGCATTAACAATCAGCAATTAAAACATCACCAGTGATCACTTGTATTTATCTATAAACTTACCTAGAAATAGTTGTAACATGTTTTTAGTCTCAAAACAGTTTATTTGAAAGGAGGTGAAGTTAAAATCTTACTATCTCATAGAATATACCATTTCTCAGTGTGTTATTAGTACCATATTACTGATAGCCATACAATCATTACTTCAAAAATTTTAATAAGTCCCAGCCAGGGAACAGGATAGTGCTATGCTATATCTATCCTCTTAATTTTGTATATGGCTGAAATTTTCCACAATAAAGACTTGTTTTAAGTCTTTGAAAGCAGTTAAAGGCCAAACTTCATGTCTTTTACCCATAGTCCACAAGGTTTGGATCTGCTGTGATGTCTAGTGGTCTGTGATGATTAGGACAAGCTGGCCTGCAGACTAGTTCGCTTGGTCTTTTCCTACACCCTTTTCTGCCCTGAACCACGGGGTGTTCATGGTACAGTGCCAGTGTTCTCTACACCATCCGACCAGCCAGCTATAAGGAGCTGCGGTGCCTCACATACTTCTGGTTGGTGATTGAAATAAACCCAGCCCACCTGATCATGAGCCCTTCTGTCCACGTCATTTTGCTTGGAGGCTCCAAAAATAGCAATATGCAAATCCCAAAACAAAGTGAGTAAGGTCATTTCCCTGGAGAAGGAAATGGCAACCCACTCCAGTATTTTCGCCTGGAGAATCCCATGAACAGAGGAGCCTGGTGGGCTACAGAGTCGTACATGACTGCACACCAGGTCATTTCCAACAAAAATACAGAGGTGCACTATTAGGTAAACTCAGACTCTATAAATAATTTGTATTCGGCAATTAGTCAGGTGTCCTTAAAGTAAGAATAATCTTCCTCTTCTCTCTGAATCAGGCAGGAAAACAACCTAGAGTGGCAACGTGACTTGGAGAAATCGTCAGCCACAAAGGACTAATGAACAGGAAACCTAGTAAATGTGAAACCATTTCACATGAAGACCAACTTTATGGTATCACTTTGGGTTCTAGAATTCTTCAGGTCTGGTTTACTCACCTATAAAAAATGAGGTTTTGCCTTCCTATTATTTAAGGCCCTTCTGGGCACAAAAGTGTGTAAGCCTAAGGCCCTAACTATGAGCTAAAAATTAGGTCTATTTTTAGCCTTTTCTTCTGAAAACAAGTCTATTGAAGACAAGAAAATAAACAATGGAGAAGTTTAAAAGGAAAGGTGGTCCCAGTCGGCCTTCATCTGAACAAATAAAGCTGAGACTATAGTACTAGCAGTGGTTTTTCACACATTTTCCTAGGCCACTCACCTCCACACTCAGTTTGACTTTTAAAAGAAATTTGCTTTGGGAAAGAATTAAGAAGCACCTATGAAAAGCAATGATGTATTCTAGACAATGGACAAGACCAAAGAAATAGAGACTCTGTCTCTTACTTTTCAGTTTTGAGGCATAATAGTTGATACAAAAAACTGCACATATTTAAAACAGATGACTAGGAATGTTGACATATTTACACTTGTGAAACAATGACCACAATCAAGAGTGAACACGCCCAGTGACCCTCAAAAAGGTCCCCTGCCTGTGCCCGCATCCCCCAGGCAGTCATTGATCTGCTTTCTGTCACTGCAGATCAGTCTGCTTTTCTATAGCTTCACATAAATGGAATCACACACTCTGTACTCTTTTTCTGGTCTAGCTTGTTTCATTCAGCATAAATATTTTGAGATTCACCCATGTGGCTGCATGTATCAGCACTTCACACTACTGAGTACATTTTATTGTGTGGCTCTTACACTGTCTGTTTATCCATTCACTTGTTGGCAGACATATGGGTCAGTTACGGGTTTTGGCTGTTGCAAATAAAGCTGCTCTGATCATTTGTGTCTAGTTTTCTGGAATGACCAGATGATACAGAAGGTGCATGTTTAACTTTTTAGCTGCCTATCTGTTTCCTATAGTCGTGAACAGTGTTACTCTCACACCAGCAGTGTATCGGAGTTCCACGGTTTGCTCCATGTTCACATCAATCCTCGTTCTATTCAGTCTTTCTGTTGGAGCCATTCTCGTGGGTGTGAACATATGATGATTCAAGGACAGAGGTGTGCTCAGAGAGCACGGGCACCCCACGCCCCTTCCCACATATCCTGCCCTAGTTATCTCTTTATCCAGCTGTTGATTCCTATTCTTTGATATCCTTTGTAATAAACCAGTCATTAGTGACTAAACTGGTTTCCTGAGCCGTGGGAGCCAATTTAGAAAATTAATCAAACCCAAGGAGAGTATTATGGGAGCCTTTAATTGACAGCCTGTCCATCAGAAGCACAGACAACAACCTGGACTTGCAACTAGGATCTGGAGCAGAGGGCCGTCTTGTGGGGCTGAGCCCTTAACCTGTGGAGTCTGAGGCTGTCTGCAAGTAGACAGTGTCAGAAGTGAGCTGAATTGCACGACCCTCAGCTGGTATCTGAGAACTGGCTGGTGGTGCGGAAACACCCATGTACATCGGATCTGGGGGCAGAATCCTACTAGTGTGGGTTGTAGGAGGAGTCTTCAGGGAACACCCGCTGAGGGTACAACCCCCGAGCTAATGACAGAAATCAAAGGCTCTGCGGGTGCCATCTCACGTATCGTGGAAGCACAGCGCCTGGGGCTCAGATATTTTTCGCAAATCCGAGGATGTGAGGGGGTCAAAACTCGCACTCCTGGCAGCCAGGACTTCACTAGCCCAGGGCAGAGACACAGGGATAACAACGGGCTGCAGAAGTGATTTCAAGCACGAAACAGGCAGTGCAAGAAGACGGGGCTGGTGGCAAGCAGGAGACTTCTCATGGAAGGTCTCCTGTGTCCATAATCATGCCCTGTTTGTGAACTATTCACTAAGAAAATTTAAACTCTGGGGATTCACATGCAAATCTGGGTTTGGGGGCCTGATTCCCTGACTTGAGAAGCATCTATCTCCTTAGAGCCACCCTAGTCACCAAGGTCCTTCCCCAACCTGGATCCTGAGAAGGAATTTGATAATGGAACTCAGTATTCGATAAAATCAGTCTGGTGGCAACACCAAGCCTGCAACAGAACGACTGGCAGCAAGGACGGAGGAGGAGAGGCAGCAAGTATGCACTAGGGCAGCGGAAGCAGGACTGGAGACAGAGAAGGGTTGAGAGTTTTGTTTTGTTTTAACCAAGTATTTTATGATCATTCAATAGAGGAAGGAGGAAGAAATGGCAACCCACTCCAGTATTCTTCAGTTCAGTTCAGTTCAGTCGCTCAGTCGTGTCCGACTCTTTGCGACCCCATGAATCGCAGCACGCCAGGCCTCCCTGTCCATCACCAACTCCCGGAGTTCACTCAGACTCACGTCCATCGAGTCAGTGATGCCATCCAGTCATCTCATCCTCGGTCGTCCCCTTCTCCTCCTGCCCCCAATCCCTCCCAGCATCAGAGTCTTTTCCAATGAGTCAACTCTTCGCATTAGGTGGCCAAAGTTCTTGCCTGGAAAAATTCCATGGACAGAGGATCCTGGTGGGCCACAGTCCTGGGGTCACAAAGAGACAAGATATGACTGAGCACACAGGCTTTTAGCCTAGATAATGGAAGGGTCAAGTCATCAATGTGGGTAGCTTGGTTTCTATTACCTGGCTACAGATTTGACATTTTACCAAGTAAGTAGTTCATTGCTAACACATCTTGCTTGAAAACTGCTGCTTGTGCCAAGCCCTCCAATACTGGCATTATGACCAGGTCCTAGGCCAAGGACTTCCGAGGCCTTCTCAGTGTCAATCCCCATCTCCTTGCTCTGCACCCTGTATTACCAACACTTCCTGAAAGCTTATCAGGTACCAGGCAATATTTAAGTCTTCTTATAAAAAATAACTGAATTTATAAGCAACAATTCTTAAGAGTAGGTATTGTTAATATCTCTATTTTACAGATAAGGGACTAGGTTAAGCAACTTGCCCAAAGACACACAGCTAACAAGTGACAGAGACAGGATCTGAACCTGGCAGTCTGACGCAAGACAGACCTCATGTTCTAAACTACTTTTCACACTGTACTTAAAGAATTTGTAACCGAGAGACTCTGAAAACTCAAGAGAATAAAGCAACTTGATGGGTTAATGTGCGCATGAACTCTACTCCCCCACTCCCCCTTTCTTGATATCATCTAGTCTGTGATCTCCAAGCCTGGCTTATAACACTGTCCTAAAGAACTGTTTACAAGTACAGATCTCAGCTCCCTCTCTAAAGACTAAGTTGGAGGACTAAGGAATACTCATTTTTGTATTAAATACCATTCCCCTGGCCAAGCTTCAATGCTCAGACTGGGAACACTGGATCTGCCTTGGTGGCCCATTCTCTCTACACAGCACATTGCACTCACATACTCTATGAGTGACAACCTCTTTAAAGCCTGAAAATTGGATCAATCATCCCCCTCCCAAAGATGTAACTAACACCATTCTCATGTAAACATCTTTCAAAAACCTCAAGCTCTATGGATAGTTTGTTAGTTGCTCAGTCATGCCTGACGCTATGCGACCCTGTGGACTGTAGCCCACCACGCTCCTCTGTCCATGTGATTTCCTAGGCAAGAATATTGGAGTGGGTTGCCATTTTCTTCTCCATGGGATCTTCCCAACCCAGGGATCGAACCCGAGTTTCCCACAGTGCAGACAGACTCCTAATGGTCTGAGCCACCAGGAAGCCTCTATGGATAGAATCCCACCCAAATTACTACATGCAAATCAAATTCTTTTTTCTCTCCAACACTGTTATCAGACATGTTTAATATCTACTTTTGATTGATTTTCAGTTAATATTCACTTCTAACATTTAGGCTTTAAGCTTCATTGCCACCAGCGTAATATTTTAAATAATTTAATGATCTAACAAAGATTTGGTAATATTTATGGAAGTCTTTTTATAGATTACTCAATTCCCTTCTTGGAGAAAGCAATGGCACCCCACTCCAGTACTCTTGCCTGGAAAATCCCAGGGACAGAGGAGCCTGGTGGGCTGCAGTCCATGGGGTCGCTGAGGGTCGGACACGACTGAGCGACTTCACTTTCACTTTTCACTTTCCTGCATTGGAGAAGAAAATGGCAACACACTCCAGTGTTCTTGCCTGGAGAATCCCAGGGATGGGGGAGCCTGGTGGGCTGCCGTCTATGGGGTCACACAGAGCCGGACACGACTGACGCGACTTAGCAGCAGCAGCAGCAGCAATTCCCTTCTATCTCTATGACCTCTTCAAGTTCAAAACTTTTATAATAGGATATCCTTTAAGTGGGGCATACCTGTCCAGTATTTCTTCTTTAATTCTTTATTTCTTCCTCTCCACCCTCTTTTAAAAAGCCTGGTTTGATATAGTGAATGCATGCAAACTCTTCTTCCTTATTCCAAGTCTGAATTGGAGGGGATTAAAACTAAAAATACCTGTTTTCCTTGGAGGAAATATCATTCTTTTAGAGAATTTTCTAATGTGGCATAACATTTAATTCTTTAAATATCACTGTGAGAAGAACAGAAGCTTTTTAAAGTCTCTCAGACTCAGTAAACAGTGTGTTTTCTTCTGTGTAAATTCCAAAAGTCCACCACTAATCCAAATAGCACTCTTCAAATGAGAGTAAATAGAGGAAAAAACTTCAACTGAAAGGTCATCAAAAGAACCTTCCTAAAGTACAAACAATAGCCATATGCAGTTGCTACTAACTTCAGGCCTCTTAGAGATGCAATGAAGTCTGGGTACACACTCCTGCTCACAGAGGCAACTGCAGTCAGGGAATATCAAGGGACTCCTTAGAAAAATTTTTGTCAGAGATCAATGGCATAGGATAGACTGAAAATGGAACAGAAATTGGTAGAATACAAGAGATATACAACTGGTGGCCCTGCTGTTTCTATAAACCATTTACACTCAGTGTATAGATATAAAAGAGGCTGAAGAATGAGGTCACAGACACAAGGGCCAAACAATACCCACTATATCTGCACAGTACTCTTAATGATTTTCCTAAAATCTTTATAAGCATTGCCTAATTTGGTGATAACCTCTGAGATTAATATAGATTCATACACAGAATCATCAATATCACAAAGCTGGTCAGTATGTGTGGTTTTTAACCCAAGTATGTGACACTAAATTTTATATGCCCTCTCTTATACTCCACTGAACTAACGTTATCAATGAGGTTCCTTCTAAAACTCTTTTCATTGAAGTGTTCAGATTGCTACCAATCTAAAGATTTCAGTTCCAACCTACCCTAAGCAATTACCATTCATTCCTTAGACCATTTAGAAGTGATGTACCTCTGACAATTCAATATTAAGATTCCCTTCTTCAACCAAACTGCAACTACCCTTTCCTCCTCCTAACGAACTTGCTTTGGGTCTCCACAGTTACCTCCAGGCATTCATGGAACATTCATGGGATTTCACTACATATTCCCAGTTACCTCCTCTGAACACTCACACCTTTATCCACCCCCAAGTCCAATGGGCACTTCATGACTACCTCCCCCACAGGGTCTTTCACCTCCTTGATCTTCTAACCTATTACAATGGGAGGGTGAGTATCACAACCCAGGGAATCTTTACCAGACACCTCCTCTGCTCCTGGTTCACTGATGTGTGCTGGACACAGATATATGCTCACTGGTGTCTCAAGAAGCAGTGAAAATAACAGAATGTCAGAGTTTAAAGAGAATAGTGAGCTATTGTGTATAATGCCTTAACTTTGAGATGATGAAACTAAGAATAAAAAAGAAAAAGAAAATAAGGTTATGGAGAGAAGGCTGCTGCTGTTGCTAAGTCGCTTCAGTCGTGTCCGACTCTGTGAGACCCCATAGATGGCAGCCCACCAGGCTCCCCCGTCCCTGGGATTCTCCAGGTAAGAACACTGGAGTGAGTTGCCATTTCCTTCTCCAGTGCATGAAAGTGAAAAGTGAAAGTGAAGTCGCTCAGTTGTGTCCGACTCTTAGCGACGCCATGGACTGCAGCCTACAAGGCTCCTCTGTCCAAGGGATTTTCTAGGCAAGAGTACTGGAGTGGGATGCCAAAATCTATGCTAATACAAGGAACCTTCCTGGTGGGAAAAAAAGCTTTACTGAAATACTTAAGAAGGGCCAAGATAGGACCAAAAGCAATGACTTTGAGTCCCTCATTAAGACTAATATGACTGGAATAGCAAGAGCCATGATGGAGAAAAATGGGATGTGCTCAAATTTTAGTTTGCAGACAACAGGAAATCCATGAACAGTTAATTCTACACAGGGATGTAGCATGATGGAAAGGTGTGGAAAGGACAGTTTCAGCACCCATGCATAGATTGAAATCAGGCTTTCAAATGATAGCTTTCATTTTCAAATTAAGTTACATGTGTCTGAATGCTACAATATATGCAGGTAACTGACAATTTAATATGAGGGTCAAGAATTATTACACTTCAGAAAAGATGTTACATTTAAGTAATTTTGATATACTTTTACAAGGTTTAAGTTAAGCTAAATGAACACTTCCTCAAAACAATAATAAGCAATATTCTCTAAAATGTTAAGTGTTTATCTCTGTGACATGAAATTATGGGTAATTTTTTAAAATTCTAACTTGGCAATGTTTTCTTTGAGGCAAGTACTGTTTGTTGTCAGGGAGAAAGCCTTATGAAAAATTCTTGGCCTCTTTACTTTCCCAACGAAGGTTCCACTATACTTTTTTCTCTTCTCCTGCTCCTGCTCAGTTGCTTCAGGCCTGTCCAACTCTTTGCTATCCTATGGACTGGAGCCTGCTGGGCTCCTCTGTTCACATGGCAAATTCCCAGCAAGAATACTAGAGTGGGTTGCCATGTTTTCCTCAAGGTGATCTTACCAACCCAGGGATTGAACCCACGTCTCCTGCATTATAGGCTGATTCTTTACCACCGAGCCACTGGGGAAGCATATTAAAAGTTACATAATTATTAGTGAATTCCTTTATCTCTTCAAATACCTGACTATATTCAAGAAGAGATGCCTCAATTATTTCCCCCATCTAAACTGTAATACAGAACTGCCCCTGGCCAAATAACAATTTGGGTATCAAAATGAGTAACAGTACTGGATTAGAATACATTGGATACCAAAGAATTCATAAATTTATACTGATGCTGAAAAAGAATTTAAAATGAGAGACAGATGAGAAAGCTTTTTACAGACGAGTATCAACTAGTGAATACAGAAGGAAAGATGAAAAAAGAACTGCCATTTTTATTTATACCATAGGAAATTATTTCAGGTAAGAATTATTAATAGACAGTGAAACCATTGGGTCAAAGGTTGTTGGAGGGCAGGATTATCACATAGTCTCAAATGAAACACTGAATACAAAAGAAGGTATCTTTATGATGGGGAAACGTGGTGGACACTGTCTTCACCTAACAGTCCTAACTGGCGTTCCCAGTGGTGAGACAAGTTGACACCGGCTGCCTGCTGATGACAGTCTGAGAAGCATACCACCCTCTGTGCTCGGCTCCTGTCAAAATCATTTTCTCTTGATTGACTCAGATTGCATAACCGGGCAAATCCAAATGGAAGGACATCCTGCCAGACATCTGGCCTAGATTCTTTAAAAATGTGACAGACATTGCCATAAATATCCAGGGCTTGATATTCTAGATTAAAGCAGACTAAAGAGGCAGGACGATTAATACAATCGATGAAACTTGATTAGACTATGGATTTTGAAAAACAGTTACAATGGATATTATGGAGATAACTAGGAAAATCTGAGGATAGGCTATATTGGGCATAAGCAATATATCAATGCTGAATTTTTGGAAAATGAGACTTGTTTCATGGATATGCAGGAAAACATCCTTGTTCTCTGATGATACAAATTCTGAAGCATATCAGGCAAGTAGAGTCATGGTATCTACAACTTAGATACTTAATTCAAATTCAAATTTTTTTTTTTTTAATTACACAAACCCAGGCACAAATAGAAATTTTTAAAAAGTGGCAAAATGTTGGAGTCAGTGAAGGATATACAGGTGTTCACTATATTACACCTGCAAGTTTTCCAAAGGTTTCCCAATATATGTACGTGTTAGGTAGTCAGAATAGGAAACAGGAGTCCAGAATGGCAGTGGCTAAAAGATAAGGAAGGGAAAAGCCCACGAAAGTAGAATAAAGGAAGATCCGAGGACAGGAGTGAGGACCTCAGGTAGAACAAACAACACTCCTGGCTAGCCCAATTTACATAGGGCAGGCCCAGAGGGAGAAAAAACATATTAAAAGAGGAGCCAAAGGGCCAGGGGGCTCTCTCCCCCACGTGCTGGGGCGCTCTTCGCATCTTTGGGTCGGCATGCCCTCATGCCTTGAAGATGGATTTTCCTGCTATTTTCTAAATCAAATAGAGCTGTAACACTGATTTGTCTAAGAGCTATAACACAGTCTGTCCAAGACCCGAGGGCTGTGATGCGCCGATGGCTTTAATGTCCATCACTCCAAATCTTTGTTGTGATGATACAGAACCGAGAATACACTCACCTGACATACAGCTAAGGCTTTAAAAAATTTTTTTTTAAGTGAAGAGCCTGGATTAAAACTTAACATTCAAAAAAAACTAAGATCATGCCATCTGGTTCCATCACTTCATGGCAAATAGATGGGAAAACAGTGGAAGCAGTGAGAGATCTTATTTTCTTGGGTTCCATAATCACTGCGGACAGTGACTTCAGCCACGAAATTAAAAGACGCTTGCTCCTTGGAAGAAAAGCTATGACAAACCTAGACAGCATATTGAAAAGTAGAGATATCACCTTGCAGACAAAGGTACATATAGTCAAAGCTATGGTTTTTCCAGTAGTCAGGTACGGATGTGAGAATTGGATCATAAAGAAGGTTGAGCACCAAAGAATTGAAGCTTTCAAACTGCAGTGCTGGAGATGCCTCTTGAGTCCCTGGAGAGCAAGGAGATCCAGCTAGTCAATCCTACAGGAAATCAACCCTGAATACTCATTGGAAGAACCGATGCTGAAGCTCCAATTCTCTGGCCACCTGATGTGAAGAGTCAACTCATTGGAAAAGACCCGGATGTTGGGGAAGCTTGAGGGCAGGAGGAGAAGGGGGCAACAGAGAATGAGATGGCTGGATGATATCACTGAAGCAAGGGACATGAGTTTCAGCAATCTCCAAGAAACTGGGAAGGACAGGGAAGCCTGGCATGCTGCAGTCCATGGAGTCACAAATAGTTGGACACAACTGAGCGACTGAACAACAACGGGATTTTTAATGGAGAAAAAGCAAAAGGAAATAATCCAGGAGGATAAATAAAATTACTGAGAACCAACATAACTATCAAAAGTAATATAATGCATCCTTACAACTTTTTCAGGAGGAAAAAAGGGATCAAAAGTCCATTTATTCTGTTAAATATTGATTGAGAAACTACTATGTTGTTGTTGCTAAGTCATGTCTGACTCTTTACAACCCCATGGACCGTTACAGTCAGGCTCCTCTGCCCATGGGATTTCCCAGGCAAGAATACTATGGTGGGTTGCCATTCCTATCTTCAGGGGATCTTCCTGACCCAGGGATCAAGATCATGCATCCTGTATTAGCAGGCTGATTCTTTACCAGTGAGCCATCAGAGAAACGTGGCTACTATGTACCTAGCACTATACTGGCTGCTCAGAACGCAGCAGTATGCAAATCAAGCTCCTGCCCTCATGGCACTGACACTTTAGTCAGGAGACAGTGAAGAAACACACACACATATTTAATTTTGTATTTTAAGTATTAGTATTCTGATACCTAAATTCAGATGGGGTTGGGAATGTAGAAATACAGGGTGTTATCATATTTCTAGGATGGTCAGAAGGACTCATTAACAAGGCATTTGAGCAGGGACTTGCAAGAAGTGAGGGAAAAATATCATGGGCTATCTGGGGAAAGTGTGCCCTCAAGAATGAAGTGGTAGGCATGTTTTGAGGTACAGCAAGGCAACCAGACTTTATTTTTTGGGGCTCCAAAATCACTGCTGATGGCGACTGCAGCCATGAAATTAGAAGACGCTTACTCCTTGGAAGAAAAGTTATGTCCAACCTAGATAGCATTTTCAAAAGCAGAGACATTACTTTGCCGACTAAGGTCCGTCTAGTCAAGGCTGTGGTTTTTCCTGTGGTCATGTATGGAGGTGAGAGTTGTACTGTGAAGAAGGCTGAGCACTGAAGAATTGATGCTTTTGAAGTGTGGTGTTGGAGAAGACTCTTGAGAGTCCCTTGGACTGCAAGGAGATCCAACCAGTCCATTCTGAAGGAGATCAACCCTGGGGTTTCTTTGGAAGGAATGATGCTAAAGCTGAAACTCCAGTACTTTGGCCACCTCATGCGAAGAGGTGACTCATTGGAAAAGACTCTGATGCTGGGAGGGATTGGGGGCAGGAGGAGAAGGGGACGACCGAGGATGAGATGGCTGGATGGCATCATGGACTCGATGGACATGAGTCTGAGTGAACTCCGAGAGATGGTAATGAACAGGGAGGCCTGGCGTGCTGCGATTCATGGGGTCGCAAAGAGTTGGACACGACTGAGCGACTAAACTGAACTGAACTGAAGGCAACCAAGGTGTGTAGGGCCAGGAGAATGGGAGGGAAACTGTAGGTGGTGGCGGTGGGAGGGGAGCATACACCAGAGGAAACATCAGACCAACTTTTTGGACTTGGCAGCTTTGACACTGAGTGAGATAGAAAGAGGGTTTTGAGCAGAAGAATAACATATATTGAGTTAATTTTAAAAGGATTACCCAGGTGGTTGGTGAGGACAGACAGTAAAAGGACAAGGATGGATACAGAGACCCGTTGCAGAAACAACAAACACCAAACAAAGAAAAATGGATGACCCAAGTGACAATGACTTGGCTGTAGCTATGGTGATGAGTCATCAGATTCAAGGTAGTTTTTGATGGTAGAGATCGTTTGGTTTTGCGCCAGATTGAGCATGGGGTATGAGAAAGAAGTTCCAGGGAATTCCATGGCACGGTCCTGAGAGAGCGGAGTTGATATTTATATACGTAGGCAAGACTATGACACGTTCACGGAGTCAGCTCTCGCATGTTTAAGCTGAGATACCTGTTACACATTCAAGGGAGGATGATGAGGAGGCAGTTGAATATGGATTTGGAATTAGAAGAGAGGCTTGGACTGGTTACATGGACTTAGCAGTCAGCGTTTGGATGGTTGTTTCAGCCCCAAGACTGGATAAGACCCTCACAGGAAGACGTGGGGAAGGATGGGGGGCCTGCAAAGGAGACCACGAGGGGACGCCAGTGTGGTGGAGGAGAGCCAGGGACAGCAGGATCCTTGTCACAGCATCACAGCCGAACTAAAAACCTAAAGTTTCAGAAACCAGAAAAAAAGTTAGTTTGTTCCTGTAGGGAGTATACAGTTGAATAAGTTGTAAGTATAAATATAACAATGACAAACAGCAACCAGAAATATAACCACACCTAATATTATAAAATATCAGTGATTTCAACGAACACACAAATGGAAAAGTTGACTTAAAAAAAACATGAAAAATTCTCAGGTCAGCAAAACCGAGCCTTTTGAAGATTACAGACCCAGCACACAGATTTTCTGATATTTTCTTTGTGGGTTTGGACACACACTCCAAGCAGCTCTACACCATTACTACAGGACTATTTGGCAATTACTGTATTTGCTCCATTGCTGTTGCACTGGAATTCTTCTCTCTGGCTAATGTGGAGGCAAAGGATGAGAGCAAACTCAAGTCTGCAGACCACTTCAGTGATTCTCAGTCCCCAGTCGAGCAAACGTGGAAAAGTGGATTCTAAAAATGGCCACTGGGTAGTGGCCGTCTAATCCTTTTTCCAGTTAAATTAGGGCAGCAATAGGATTTTTAGCAACTGTTAATGGATTTTAAAACTTGCTTTCATCATTTCAACATACTTTCATTAAAAACTTGATTTGAAGACTCTCTTAAGAGTTAATACATCAGCTTCCTTGAGATATGCTCTCAGGTGGTGCCATTCTAGACGACACAGTGGGAGATCTCACCTCTTCCACATAAGCAACATAGAAATCTGCATTTTCAGAAATGAATCAGTCTGCTATCCTAAATGTTAATGTCCTGTGCTGTGCTTAGTCCCTCACTCGTCCGACTATTTGGGACCACATGGACCACAGCCTGCCAGGCTCCTCTGTCCCTGCGGATTCTCCAGGCAAGAATACTGGAGTGGGTTATCATGCCCTCCTCCAGGGGATCTTCCCAACCCAGGGATCGAACCTGGGTCTCCTGCATTGCAGGCGGATTCTTTACTGTCTGAGCCAAAGGGGAAGCCCATAAATGTTAATAAGAGGGTCCTAATCAAATTCTTACATGCAACAATGCCCATCGTATCTTTATTTCTAGCACAGTGAACTAAGAGCAACAGTAAAATTTGACATTTCCTCATTTACAGAGAGAATAATTCACATTGATTTTCCCCAGCTTAACAAAGTCATGTCTCTAATCCAATAAGAATGAAAGATCTAGTCCAACCAAAGCAGAAAAAACATGTTATTGTAGCCTAACCTGGAAAAAGATTTACTCTTTCTCTTCTTTGGAGGCTTCAATTGAGTGAGCTAATTTGCAGATATAAATATGAATATTTAGTCCAATTAGGAAGGTGCCCTGGTGTCTTTCCATGTCAGCTATATGAACTTGGCCTTGGGACTGCAACTCCACACTGTGATAGCCCTAAAATGAAACATACGATTGCAATGATTTTTGATTCCTGGGTCGGGAAGATCCCCTGGAGAAGGAAACGGCAACGCACTCCAGTATTCTTGCCTGGAGAATCCCATGGATGGAGGAGCCTCGTAGGCTACAGTCCATAGGGTTGCAAAGAGTTGGACACGACTGAGCGACTTCACTTTCCTTTTCCTTTCTCTTCAATTGGTTGAGTCATTTGACTACAGAGAACTGCAGAAAGGTCCATTCTCCCTCATCCGTTTTTTTTTTTTTTTTAATTGAAGTATAGGGCTTCTCTGATAGCTCAGTTGGTACAGAATCTGCCTGCAATACAGAAGACCCCAGTTCGATTCCTGAGTCAGGAAGATCCACTGGAGAAGGGATAGGCTACCCACTCTAGTATTCTTGGGCCTCCCTTGTGGCTCAGCTGGTAAAGAATTAGCCTGCAATGTGGGAGACCTGGGTTCAGTCCCTAAGTTGTGAAGATCGCCTGGAGAAGGGAAAGGCTACCCACTCCAGTATTTCTGGCCTGGAGAATTCCATGGGCTGTATATTCCATGGGGTCACAAAGAGTAGGACACGACTGCGCAACTTTCACTTTTTTTTTGGTGGTCCAGAAGTTAAGAATCCACCTGCCAGTGCAGGGGACACAGGTTCGGTTCCTAGTCCAGGAAGATCCCATATGCCATGGGGCAACTAAGCCCATGCTCCACAATGAGAGAAGCCACTACAATGGAAAGCCCATGCACTGCAACGAAGATCCAGCGCAGCTATAAACAAGTAACATTTCAAAAAACGGAAGTAGAGCTGGTTTTCAACGTTTCACGCATACAGCAGTGATTCAACTATACATATTTTTTCAGATTCTTTTCTATCATTGGTTATTACAAAGTATTGAAAATAGTTCCCTGTGCCATACAGCAGGTCCTTGTTGTTTATCTGTTTTATAAACAAGAATACGCATCTGTTTCCATTCTTTCTCACTTATAAGCATGCTTGTACATACTTCCTATACCTTAAAAGGAATTTTCTGATTCTAAAGCGACGAGCCCAACACACACTTTTCCCCAGCTACAGAAATTCCTTGGATTGCAGAATTTACATACTGCAGTCAAAATTCTGAAGTCTTCATCCTGAAAAGTAAATCCCATTCTCTAAAATTTCTAATTCCAGAAATGTTTTCTCAGGGTAAAAAGAAATTCAAAAGCTTAACTTTCAATCACTGGTGAAAAGTACAGAAATTACATCCTTTTAAAAAGAAATAATTGGAGCATTGGGACTTCCTGGTGGAGCAGTTAGGACTCCATGCTTCTACTGCAGGGGGCATGGATTCAATTCAGTGTCAGGGAACTAGGATTCAGAACGCCTAGTGGTACAGCCAAAAAGAAAAAGGAAAGGAAAAAGAACTGGAGTATAAGGTACCACAACATTTCTCTGTTTCTGTGCTTTTCATTCACTGCAAGTTTCTTCCCTTTCTTGTAAAAGCCTCCCAGTTTTAGAGATCCCCTAATGTCACACTTCCAGCTCTAATTTAGGAGCTCAGTCTGTACTGCGTTCTCACACATCACCAGTAAATATGCTCCTACCTAAAAACTCTTAGGATATAAATCCTTAAAAAGAAAAAACAGACCGCTTCAGTCTTGTAAAGCAGATGTTCCTAACATGTTTCCTTAAAATGAAGGAGACCTGCTATTTGGCCAGATCACAACTCAGAATATCCACATGACCACAGGACGGGGGTGATATTTCACCCATTAGTCATAGCTGTCTGCCTTGTCTGCTTTGTTCCAACAGCCAAGTATGTTAATAAGCTTCCTCATTAATCCTTTCCTCTCACATCATCTCCAAACTGGAATCTTCTGCTAGAAAGAAAATGCTCACAAATTTTCTTGACAGCTATGAGCACTGTAAGTAATGTCTTTAAGACAATCATGATTACCAATTTGCCAATATATGTGAGAGAAATCAGGAAAATACATATATTAAAGTTTCCCCTTCATGGATCACAGCCTTGTTGTGGAGAAGGGATTTGTGTAACTCAATGAAGCTATGAGTCATGCCACGCAGGGCCACCCAAGATGGACGAGTTCTGACAAAACATGGTCCACTCCAGGAGGGATGGCAAACCACTCCAGTACTTTGGCCTGGAGAACTCCATGAACAGTATGAAAAGGCAAACAGAGATGACACTGGAAGATGAACCCCCCAGGTCAGAAGGTGCCCAATATGCTACTGGGAAAGAGCAGAGGGCAATTACTAACAGCTCCAGAAAGAATGAAGCAGTAAAAGCAGAAATAATGCTTAGCTGGGACGTGTCTGATGTGAAAGTAAAGTCCGATGCTGTGAGACAATGCAGAACATCAGGACTTTGTTGATACTGAGAGAGGTTTGTGAGCTGCCGTATTTATTTCAAGGGCATTTCACGTTGCCCAGTGGTCCTTACAAACATCCAAATCATATGCCAGTGCACTTCAATCCTATCTCTATCAAGTCCTAGTTTGTATATGCCAACAATTAACTGACACGAAGTTCTACAGGACCTATATAACTTTTAACTTGACACACTGGGTTTATGTTCACTGTTTGGTGGATTCATCAGCTGTGAAGACCAATTACCTAGTTTGTCACCACTTCAAACACAAAGATTGTAAATTATTAACTAGCTTTTACCTTAATGGAAACTAAAAATATCACAAGCAAAACTAAGGTTTATCGCTTCTAACATTGGATTCTTCAAATTCCAGGGAAAAAATGAATCAATGAGCATGAAAGTCACATCCGTGGATGCCGAGGTAGGGAAACAGCGTAACAGAAACTCCTTCAGATTTGCATCTGAGTCATTTCTGCTTAGTCTAAACAAGATGACTATCCCATCTGTCAGTGCGGGAATACCAGGCCTCAGTGGGTGGATGATGGGTTTAATTTAATGACTTTGGAGTCAGTTAAATGCCTAGACACCAGCACACAATAGCAGCAGGCTATTTGAGCCTTCATGTCCACAGCCCTAACCTGGTTTGCCAGCTTTTAGGTTGCCCCAAATGCCCCATTTGCCTCCCTTGGCCAGCTTCACTTGCCTGAAAAGCTCCAAAACAGGTGAGACTGGAGAATCTGTTCATTTATTTGGTATGTTTTTCACATTAGCGTAAAACTGATTAATGCATAAATTCTATACACGTATATTCAATGTACCAACACTTCAAAAAACTTCTAATAAAAGGTACTTTGAAAATTGATTAATGCAAGAAAAGAACCTGTTTGAACATTAAGAAAAATACAGGATTGCATATTAAGTATAATTAATCTAACATTTCCATGAGCAGAACGTTTGCACAGATCTTTAGAAAAACCCAGCCTCCTGCCTGTGTGTGCAGAGTGCCTCAGGGGCTTGGAGCCAGCCAGCCTGGGCCTCAAGCATGTCTCTACCATTTACTGTGTGACCTGGGGCAGGTTTCTTACCTTGTCTTCTCACCTATACAATGGAGATTTTTAAAATTATCTGCCCAGGGGCAGAACCAGGTTTTAGGAGCTACAGCTTAGAAAGTGGGAAGTTATTTGCAAAGACAAGCAATTGTGGGCACCCACAGCTAGGCCTTCAGGAACTCTGGAGGTGGCCATACAAGTGGAGAAGAGCTACATGGTAAATCTACCTATATACCTAGCACAGAAACTTTTTACAGGGATTAAATGAGATAATACAAGTAAAGCATAAAGTCAAGCATCCAGCATGCAATGAGTGCTGTATGAACTTAACTATCACGAATATTAACAGTGAAACAAAATTATACAGAAGAGCAAATGGCATAAGCCCATTCACTTTATCTCAAACTATCAGAGCAAAGGAGCAGGCTCCTTTGGGCTTTGAAAGAAATTTTTGATGGGTCGGGAGATGAATATTTATTTACACAGCAAGTTGCTGTAATGAGTTGAAAAGCTCCCAAATACCCATATTTAGGGGAGCAAATGCTATCAGAAGGGTTTTGTTGATTTCCTGTAAATATCTTAGAAAACTAAACATAGATCCCAAACCCTCTCAATGGCCCAGATTAGCAAGTACTTCATGTCATGAATTTAAGAAAAGGCGACCAAAGTAATAACATTATTGGCTCCAGACACAAATATGAATGCAATGAAGCTTCCTTAGCTTGACAGATTCTCTGAAATCCCAGGTGTTAAAAGTCCTGTGTTATTCCAGAGGACAATCTCGTGACAGAAACAGAAACTGCCATTTCCTTGTGATTTGTTGTTCTGGGATAATGCTAACGTGTGTGTGTGTGTGTGTGTGTGTGTGTGTGTGTGTGTGTATGTGTGATAAGGCTAACGTGTGTGTGTGTGTGTGATAAGGCGAACGTGTGTGTGTCTGGGGTAACACAAACGTGTGTGTGTGTGCATGCACACATGTGAATGTACATTTGTTCTGGGATAATGCTAACGTGTGTGTGTGTGAGATAAGGCTAACGTGTGTGTGTGTGTGTGTCTGGGGTAACGCAAACTTGTGTGTATGTGTGTGTGCATGCATGCATGTGAATGTGCACTTTTTCTCCCCTGCCATTTTGTTGTGATTTGTTGTTCTGGGGTAATGCTAACTTGAGTGTGTGTGTGTGTATGCATGCACATAAGTGTGCACTTTTTCTCCCCTGAGTCTCTCCCCACTCCCACTTCAGCCAGATGTTAACAGCACATCTGCCCCTTTAAGAGAGAAAGGCTGAAGCATTTACATTAAATCAGTATTTCTCTGGGAATTAGATCCAAATCCATCCCAAGTTGCCTAAAATATATTTGGCTGCCCCAAATCCCCAGATTACAAACAATATTCCAACCCAACTACTATGAAATCTGTCAGACTTAACAGATGGCCTAGGAGGACCCTGGCTGTCAGGATCAATTCTGCTCATCCTATCACCCCTGCTCCCAAACAGAAAAGAATTCACAGGACAGGGAGGCCCTGGGCAGACAGGAACCTAGAGACAGAGCGCATGTGCCGAAGAGAAAGTTCTTCCATTCTGTCATGAGGAGTAAGACTCTGAGCCTCCCACTACTAAAAAAAGTTTTAAACTTAAAGACCCATTAAACTGAAAGAAAAATAGGCAGTCAACATTTGTCGACTAATTCAGTTTAGTGGTGCTGACTTACGTTCAGCAACACTGAGAGTTCATGAAAATGAAATTGCCTCATCATTATTTTGATGACTGAAGACATTGTAACACCTAAAGAAACCTCTTACACAAATACTGCCATACTACTGAAAATGACTTTTAAATAAAGTTGCTAGCCATGATTCACAGTCACTTTCCACACTTAGCATACATCAGATGAATGGGTGACCTTTACTCAAGTTACCTGAAATCTCACATAAATAAATATGCATTTGAACAAAATCAAGCGCTATGATCCTGCGAAGGAGGCCTCTGAGAGCCATACTTCAATCATAAAATGCAATCAGCTTACCTATTTTCTTCTTATGAAGTGTGTCTGAAGCGTCAGGTCAGGGTAGAGGCGTTACTACGGGACAGTGTGATGCTTGCGGCTGCCAGGGCAGGTCCCCTGGACAGGCTTTCTTCAAACCCCCAACCCCTGAAGAAAAAGGATTGACCCCTAGCTTTCAATTTTCCTTCAGAAAGACAGAAAAATAGAAAGCTCCACCGAGGACAGATATTATATATAGAAAACAACTGGAGTTAAAATTGGACTCTTCTTCCTGCCCATTTCCTCAAGGAAATGCATAGCCCCACCCAGCCTTATACATAATACTACACTTCTTCGTGGCTCCTGGATATGCAGACTCCAAATAAGACACAAGCTGCTAAAAGCAGCAGCAGGTTCCTCACCAAATGAGGCATCCTTGGATGCCAGCAGTTAGCACGAAGGAGACATGAACACCATATTAAAGGAGAAAAGACCAATGGTCTGACCTTTACTCAAGATGCTGAGCCCACTCCACAGACCTGGGGCTAACGTCCAACCATGTGTTATTAGTAACGATACTCCCCAAAGGCCGCCTCTCAGCTCTGCTTCTCCTAGGCTGGGCCAGACGGATTTTCTGTAATTATTTAGGGGTGAGATGACTTGGCTCTTGGAGCTGCGCAAAATGAAAAGTGCCATGCAAATTTTCAATTGTTTCACAATAAAGATGGGGTCCTTTTTTTTTTTTTTTTTGCTTTTGTTTTTAAATCAATTCCAGGAACAACACAGAACTCTTCGTTCTTCCTTTCACTTTCCATTTTGGGTTCTTCAAAAGTATGATTTTAGTACACATGAGAAATGAATCAAACAGGAATTTTCCTCTAAATAAAAACAACAGTTTCCTTTTTAACTTAGATTCCAGGAACCAAACACATATACACCGTGGTACTTCCTGAAAGGAATTCCTAAATAAACTTATATGTGACTAAGCTTGCCAATGGATTCGTTTCTTCGACACATTTATTATGAGAAAAGTGAGAAAAAGTGTATTTAAATAGAATTCAGCACTTGAGAATTAAAAAGATCCAATAATACTTAGAGAAACTAGGTGAAGGGAGTATAATAAAATGGTGAGCATGGATTTGACGGTCTTGGCATTTGAGAGCAGGCCGTCTGGGAAACTCTCCCGGCCCACGTCCTCTCCCTAACAGGAATACACAAGGAGATTCAGGGTTCGGATAAGCACATCTTCACTTACGGTGCAAAGATGTGTCTCTGCCTGGGCATGGAATCTGCTGCAGAAAACCATTTTGATAAAAAGAACTTCAGACTTCCACTCCCGAAGGAAAAACAACAGTTCTGTGGGGCCATCCTTTTACTGCAATCATGCAGAAGCAGAAAGAACCAGAATCTGAACACTCTGCTCGCTTTACTTAATTTTAGCAACCGTAAGACTCTGGCAGGGTCTGCCAGACTGTTGGAGAGCCCAGGAGAGGAAGGCAGCATGAGCAGGTCTCCTGCAACCATGTGCTTGGGGCCCTGACCTGAGCAGGCTGGACTTCCCCGTGTTCATGGGGGAATTCTACAACAGGGCAAGATGCAGCGGGCAGTACCCACCCTTCAGTCTCCTCTGATCTACCAAGAGAGTATGAGATGGCAGCTTAATCGGGGACAATTACGTTTAAGGCTATTGAGGAGTGAAGCGTTCGTTATGCTAATGAATTAGTGCTTAGGATGAGGCTGGGCATACAGTTGAATGCTATATATTATCTTCATTATAAGCGTTGCCAACTATCGATATTATAATTTCCCAAGTGAGGCACTCTCCATGCCAGCAATAACACACTAAGCTCAAGTTCAAGTTCAAGACAGAGCAGAAGAAGAGCCACCAGACACTCAGAGAAGAGAAGCAAGCTCCCCTCAGAGCTGATCCAGTGTCTTCGGTGGGACCATGCAGGGTTGAGAGGCTGGTCCAGGAGTGTGTTCCCGAAGGGCCCATTCCCAGAAGACTGCATTTATAATGAAGCTTAAAAAATAAGAAGCCAGAATGTGTACATTAAAATAAAAGAAATGAGAGCCTGAAATTAAGCTGTATTCACTCTGACACTTTTTTTTTTTTTTAATTGGGAAGAAAAGTAGTAAAGAGGGCTCCTAGAGAGCTCTTGGGGGCTTCATTAAACACTTGCTAATTGACTGAACTTGCCTTCAACTTCAAAGAGAACTTGGAGACGTATATGCCTTCTGGGAATAACTCTTTTGAGTATACAATTCATTAAGTATCTGGCTTCTTAATAGGGATCACAGAATAAGTGTTTATATGTAAGTTAAATATCTAATTGGTATAAATACATTACTCAGCTCACTGAGGCAAAAATGTGAACATTTTACTTCTTTTTAATGAGTACAATTTTGGCTATCAGATTTAAAGCTAACACCACAGAAATGTTTGAGCAGCATATTCAAAGATATTTTAATGAAATTTAGATACTTCCACTGACATCATGTACCACATGACGGGGACATAAATAGGTACAATCCATGAAGAGCTACTGTTTGTTTATCTTAACATCCTTTTAATGGAGAAATCCAATAAAAAAATTGCAAACTAGGAAAACTGGTGCCTCCAGATTTAGGAGGTCATAAAACTACCTAATATTATTTCTGCCAAGGAAAATGCAAGTTAAAGTTCAAATCCACAGAAGAGTCATTTACATTAAATGATAGCTGTTCACCAAGGAAGAGGGGAGAAGTGGGCTGGCAACACAGAGGCTTCTGGCTAGTTATAGAGAAGGCACAGGAACACAACTGGGCTACTAGAAGGTGTCCGAGAAATAAAACGGGGCTTTCTCACGGCTCAGTCTCAGCTCTGCTGTAACTTCCGACTGAATCAGAAACTTCCAACTCTCTCAACACCAAGGCAGGCAGGAGTTTTGATGTGTGTTGGCTGGATGCAAAATATTGCTGGTGATTTAATTTCTTCTAAGGCAAGAGCCTGGCGTGCTGCAATTCATACAGTCGCAAAGAGTCGGACACGACTGAGCAACTGAACTGAACTGAACTGAATGCAAGAGCAATGAAAAACAGTCAGGGTCTTCTCATGCTTGAGGTGTCAGAATTGAATTATTTTTCTTGCTGTTGCAACAGCAGAAAAATAATTCCCATGCATTGAGTACGATGGAAAGGGAGGCGAAGGAAGGAAGTACACTTTGTGTATTTTCCCTCCTTTAACAGTAATAGAAACGTTCAAATATTTCTGGCTGTTAGACTGGCATCAGACAGACATCAAGAATGCAGCTATATTTGGCTTCCCATATAGCATCAGCAGCAGTCACAGTAACATACACTCAACCTCACAGTTATTTAACTTTAAAAATTAGGCAATGCAAGAATTACAAAGCTCTGGGGTAGGGACAGATGGGTAGTTTAGACTATAAAATGTAGTAAAATATCCATTTACGTTTCATGCCTATCACTGCCTACTAATGTAGACATTCTTAAATCAGGCTGATGCGCTTTTGGCACTTTCAGAAATGGCAGTACATTTGGTGTGGGGTGGGGGTGGAAATGTTTGTTTTGTAAACAAAACAATTATATCTCATACAACTGAACACTTGGAAATAAAGAGAAAAAAGCCACCCATACAATCACTTCCCACAACTGATTATTAGCATTTTGTATATTTCATTTCAGTCTTTTTCTTTTGTCTATGAAGGCAGTTAAACGTAACACATGAAAAACTCAGTTTGGCATTTCATTCTCTCTTCTTCAACTCCTTGCTAAAGCTGTTAAAACCTGGTCACTTAAGTAAAACCAGATTTTGCTCACAGATTTTTCCCAACCTTAAGGTTTTGTGGTGGTGGTTGTTTGTTTTTAATTCAAAAATAGACGCTGTTAATGCTGAGTTGAAAAGTATAGACAAAGCCAGGAGATTAGAAAAAACCTGTCAACACATTTCTGGAACTCGGGAGTTGCCCAGTGTTTGCCCTCCCGTGGGGTGTGGGGAGGACACCATCCAGTTCTTACCAGAGTTTGCCTCTGTCTCAAGGTGATGGCATGTGGCAACAGGAAAAGACTCAGGGTCTCATATTAATAACGAAACTGCAGTTTCAATTTTTGTTAAATAGCCATTTAGAACTTAAAACACATGTTCTGGGGAAACAGTACAAGAAAGAGGTTGGGGAATACTTCTGCAAAACCTACTAAAATTCATGTAGCTTAAAACAAAGGTTGCACAGATGAACCTATTTGCAGGGCGGCAACAGAGATGCACAGGAAACAGACTTGTGAACACAGCAGGGGAAGGAGAGGGTGGGGATGAACTGAGAAAGTAGCACTGAAACATACACATTGAGTTCAGTCGCTCAGTCGTGTCTGACTCTTTGCGACCCCATGAATCGCAGCATGCCAGGCCTCCCTGTCCATCACCAACTCCCGGAGTTCACTCAGACTCACGTCCATCGAGTCAGTGATGCCATCCAGCCATCTCATCCTCTGTCATCCCCTTCTCCTCCTGCCCCCAATCCCTCCCAGCATCAGAGTCTTCTCCGATGACTCAACTCTTTGCATGAGGTGGCCAAAGTACTGGAGTTTCAGCTTTAGCATCCTTCCTTTTAATGAACATCCAGGACTGATCTCCTTTAGCATGGACTGGTTAGATCTCCTTGCAGTCCAAGGGACCCTCAAGAGTCTTCTTCAACACCACAGTTCAAAAGCATCAATTCTTCGGTGCTCAGCTTTCTTCACTTTCAGCTTTCTTCCAAATCTCACATCCATACATGACCATTGGAAAAACCATAGCCTTGACTAGACAGACCTTTGTTGGCAAAGTAGTATCTCTGCTTTTGAATATGCTATGTAGGTTGGTCATAACTTTCCTTCCAAGGAGTAAGCGTCTTTTAATTTCATGGCTGCAATCACCATCTGCAGTGATTTTGGAGCCCCCAAAAATAAAGTCTGACACTGTTTCCACTGTTTCCCCATCTATTTCCTATGAACCCAAGTGTGTATATATATATACACACACACATAATTGATTCCAGCTAGTGCTTCTTCCAGCCCAGTGTTTCTCATGATGTATTCTGCATGTAAGTTAAATAAGCAGGGTGACAATATACAGCCTTGACGTACTCCTTTCCCTATTTGGAACCAGTCTGTTGTCCATGTACAGTTCTAACTGTTGCTTCCTGACCTGCATATAGGTTTCTCAAGAGGCAGGTTAGGTGGTCTGGTATTCCCATCTCTTTCAGAGTTTTCCACAGTTTATTGTGATCCACACAGTCAAAGGCTTTGGCATAGTCAATAAAGCAGAAATAGATGTTTTTCTGGAGCTCTCTTGCTTTTTCCATGATCCAGCATACGTTGGCAATTTGATCTCTAGTTCCTCTGCCTTTTCTAAAACCAGCTTGAACATCTGGAAGTTTACGGTTCACGTATTGCTAAAGCCTGGCTTGGAGAATTTTGAGCGTCACTTTACTAGCATGTGAGATGAGTGCAATTGTGCAGTAGTTTGAGCATTCTTTGGCACTGCCTTTCTTTGGGACTGGAATGAAAACTGAAATTTTCCAGTCCTGTGGCCACTGAAACATACACATTACCGTATGTAAAACAGAGAGCCAGTGGGAGTTTGCTGTATGATGCAGGCAGCTCAACCTGGTGTTCTATGACAACCTACTGGGATAGGATGAGGTGGAGGGCGGGAGGGAAGTTCAAGAAGGAGGGGGTTTATAATACTTATGGCTGATTCATAAGTATGAATATGTATGGCAGAAACCAACACAATGCTGTAAAGCAATTATCCTCCAATTAAAAATAAAAATTTAAAAGATGAATAAATAAAGCAAAGGTCTCAAAGGGAATTGTGACAATTCACTGAAATGTGGAAGGAATATTCATCAATCTATTTATTTCTCACCTTGTCCCATAATACCTAGTTTGTGCTTTATAAGGTGCATAAAATTAACACAGGAGGGAAACAATTGCTGAATATGCAGAAATTGGCAACACAAGCTGTAAAATCTCAAACTACTTACTTGTGAAACAGAGATGCTTGGAGACTATTAGTTTATATAGTAACATCAGCATTGCTCTTGCTTGCTACCATATCAATAACAAGATTTCTTTATAAAAGTATGTCCTCTGTTTCAACTGGGACAACCCCAGGAATAAATCTGTCGCTGGAACATCTCATGATACTGTGAGTCTCTGTTTCAGAAGAATTAAACTGAGTAATAGGAGCGTGGGACCCCAGAAGGGCGACTCTGAGAGAAAGCAGGACTACTTTGATGAAGCGGCGGATCTTAATCTCCTTCAGTTCAGCCCCTTCTTAATCCGGTAAATGGAATGGACCTTCCCCTCATACATTTTCAGAGGTTTGATTGATGTACCTGCTGAAACCACTCATAGATTCCTGGGACCAGGACTCCAGGTAGTAGAATGGGGCCTCAGCCACAACTAGACAGGACCTTGGCGGTCAAGTCTAGATGGGGTGGGGATGAAGGTCCAGCACACCAAATGCAGCATATTTGTGGAAGATCCTCCAAGGGGAAACGGCCTGTGTGGACGGAGCCTCAATTTGGGAGGCTCATCTTAGTCAACCACGGCATATATACTCATTTGTCACACACACTTCTCATCGGTCAGCTTTCCCACAGTGAGCTGCCAACTCCTCTCTGGGTGAAATCCAAACACCGAAGCCAGGTCCTACCAGTTTCTGATCGTTACCTGGTCTCCTATTTCCAACTCAGTCCAGGTGATGGATTCTTCACATGAAGCCCAGGTTGAGCCCGTTCAGGTCATTCATTATATTGTTTGTATCCTCCAGTGGCTCCTCTCTGCCTGCTTTA
The DNA here is from genome assembly GCA_006410635.1 of Cephalophus harveyi. Lineage (NCBI taxonomy): Eukaryota > Metazoa > Chordata > Mammalia > Artiodactyla > Bovidae > Cephalophus > Cephalophus harveyi. Next base: position 211,220 of record SJYT01017426.1, read on the forward strand.
AAAAGGCCACATCCCACTTTCTGGCTTCCTATTGTGCAAATTTAATCTTCGCAAAGTGACTTTACTTTCCACGTAGGAAGCAGAGAATGGTGGGGAGCTGTCGTCACTGCCCAGCCCGTTCCTCTCCCTGCGGTGTGGTTGCCAAAGGGCGGCTGCCTGAGCAAGCACAGCATGATTCCCCCTCCCAGGTAGGGGCTGGTCTGGGGTCGGAACCTGACCCAAGTGAAACTCCCCTCAGCCCCGTGTGCACAAGCACAACAAATGAACAGAAGGGCAGAGAGTCAGGCCCACAGAGAACATCGGGGCCTCAGGGTTTAGCCAAGGGCACTCCTAGACACTCCCTGGTGGCTCAGAGGTTAAAGGGTCTGCCTCCAATGTGGGAGACCAGGGTTCGATCCCTAGGTCGGGAAGATCCCCTGGAGAAGGAAATGGTAACCACTCCAGTATTCTTGCCTGGAGAATCCCATGGATGGAGAAGCCTGGTAGGCTACAATCCACGGGGTCGCAAAGAGTCGGACACGACTGAGCGACCTCACTCACTTACTTACTTACTCCTAGACATACAAGTTATATGAGCTCATTTTGTTGTTGCTGTTTTAGTCTAATTTGGAATAGGTTTGAACTTTCAATCGAAATAAATCTAGAATTTAAACTGTATTGAACTGACCTGCCTGCGACAGATGTGCCATCTGTTTATAAGGCTATAGGAGAAAATAAGTCCAGATCATTGAACAAAACAGGATGGAAGGATGTCACACAAGCCCCATACTCCATATAGCTTCACTGAGCTGCCCTCCTCCTACAGCTGATTTTATAGTTCAGCGGGACTTTTTATCGTAAGGACAGTTACAGTGAAAATTGCTTGGATATCACATTTCCCTTCTTCAGAAAACTGAATGCTAACTGCAACAGTTTCCAGCCCTCTAGCTTACACTCCACTCAGAGCAAGCTGGGGGACTTCACTCACACAGTTAGCGCACCAGCTGCCACAGAGGAGCACACAGCTGTGTGCGCTACGGTCAACGAGCATGAGCGCTCCAGGAGCCCCAGCTTCAGCCGCAGGAGAGCTGAGAACTGGAGCAGGCCCTCACGCACCACTGCAGACAAGCACACCACTTCACAGCATCTCCACTTCCCTTCTGCCTCGTGGTCTCCAGCTCCTGATAAAGATCCTTGAGTGGGAGAGGTATGTGGCTTTCACCTAAGCCATCCTCCCCTCAGCCAGCTGCACTTGCATTCGGAGTCACAGAACGTGGACCTAAAAGGCCCTTTAGGGAACAGACCCTCATCCACAAACGAGGAACTGGGTCCCAGAGCAGGGAAGCATTCAGCTCAGAAAACCACACCAAGGTGGGTGGAGAGCCCCGTCCCTGCCCCACCACACTGCTCGCAGGGGACGTCTCGCTGCCTCTAGAACACAAGCACCAGCGTTCTGCCAGAGGCTTTGCTTGCCCTGTAAACTGGCTGAATCAGACACTGAGTCACATCAGTAGGTCATTTAGAAATCCAGTAGAAATACCTTGAATTTCATAATGATAATAGGGTCTGAGTTACACGGCATATTGCATATAATTGTATAGAAACTTGACTAACTTCTCTAATTTTCCTTGGAGTGTGATAACACAGGCCTCTGGTTAAACACAGCAGAACGACCACATGCTACTCACCCTACGCACCTCTTCTTTCCAAAGCCATCCCCAACCATCCAGATGATGGCAAAGTCCACCCCGCCTCCTGCTGCTGCTGCTGCTGCTAAGTCGCTTCAGTCGTGTCCGACTCTGTGCGACCCCATAGACGGCAGCCCAACAGGCTCCCCCGTCCCTGGGATTCTCCAGGCAAGAACACTGGAGTGGGTTGCCATTTCCTTCTCCATTGTGTGAAAGTGAAAAGTGAAAGTGAAGTCGCTCAGTCGCGACCGACTCCTAGCGACCCCATGGACTGCAGCCTACCAGGCTCCTCCATCCATGGGATTTTCTAGGCAAGAGTACTGGAGTGGCTTGCCATTGCCTTCTCCGACCCCGCCTCCTACTCCCCACAAAAGAGTAAAGAGAAAGCTGAGGGCAAGAGAGCAGGAGGTAACACAGCAGAGGAGTCCTTTCAACAAATTGAGGGAGACAGAGCACGGCGACCCAACTTCCTCACTCTGCTGTAGCCTCTGAAGCACCTACAGAGGGGATTCTGAGAATAAACGGCCCTCACCGAAATCCAGAGGCTCAGGTTGGCAGGCGGTGTGTACTGCAGAGGACAGGACATGAGACTGGAAAGCAGAAGACGGCTGGAAACTTTCTTTAGAGACTGGGCCCTCAGATCTCAACCTTGACCCTTCACAGCTCTAGGGCTGTGACCTCTCGCCTAGACCTTCTCCCTCTACAAGGAGAACCCCGGGCACAGCGAGCAGTGAGGGCGGCAGACCTCAGGCACTGGCGACACAGTGAGGCCTGGATGGAGGGGAAGAGAAAGTGTTTAAACACTTGCATTTTCTGATCCCTGGGACTCAACTGCTCCTTTCCTTTTCTGAAGTTTTGTTAGTCCATAGAATCTCCAGGTCGGAATACTGGAGTGGGTAGCCGCTCCCTTCTCCAGGGGATCTTCCCAACCCAGGGATCGAACTGGGGTCTCCTGCATTGCAGGCAGATTCTTTACCAACTGAGCTATCAGGGAAGCCTCGTCAAGTGGCCTGCTATATTCTGAAAAGAACCAACATGCTCTCTGTAACCCTTATCATGCAGCCAATACATTCCAGAAGCCCAGGTCTAAAATTGGCTGTCTCTAACCATGTTTTTTTTTTTATTAATGGGATGGGATCAAGTACTGGCATGATCTAGAACTGATCATGATTTAGAATTTTATTGAATTTACAACAGCCCATTTCCAGTAATGAATTGTCAGCCCATATATAAAAGGTAAAGAAAGGGCTATTTTACTAAAAGAAGTAATTATTAACTCACCTGGCCCACAAACCTTCAACAGACACAGAATAACCAAGAGAACCAAACCTTGGTTTCTGGAAAATCATTCCAAAGTGCTGGCCACACTACTGTTTTTACTCTTCTTTATTTTTAAAGACTACTGAAGCCTCCCTCTGATTCCTGAACAGAACTAAGTTACCGACCTCTCATCTGGCACCCAGGGCCCGGCAGTGGGGCTCCTGGAACCCCAGGCTCAGTGCTGTCCTGCCTTCCACTCATACAGCAGCCAAGTGACCCTACTTGCTGCATCTCTCCATCTCCTTTCTTTGCTTCAGGCTCTACCACCACCTTCCTCTGCTTCTCCAACTCATTTGACACCCAGCTTGACCCACACTTGAGTTCTCTGCACGAAGCTATGCAGTGGATTAACATACTAAATACCAGCAACAGTAGGCATGACAAACCAAGTCAACGTACAAAAATCTGATCAGGATGTCTCTTTGGATAGGATATATGGAAATGTTGAAATTATCTAAATCTAAATAGTTGATTCGGACAGATCTGGTTACCTAATAAGCAAAATTTCCAAATGGGAAAATGTCCCCATCACTCACAAAATGTGTATGTAACATGAATGATGGCCTCAGTTATTCACATACTTTTAACATGTGGAATGATCGTCCACGTTTCCATGAACTATAGATATTTATAAAATACCCACAGCTAAGTAATCTGCAAGTAGACTTAAATTAAAACCTACAGGAGGAAAAAAGCCTGGGGCTGCCAGAGAGGGAAGAGATCATTGTCACAGGGACCTTTTAACTCCATGTGCTCCCAGACCACTGTCTACAAGAAACCCACTTCAGACAAAGGGACATATACAGATTGAAAGTGAGGGGCTGGAAAAAAGATATTCCATGCAAATGGAAATTGAAAGAAAGTTGGAATAGCAACATTTATATCATATAAAATAGACATTAAAATAAAGACTGTTTCAAGAGACAAGGACACTACATAATGATCAACCCAGAAAGATATAACAATTATAGATATATATATGCACCCAACACAGGAGCACCTCAAGACATAAGGCAGATGCTAACAACTATAAAAGGGGACATCAACAGTAACACAATAATAGTGGGAGACTTTAACAGTCCACTAATACCCACAGACAGGTCATCTGGACAGAAATCAAGCCTTGGCAAATTAAGAAAACTGAAATTGTATCAAGCTTTTTTTCTGACCACAACACTGTAAGATTAGGTATCAATTACAGGAGACAAACTGTAAAAAACACAAACACATAGAGGCTAAACAGTAAGCTTCTAAGCAACTGAGAGGTCACTGAAGAAGTAAAAAAATGCCTAGAAACAAATGACAATGAAAGCATGACAACTATGGGACGCACTAAATGCAGTGCTAAGCCGGAAGTTTGTAGCAAAACAAGCCGACCTCAAAAAATGAGAGAAACATCAAATAAACAACCTAACCTTACACCTAACTCAACTAGAGAAAGAAGAAAACTTACAGAAAGAAACTAAATGTATTTTGATTGTCTAATAGAGTAAATGGAAGAAGCACTCCAAATTATATAATACTTGACATAATCTCTGGAACTGGAGAGAGAATGAACTAAACATCTGCTCTGAAGTTGAGCCTATACATTGCAAAACTTCAGATGTCTCGGCTTAAAAAAAGAAAAAAGCCTTAAATAACATTTTCTAAATACATTTGGCTACTAAGAATATCTCTCATGACTTAGTTGAAAAGATAAAATGTCAGACTCCAAAAGGAAGGAAACAAAATTACTGCAAATTCAGATCCACTCTCCCATTGGAGAAATGATTTCACTAAGTGAATTTACTGAGTTCTACTCATGGAGATTAGTAGTAAAGACAGTTAAACAATGGGAAGAGACGCCTCCCTAAAGTAATTAGGAATATCATGTTTCACTTTACTGCTATCCCCAAACACCACACCTATATATTTATCAGTACAACATTCCCTAAATATAGATAGATATTAATATAGATAGATACAAGTCTACTGTGACAATAAATGTGTCAGATAAAAATCTGAGTTTTCCAGCAATGGAATGTTCAACCAGCAATGCTGCTTACAAGCATACAAAAATTACTAATATTAGTAAACATGGGTTTAAAAATCTAGCACAAACTTGCTAGATTAAATCATCTGAATAGCTCTTGCTTCTGGAAAGCATATAAAAATAGTTTTTCCCATGGAGGTTCAACCCAAAGACCCTTGAGGAGCAAGGCAAAGAAATACCTTATGTCCTCCTTTTTGTGTTGTCCAAGTCATCTGGTTTCTTTTTTTCATTTTCACCCAATTGAACAATTTAAGTTGATTAAATTAAACATGCTGAAGCCATCAGCAATACAGCTTGCCACAGAAAGGTTAGCAGAGTTGAATACAGTCTTTGCCACAGTATCTTTGGAGCAATCAAGGACACAAAACTTCTTAAGAAGTATACCGCCAGGGTAACAGTTGGTTTGGAATTCAGCGTGAGAAACAAGACTCCTAGTGATTAGTGCTGAAGCTGTGTTATTGCCCTGCAACCTTCCCAGGGGATGTGCAGCCTCTCGGTTTCAGTAACCCACGTCTGACAAACCTCACAGTTTTATTTTAATCCCCTCCCCCTAAAAGATGGAAAATCCAAAGAGATCCAAGCCATAAAGAACTCCTACTGAGACAATTTAAAACCCATTCAATCACAGCAACTGCCACTTTGAAAGGGGAAAAAAAAGTTCACCAGGAATAAGGGCCAACAATGTAATCAACATCTAATGGGATCAGAAAACGTCTGGATGTCTGGGGCCAAGGAGAGCAGTGTTACTTCAGAGGCTTTAGGGGAAAAAAAGATCTTGTTAGAAAGGCTTTGAGATAAGGTCTGAACCAAAAATATTTCCCCAGGGGAAGACAGAGAACAAAAAAAAAAAAAAAAATGAAGTTTCAGTAGAAAAGAGAGACATTTGGATTCAGTTATAAAAGATGATTTTCTAGAGGAGAATCTGATAAACAATGGCAGAGGAAAAAGTGTGTAGCTGGAATTTTAAGACTCTGTGTAGTAACTCAGATTTTAGAAGTTTTAGAGTTTCAGAGACGGTTATGTTTCTGCTTGCTTGCCCTGAATCAGAGATTTAGTACAGTGAGATCCCTACCCACTGAAATTATATTCTCTTAAAATTGATAAATGGGGAGTCAATTCATTCTTCCAAAAGCAGTTTCTTGTGAAAAGTAGCCTCATCTTGATTCAGAGGAAGAGGAATAGAAAGGGGAAAGCTTATCCTTGCAGAAAGAAGGGCTGTGATATACCATGAGACTGAAAGGAGCTCAGATTACGTCTTTCAGATTGAGGAGTGGCGTGGGGAAGAAGATGGGCCTGTCACTTTTAGGAGAACAATAAGGCCAAGTGACAATTTTGCCAAGTGCCTGCTATTTGCCAATTCAACCAAGAATTTGGAGGAATGGAAAGAAGAAGTAATTAATTCTATTCAGGACACCAGCAGAGGCTGAGAGCCAAGTAAATGAACCCTAGGAGGAGACACTGTCTTTTGTCTCCAGTTGTGAACTCTTCCTTTTTTTTTTTTTTTTTTTGAAAGTTGTCTCATCACTTTCTGTGGCTGTGTTTAAGGGAAAAAACCCATCCTCTTTATTTGTAAACTCACTACACTGTCTTCATCAAGTTACATGTTGCTTCTGTAAACCACTCTATTCTCCCACTGAATCGCAACAGGGAAGGGGGGATTGCAGTGAAGAGAACACATCCAATCCCTGGAGTCATTCACATGATACCTGGTTCAGAACCTGAGAAATGGCTTCAGCTCCCTTCAGAGTTCAGTATGCACAAATGGAGGCCCAGATTGCTCAGGAGACAAGGTCAGGTTCTCTGTGACTTGGAGAGGCAGAAGGGAGACTCCTAAACAGCTTTCTCCATTTGGATCACTCTTCAGTCCATTATGGGCTTCCCTTGTGGCTCAGACGGTAAAGCGTCTGCCTACAATGCAGGAGACCTAGGTTCAATCCCTGGGTCGGGAAGTTCTCTTGGAGAAGGAAATGGCAACCCACTCCAGTATTCCTGCCTGGAAAATCCCATAGACGGAGGAGCCCGGTAGGCTACAGTCCATGGCGTTGCAAAGAGTCAGACACGACTGAGCGACTTCACTTCACTTCAGTCCATTGTGGAGCCCATTCTCTCTATCTCTGTTCTTAAATGGTCTGATGAAGAGGACAGTACTGGACATCAGAGATGGACCCTTGCCCTGGGGCAGTTTACAGCTGGGCTGACACATGAAAGCACAGCTGATGATGTGGTCACTGGAAAAATCCAAGAGGAATTCAGAGAGGGAAGCTTTGCAACCAGCAGGAGCAGCAGAGGAAGGCTGTGGTGGAGAAAGAGTAAAGAACAGGTGAGCGTCAGACAAGACCGCTCTAAGCAGGGAAGGGAAATAGGGGTACAGTCCCCCTCCAGCACACAAAGATACATGCTGGAATGACTCAGACACAACAGAGAACAATGTGAAAAAGGACGAGAAGGAAGAATAAAGACTACAGAGAGCCTTCAGTGCCAAGCTATGAAATTTGGACTTTATTTACCAGACAGCCAGTAAAGATGTCTGTTGGTACAGATAGAAATTTTAGTAAAAATACAAATGATGTATACAAGGCAGCCTTTTAAGAGAATAACTCTGGAGACACAGTACAAGGTAGACTGAAGAAAGACTGGAGTCAGGGACTCGGAAGAGAAGAGGGGCAGTCCAGGTATGAGAGGATGGGGACTGGTAAGCAAAGGAAGGGAGGACCTTTCCTTCTTAAAGGTCAATGGGATTTAGCCATCAACTGGACTCAGGCAGGAAAGGAAATGGAGGAGTCAAATTAGGCTCAAGATATTCACAGATACAAGAGGATGGTGTCCCCCCGACCAGAGGGAGTGATGTCAAATGCTGAACTAAATCTCTGCAAGGACACCAGGAAGCGCACCACGTGGAAAAGCCAAACCCTGAAGGTGACTGACTCATGTGAGGAGCCCCAGAGCCCAGCCAGGGGTGCAGGCCACAGTTGGGTGGCAGGAAGAAGCCGAAGTCAGGAAAGGAACACAGAAGGCAAGTGTCAGAGGAGGCAAAGGATGAATGAAGAAAGGCGCTTCATGATAGAACTAAATGGCTAAGGAATTGAAGTCAGTGAATGAAGAGAAAACACACTGGATGAGGTGATTAGAAGATCATGGATATTAACAGAAAAAGGAGGAAAGCTGATGGTAAGCAATAAAACAAAAACGGACACGGGAATATGAATAATCTCCATTGAATAAATGTGAGTGAGAAGTAAAATCAGCAAAACCTGAAAGGCAGTGAGATATAACAGAAGGCTCTGTGCACTGTGATTCAAGAAACTGGAGATTTAACAGTGATGCCAACTCCACGGTGCCGAGCAGGAAACTGGGCTCCTGCACTGTGCTCTGCATCTGATCTGTGCTAATGAACTCAACTCCGGCGACAGGGCTGTGAAGGGAGTCCTATTAGTCTCGTTTTTTAAATGTAGCAGCTGAGGCACTGAGAGGTGCAGGAGCTCGTCCAAGGACACAAGCTAATGAGTGGCAGACCCCTGTGCTCCAGGCTGTCGGAAGCCTCATCTGGGAACTTCCCTGCTGGTCCAGAGGTTAAAAATCCACCTGCCAATTCAGGGGACATAGGTTCGATCCCCGGTCCAGGAAGATTCCATGTGCTGAGGGGCAATTAAGCCCAGGCGCCCCCACTACTGAAGCCCACAGGCCTGGAGCCTGTGCTGCACAGCAAGAGGAACCACAGCAGTGAGAAGCCTGAGCTCCACAACGAAAAGAAGCCCCTGCTCACTGCAACTAGAGAGAGCCCTCGCAAAGCAACAAAGACCTAGGACAGCAAAAAAAACAAAAAATAATTTTTTAAAAAATAAAAATAATTTTTTTTAAAAGAGGCCTCCTCTACACCCTTCGTCACTACGCTCTTCTCCATGAGGTACTATGAGGCCTTGCGCAAGAATAGGTCCTCTGAGCCTGTTTTCTCACCTGGAAAATATGATGAGGCATCACTGATACCTGACATTTCCAGACTTAACATTCTACGATGCTGGGGTTCTGTGTTAGAGAATGTTTTTGAAAAATCTTTAATGAGAGACAATAGCTTCCCTTTTTCAGCTTCTTCCCATCTCAGTGAGCAGCTTCACTTTATTTACAGTGAAGCCAGGAACGCAATAGAGGGTGCTACCCCTCAGCTTGTTGTCTTCTTGCTTTCAACAGTTTGAGATTAGAGTGAGGACCTCCTGCAGAATGTGAATCAGAGTAAGTGCAGTACTAGCTTTTATCCCGTGTTACCACGGCCTCATTGCTTCAGTAAACATAACATACATTTTACTTCTAACTGAAGTTGATATGAGGACAGTATAAGAAATGATCTGGCTGCTTCTGCAGTTTCCTTAGTAGGGAAACACTGGTGGTCTACTAAACACTGAAAGGGACATAAGTCACGTCTTCTTGGTCCGATACACTTACTATAGTAAAGGTATTGTCACCATCCTATCTCATGGTAATAGTATAGTCCTGATTTTTTACAAAAAATTCTCTGCACCAGGAGCAAGATAGCACTGTGGTCTGGTTCTCACTCGCTCTCTCGTGTAAAAGCCTGACCGAACCCCACACTCTCCGCTGGTGCAGGAAGGAAGTGATGAGCTGAGGGAGGGCAGGGCCGAGTCCTGGCCGTGTGCTCTCCTTCCAATGCCCATCCCAACAACATAAAAATCCGCTCAGAACCAAACAGAGCACAGAAAGATCCAGAGGTCAGGGGAGAGATGAGGACAGGAAGACTCGCTTACTTGACCGAGGACAAGTCAGAAGAGAAGCAATCCCTCCTGCCTCCACCTCCCCAGGGTCCAGGTCCAACACTCATTCTTTTCCTTCAGAGCTTTCGGTAATGACAAAATTTCCTCTCACATCCGGCCAGCTCTCACCCTCTACTTACATTCCAGGCCTGTTCTTTCCAGCCGTGGCCCTGCTGTTGCTCCATTAGTTATTGCCTCTCCTTGTACCTCCTCCTTTCTTGAATCACAGGGCACAGAGCCCTGGACTCTTCTTTTCCTTGAATCTTCTCCCTTCCTCCTAGGTCACCTATTGACGGGCTCAGGTAGATCTGGATGCCTCCGTACGTTTTGTGTGTTTGGGGCAGGTACAACACAGCTGTCTCTGTGGGTTTCGAGGGCAGGAAGCAGAGCTATGCAGGGCAGCACGCTTCCTCTGGTTTTCAGACCAGCTCACCCAGAACCAGTCTGGACACGTCTATCAGATGGATGCAGATGGCCTTCAGGCCCTCTTCCCTACTGTGTCTTATTCTGCAGTCACTGTCTACCTGTAATTCTTTGGTTTTGCCATTTGTTCAACCAAGCCTCTGTGATGTTGCTAGCCTCCTCACACTCCAGAATAGTTTTTAAGGAGGAAAACAAAAATGGAAAGTGAAAAAAAGAAATATTCTAGAATTTCAGGAGTCACTCTCAAAAAATAAGAGAAACCAGACTACATTCCAAAGCAGGGGATTCGAGTTCAATCCCTAGTCCGGGAAGTGAGATCCCACAGGCCACGGTGCAACTAAGCAACTATTGAAGACCGAGCACTCTGGAGCCTGCAAACCACAAGTAGAGAGAAGCCCATGCTCTGCATGAAGGTCCCGGATGCTGCAAGACCCAATGCAGCCAAAAACAAATACACGCTTTAAAAAAAAAAAAAAAAAAGGAGAGAAGTAGAAAGAGAAACCTCTGGAAGGAACAGAACTCCCTGGCACTCTGAAACCCAAACAGAAAAGACTGTCTCCCCATAAAATCAGTCCTGCGTCCTATAGTGTCTCCAGACAAATGGCACATGGAGGAGGGGGAGATGGTCAGTGACCACTCACTAGTGTCCGCAGTTACACGAGCCTTTCTGTCATTTTATCAGGGAGGGGAGTCTAACTGGTATCACTGATCAGCCAGCCAGGAAGGAGCATTCTCCCCAGGAGCCTCAATTTCTCAAGCAAAGATGATGAGAGTCAATGACTGCTCAAGTGTCAGAGATAGAATACTGCCTTGAAAATCACCAGTTCAACTGCTTTAGTTGAGGCCAAAGGAAAAGGGAATGTAGAGAAAATCTGCTCAAAGGTCACACAGCAGCACAGAGGCAGTGCTGGGATTAGAATCCATGCTCCTTGCGTCATCCCAATTCACCCTGTTACCAGCACACTGTTTCTCGACATCCATTCTTTTACATGCTGAGACACGGACCTTTATAAACTGACACAAGTTACTTAGATGACCAGACCTTTTCTGCGATCGTGTGCTCTTGCTATTGGAATCCAAACATCAATCACCAAGTTATGTCACACACTTCCTGAGGAGTGCATGTGAATGTTTATGGAAGCGGCGTGGGGAATTCAGATCAAATAGTCAGTGAGTGACTCAAAACTGGAGACAAAGACAGCCAACACGGGAAAACACATGTGCCTTTTTCTAATGGGCTAGAATCCAAGCATGTGTAATACTACGCCCTCCACTTCCTACGTGCTGGTGACTGGAAATCTTGGGGTTAGTCCAAGGTCAACCTACATGCATGAAGGGAACTCCCTAGGATGGTCTTAGAAAAGCATGGCCTCCCCCAAACGCGTAAATTTAGGGCACATCGTTCCAATAAACAATCATAACTGATGATCTTTTTTCCAACTGTTATGTCACACAGGGATTTATACTTTTTCCTTACTGATTTAAGAGGCAGGGATTTTATCCAGGAGGATTTCTTAGAGTGCTCCTTCAACAATACAATTGAAGCTGTTTTATTCGGCTTTCCTTTCCTGCATGTTAACGTATCGCTATTGGCCAGAGGAAAATTAAGTTATCCAGTCTCTGAGCTTATGAACCTCAGAAAGAGATTTCCAGTTGTCACTTTCCGCCTTTGTGAATGGCGGCTCTGCAGACCACATCACCGGGAATATTTACACACGTATGGCCAAGCCAAAAGGTATTCTTTTGCACAACTTTAAGTCAGTACTGCCTGCATTTTTCTTTTCAAACAAAAAAGTCTGGTTTGCTTAGGTTAGACTCCAATTTTTAGAATTTAAATTTCCATAATATCCCATTTGTTCATACTTAGAAAAACAGTACCACTGGGGAGTGTACTAAGAAAAACTTCAAGACAGAGACAGCTGCTCTGATGGTTCAGAATCCTCTGCAGGCGGTTCTCTGAGAGCCTGGATGACTCATGTAGGACTGCAGGGTTTTGGCAGGTAACTGAGTGAGTCACAGGGGCTGTGCCAAATGGAGAAGTCCATCTACAGGGGCAGCAGCCATTCAGACTTGACCACTCACTACAGTGAGGAAGACTGCAAACCACACAAGGCTTTTTTTTTTGGGGGGGGGGGGGATGGGAGGGTGGGGGGGTGGGGGGGGCAGGTTTGAGGATCAGGAGCCTGGGTTTAAGGAAGGCTTGTTTTCCCCAGAATCTCCTGTATTTCGCTTGTTTTTTCCCCTCCTGTATTTTTTGGAGGATTTTTCTTACCATGTGAGTATTGTTTTCTCAGAAATACAGTGAGTTTTACTGTGTAAACTGTAAATATATCATTCTGATGTTTTATTCTTTGTCTTGAAAATTTGTATGGTTGTGCCTTCCACTTCGAGCAGGGGGGAGAGTTTTTCAGAGATTTCTGAGAATCTGTCTCCTGGGTTAGAATCCTCAGTTTGGCTCAAATAAAATTCCCTTTTATCTTCCTTAAAAATATTTAATATGTTTTAAAAACTGTACTACCCCAGGGATTCTAGATTGAGAAGCAAGACATCTCTTCATCCCAACCCACTGAGGCATGTCTATGGACTAAAGATTTTTTTATCAGGGAGATGAGAGAAGATTGGGAAATTAACCACAGTGGAGCACGGGACACAGCCAGGTGAAGGCAAGAATGGAGCTGGAGGCTGTAGAAAGGTGTGAGCGTTAGTGTAGAAACTGGGAGGAGCGTCGCTCTAGAATGGGCAGCACAGCCCCAGCTCCCCTCCTGCAGCCTGTGAGGGAAGCGTAGAGTCCTCCCCAGCCTGAAGTCAGATGTCTGCTGTCCAAAGGGAGCAAGTGACCTGCCAGGAAGGCTTAGCGTCCCTCAGCATGGACTCCTCTGGAAGGAACCTCAACTTGTCCTGCTGGCCACGCATGGACACATCCTCAAGGGAAACCTGCCCTTTCACATCCTCCTCCCTCAGCTTCAGAATACAGCCCTCCAGATGAAGGGGAAGGTCAGCTGGGGTAGCAGCTGTTTGTAAGAGGAGAAGAAATTAAGTCAGCTCTCTAGAACAATCAATCTAGGTCTTTGCTATGAATCTGGATAGGTAATCAAGGATCATCAGATTTTTGTTCAAAGTTGAACAAGAGGGGGCTTCCCAGGTGGCTCAGTAGTAAAGACTCTGCCTGCCAATGCAGGAGCGGCAGGAGACTCAGCTTTTATCCCAGGGTTGGGAAGATCCCCTGGAGGAGGAAATGGCAACCCACTCCAGTATTATTGCCTGAAAAATCCCATAGACAGAGGAGCCTGGCAGGCTACGGTCCAGAGGGTTACCAAGGGTCAGATGTGGCTGAGCGACTGAACAACAATAACAAAGGAACAAAGAAAGACTAGTATGAACCAAGTAGAACCAATCCCAGAGAAAACAGTAATTCCTGAAGCAGAAGAGAATTTAAGGCGGGGAATCTGAGTATAGTCAAAGATATTAGAAAACATATATACATGAAGCAAAAACATTATGATAAGGAAAAGCACATATTGAAATTAAAATTGGATTTTTGAAGTTAAAAATTCAATAGAAGGGCTGAGATAAAAGAGTAGATAAAATTCCCAGAAAACTGGGAAGGTGTCAGGGAAAGGAGAAAAGACAAAGTTTGATAAAGAGTTAATCCAAGAGGTCTAACATCAATCTATTGAACTTACTAAAAAAAAAAAAGGCAAGAGAAGATAGCAAAGAACACAAGTCTTCAGATTAAAAGGCTCACAGGCAATGAGCAGAACAGATGAGAAAAGATAGAGTCTCATAAAAGGTGACAGTATCAAGAAGAAACAAAACACATCTAAACTTACAAAGAAAAGGTCTATATGAAGGCCCGGACTCAGTAGCGTTGACTGCTAGAAAGAAATTCCTTTCAAATGCTGAGGGAAAGATATTTTGATGTAGATTTTCATACTCAGCCAAATTGCCAGTTAAAGCTTAAGAGGGCAGATCAGCATGGGTTCAAAGTATACCTGCCATGTAGTCTTTCTGAAAACTTTCAAAATACACTCCAGAAAAATTTAAAATATATCTAAGAGGAAGAAAAAGGCTCCAAGAAGAATTAATCCAAGATTAAAAAAAAAATTCAAGATGACAAATAGGTAAGCAAGTTTAGAAAGTAGTTAGTTCATCATAAAACATTCAAAAACTTGTACAACTAGCAAATTATAGTGTTGAGAGGAAGAGAACAGACATAACTTCTGCTAATGAGAAAACAAGCAATTAGAAAGTGCCAGAAGAACAAGGCCATACAAGAACTTTGTGGTTCATACATGTGTGAAGCAAACAAAAGTGTGCCAAGATCCTAAGCAAATGACCACACATAAAGTGACAATTTTACTCAGATGCTCAGAACATCTTCCTTCAAGTAACCTACACTTAGTTAACAACATAGGATTCCAATTTGATGATCCATTCATATTTTTGAAGACCACTTAAAGAGAGGTATCTGAGCCTCGATTCAACCAAGAAAACAAGCAAACCATGTGCTTGAATTTTCTCAATGTAAGAGTGTGGTAGTCACTTTTAGCTGAGTAAATCTCCATTTTCCACCCTTGATTTACCAACCCTTTTTGCAACCTGACCACAGTTAGAGACAAGGAAATGTGAGCCACCGAAGTTCTTCGGGTGGTTGCCTGTAAGATAAAAAGGCAAGACTTGCAAAATAGGAAATCTTGCACTTTTCCATTCCTTGTTTTTTTTTTTTCCCTGACATTTTGTGACTGATGATGAAAACCACATATTAAGAATGGTGAGGCAGGAAGGTGGATTTGAAATTATTTCCATGAGTGACTCCACCAGCCTTGGATGGACTTCCTTCAGGCTTCTTGCTACAAGAGAAAACTAAACTGCTGTCTATTTAAGATAATAGCTGCATATTTATTGTTGTTGTTGGGAACACATTCTTAACTAGAACAAGAAATCAATTTCCTATTTTGAATGAAACCCAGATTGAGTTGGGTTTCCCTTTCTTGCAGGCAAGAAAGATCTGACTAATACATACTTTCTTTGTACTTTGCTCCAGAGGAAAAAAGAGTCGCAATCAAAGATGAAATCTTTAAACTTTGGTCCCAGGAGGAACAGGATGTTGTGTAGGGACCCATAGCTTTCATTTAACCACTTACTTGGCCGCAACCACAGACTAATTTCTGTGCTGAACATGGGACACATAACAAGCCTAATAAGACACTGCATTTGCCCTTGTGGGCCCCGGTAAAATGGGGCATAGTTTACAAACACACAGAATATTGCCAGAGTATGGGACTGTGTTATACAAACATAGTAACGGAAGTAATTTAGGACAATCTAGTAATATTTCAAAACATAATAAACTCTAAAACGCAAGCGTGCTTGTTTGGTCTGATTCAGCTATATCAGCATTTCACTCACCACTAAACACTTAATATTCACTGGATAACAGCACAGATAAGCCAAATAATATTTGCCTTGAATGAATTTGTATTTTAAACTGGGTGTGCCTGCTGTTCTGGGAATCTACCACACCCCAAGGAAACTGAATCCAAATGGAAGGTTCTAATTCAAAAGAAACCAGCACGTTGTTTAGCTGGGCCAATGCTTCTCTATTTAATGGAATTATTTCAGGTGGTGGAGTGGTAAAGAATCTGCCTGCCAATGCAAGAGACACAAGAGACACAGGTTCAATCCCTGGGTCAGGAAGAACCCCTGGAGGAGGAAATGGCAACCCACTCCAATATTTTTGCCTGGAAAATCCATGGACAGAGGAGCCTGGCAGCTACAGTCCACAGGATCAAAGAGAGTCAGACACGACTGAGTGAGCACACACCTCCCCAGTTTCCATGCAAGAGGCAGCTAGATCCTTCCACACTATCTGAATCAAAAAGCCCATCATCATCCTAGCACTGCTTATTTCAGTCTTCTAACAATACTAAACGAGCATCTGCTAGGTCAGAGGCTATGCCAGATATTGTGGATACTCCAGAAAATAAGAGTACCTGCCCTCAAATGGCTTCTGTCTAGTGAGGCCAGGGGGCTAAAGTCAGGATTCAGAAAGGGAAGAGTCTCTAAGCTATTACAACATGTTACATCAACTCCGAGAGAGGGCAAATGAGAGAGTACTATGCAAATAAAGAACAGGGACTTTGAGGGTGGTGGCCAAGGACTGAGTCCTAAAAAAAAATAAGATATTGTTGGGATGGGTTCTCCTGATGCGGGGAATAGCACATGCTAAGGGCTAGAGGCATGGGACTTCATTGGTGGTCCAGCAGTTAACACTACACGCTTCCATTGCAGGGGACCCGGGTTCAATCTTTGGTTGAGAAAGTTCTGCATGCTTCCCTATGTGGCCAAATAAACAAATAATGTTATAAAAGTCTAAAGGCAAGACACAAAATGGCATAGTCAAGGAACTTGGAGTTCTGGTTCAGGAAAGCTGTCTCCCTGCGCATTTCAGTTCAGTTCAGTTGCTCAGTGGTGTCTGACACTTTGTGACCCCATGGACTGCAGTATACCAGGCTTCCCTGTCCAACACCAACTCCCGGAGCTTACTTAAACTTATGTCCGTTGAGTCAGTGATGCCATCCAACCATCTCATCTTCTGTCATCCCCTTCTCCTCCTGCCCTCAATCTTTCCCAACATCAGGGTCTTTTCAAATGAGTCAGCTCTTCGCATCAGGTGGCCAAAGTATTGGAGTTTCAGCTTCAACATCATTCCTTCCAATGAAGTCCTTCCAATCCCTGTGCATTAGACAGACTGAAATTAAGAACTTGGGGGAGCACAGGTTTGAGATGTTCGAGCAGGATTCCAAAGGGCAGTCACATAGTTTAAGAGTCCTGCGATTCCTACAAAGACTGCCACTCACTCTTTCAACCAGACACAGATACTTAATGTAGCCTCATGTCTGAGAAAAGTCACTGTGGCCTTTAAACCTGGGATAATGACAGTTTTTGCTTTATTTCCACACCATACCAGCTTCTTGCTTATTTGCTCAAAGTGCTAGCAAAGCAAAAACAAATCATTCTGAAAGTCAAATGACAACCTCTCTTGACTTCGCCAAGGTGACTAGTTTCAATTCACATCTTTGCAGCAGGAGGAGCAACCGAGCAGGAGGGTCAGCACGTTCCATTGCCCCTCGCCCCATGTTTGGTGGCACCAGTGTTTGTCACAGACTCTCTTTACCTCATCCCTTCCATCTTGTTAGTGGAGGTCACCAGAAGTTTGTGGTATCAAGATACATAAGCATCTGGGGACTTATGGGGCTGAGCACTTTCAATTTTAAGGTTCACGGGCATGTGTCATATACCCTAGTCACGACTGCCAGTCAGACTGACCCAGCACGGTCTGTGGGGCCACAGTTCAAAGAGTGGTATCTAGAGCAGAGGTGGAGAACAGGAACCTCTTCCATGAACAGAGGGAGCACACAGATGAACGGATGGTACCAGTACAGAAACTCGCAGGTTGGTGACAAGCCAAGAAAGTCACAGCTCAGTGGCTCTCTCACTGCAAAGCAGGAGACCAGGGCATCTGCTAACCTTGCGAGAAGGGGTCAGACATGAGAGCAGAAGAGACAGCAGATGATCACCAGGGAGAGTGGCAGACTCAGTTGTCCAACTTGGTATTTTTCAGTGAACTGATGGCAAAAGGTTCCGAAATCGATGTTTTTTTTTAAAAAAAAACGGAGTACCATGAGTACAGTGAAGACAATCACTGTATATAATAAGCTACTATAACACGCCTATGTGTATACTGAATTGTGATGTAAAATGTTCTTTCCGTAGGAAAGATATATTTGAAAGCCAACAGACTAGGACAATAGAGGGAATCACTTAAGAGCACTCAGAACTCAGGTGAGGTTGGGAACAATTTGGCTTGTAGTGGCACTTACCCACTTATTCATGTTGTTATGATTCGTGCCTCATGCCTGGCCAACAGTAGAAGAGGTAATTAAAATTGAAAGGCTCCTATTAAATGCAGTGACTCACGGGGAGAAATACATATAAAAAACATGAAGTAGTATATCTTATCACTTAAACTCTACTTAATTATGCTAATTAAAACTTTTAAAGTAATTTGACAGCAAATTAAGAGACTGTACTACTCTGCTTGACCACATAATTATGCTTTTTTGCCTTCCATTAAAATTCTTATATCAGAAGATCTTTAAGGGATCTATTTAACTTGTGGGATACATCATGTGCTTGGATAAAAAGGTTAAAAGGTGTTTTATTTTAAAGAGAAAGTGAAGTCGCTCAGTCGTGTCTGACTCTTTGCAGCCCCATGGACTGTAGCCTATCAGGCTCCTCCATCCATTGGATTTTCCAGGCAAGAGTGCTGGAGTGGGTTGCCATTTCCTTCTCCAGGGGATCTTCCTGACCCAGGAATTGAACCCAGGTCTCCCGCATTGCAGGCAGACCCTTTACCATCTAAGCCACCAGTTTTATTTTTTAAAACCACCCACATTTTTATGATTTACAATAGAAAAAAGCAAGACCCAAAACTCCACAAAACCCCATTCTTGTTAAATCCTCTAATAACTGAAGTCAAATAAATTTTCTTAGAGAAAGGTCCCACCCCTAAAAGATCCATGTAAATGACTCCATAATAGGAAAAGGCATTTATTTTCCTTTCTTAGTCATTTGTGAGATGCCCCATTGTTACAGATAAATCCCATTTGAAAAATGAACACTGCCATCTTTTTCATTTATCCAAATACTATTCAGAGACCAAGATGGTCCTTCAAAATCATTCTATCCTGACAACTCATTCTGTAAGTCTACTGAACGGATTAGAAGACACTCTTTGAAAAGACAGAACATTGCCGGATAATGGACTCCACTCTCACCTCCAAGCCACTTAGTAGACTTATCATCATTCACTGCTGATACTGCTGCTAAGTCACTTTCGTCGTGTCCGACTCTGTGCGACCCTATAGACAGCAGCCGAGCAGGCTCCACCGTCCCTGGGATTTTCCAGGCAAGAAAACTGGAGTGGGTTGGCATTTCCTTCTCCAATGCATGAAAGTGAAAAGTGAAAGTGAAGTCGCTCAGTCATGTCTGACTTGACCCCATGGACTACAGCCTACCAGGCTCCTCCGTCCACGGGATTTTCCAGGCAAGAGTACTGGAGTGGGGTGCCATTGCCTTCTCTGATCACCATTCACTAAAGGAAAACAATTAACTGGAAAGCATGGTGCTCTTAATATGTTTCAGAAGTCATTTACAAAGACAGCTCTGAAGCCACTTATTTCTTTACCTGTAGGAACTAGCTTAAACTTGGGGAATGGAGGAAGCATATTCCTCTTATTTTTCTCTTTATTGCAACTCCCAGAACATATTCATCATCATTATAAAAGTGAATCTATTTTACACACGTGACGTACTAAGGTTCCATAGGTCTAGAAGTCAAACCTCAACTCAACCAAAATGTATAATAAGCTCTAACCACAAAACACTAGAAAAGATAGAAAAAGATGAATAATTTAGTTAATTAATAAACACTATCTTTCAAGGTGACCTGAATTCATTATAAATACAAAAGTAGTAGAAGGAATCAATAACCCCCAACTCAGGAAAAAAACAAAAACTCAAAAACTTTAAACAAAAAAAATTAATCTAACCCAGTGGTTAGATGGTATTCAAACTTTTTGGTGTCAGGACCCTTGCAGATTAAATTATTGAGGACCTCAAAGAGCTCTTGTTAAACAGGAGGCATGACTATCACTACTCACCATATTCAAAATTAAGAAATTTTTAAAGGGTTTATTTAAAAATAATTTTTAGATCACATATTAAATACTTTAAATGAAAACTATATTTTCCAAAAGGAAAAAATTCAATGAAAAAATAAGGCAATGTTTTGCATTTGTGCAAATCTCTTAAATGTCTGGCTTAATAGAAAACAGTAAAGTCTCATTCCTCCTTCTGCACACAATGGGTTGAGATATGTTGGTTAGGCTGAAGTACATGAAGAAAACGTGGCCTCATAAAGCTATGCAGCTGGAAACACGGAAGGGTATTTTAATGGCCTTTTCAGATGACTGTGGATGCTTCTTCAGTGCCTCCCTAAAATGAAATCCATAGTTTTTTTCTCTCTCTTTTTAAACAAGTTGATTGAGACAGAACTGACATACAAAAAGCTGGACATACTTAAGGCATATAGCTTGATGAATACATATTACAATATGATGAGGGTAATTTCTTTTTTTTAAAGTGATTTCTTTAAAAGAATTTATGTATTTCATTTTTATTTTGGCCAGGCCAAGGGATCTTACTTCCATGACCAGGGATTGAACCCAGGCTCACGGCAGAAAAAGTGCCAAGTTCTAACCACAGAACCACCATGGAATTCCCAGGGTGATTTCTCAAGAATTAAATGCAATGTGGAATCTGAAAGAAATTCTCTGTACTTCATTATATTAAAATCCAAAAGTCCATCCTGTACTTTGAAAGGATCTTTTACCCAGGCACGATTTAGGAAAATCTTGGTTCAATGCGGATCTTCTAATAGTGACATATTTCTTTATAAAGTATCACAAAAATCACATTCATTAATACTATTGCCAGCTTTAGCAAAAATATCTTCAGGTATTGAAAAGCTGTCAACCACAATTTATAAGTTTTCCAAAATTCCAATTTTTACTTTTCATTTGACAGCTCAAATTTTATCACTAGTAAAATATATTGTTGAAGTTATGGGCTCATTTAATTCTGGGAAAATATCAGATGGCTTAAGTACTTTAAAAGAGATAAGTTAGGATACATCTTTATGAGGAATTATGTGGTCATTATACCGTTTACAAATAATTTAATGGCATGAGAAAACACTCATTGTAGGTGGGAAGAAAAAGGAGCAAAAATGCCAATATATTACTATATCAGCTCTGCTTTTAAAAGTCTGTGTATCTCTACTTGAGGTTTTGTTTTGTTTTCTGACAAAAACAAGCCATAAAAACAACTCCAAAGCTTTTTCTTAAACAGAAGGCAGAAAAGAATTTACAAATAGTCATTAATACCAAATATTAACACTTATGGGGTAGCCTGACAAACATTATAACAAACATAATTTATCTTTGTTTGACTTAAACTTAAAAAAAGCCCAACAACCTGAGTTCAACGTCAATGACAAGCAAGAATGAAACACAAATCCTAGTCTATGCCCCTAACGTGGAAGGATTTAAGCTCTATCTTTTGGCATAGAAGGTAAGCCTGAATCTTTATGCATTCTTTCCCAAAGACTGTCCTTTTAAGATTTTGCTAGAACACACTGGTTTTATCCAAAATCTAAAACATTTTCTTTAATTATAGAATCTGCACGATGCCGTGTAACTCCTGAAATCTACTTTCAGAGTATGAAATTTGTGTATTGAGTAACATTAGAGTTTCCCTGGTGACTCAGACAATAAAGCATCTCCCTGCAATGCAGGAAAGTTGAATTCGATCCCTGGGTCGAGAAGATCCCCTGGAGAAGGGAATGGCAACCCACTCCAGTATTCTTTCCTGGAGAACTCCATGGACAGAGGAGCCTGGTGGGCTACAGTATGTGGGGTCACAAAGAGTCGGACACAACTGAGAGATTTTCACTTCATTTCACTCCAGTAACATTAAATGATATACATAGACACTCAATAAACAAAGCTATCTGGTTATTAAAAAAATTCAAGGGTTCATGTGTTCATGTACCCACCTGCTAATAAAGAATTGAAAAGTACACCTCAATAAAAAACTCATCCCAAGGGGAGAACTGAAAAGACTGATTAACCAATCTCTTACACCAACTCAAAAGCATTAACTTTTCATGTATGTCTCAACAGCTTTTTTAAAGTACAAGGTCTACTAAGTGTAAGACCGGATACTATAGAAGTCCTAGAGGAAAATATAGGCAGAACACTCTTTGACATAAATCATAGCAGTATCTTTTTGGACCCACCTCCTAGAGTAATGAACATTAAAACAAAAATAAATAAAGCAGACCCGATTAAACTTAAAAGGTTTTGCACAGCAAAGGAAACCATAAACAAAACAAAAAGATGATCCTCAGAATGGGAGAAAATATTGCCAACAAAGCAACCCACAAGGGATTAATCACCAAAATATACAAACTGTTCATGTAGCTCAACAGCAAAAAAACAAACAACTCAGTCAAAAAAATGGAATGAAGAGCTATTGAGATCTTCCAAGTATCTCCAAAGAAGACATACTGATGACCAAAAAGCATCTGAAAAGGTGCTCAACATTACTAATTCTTAGAGAAATGAGGTATCACACCAGTCAGAGTGGCCATCATCAAGGAGTCTACAAACGTGTCAGGAATTCAGGGGAGAGGAAAAGAATTAAAAAGAGTCTACAAACAATAAATGCAGGAGAGGGGTAAGAAAAAAGGGAACCCTCCCACACTGTTGGTAGGAACGTAAATTACTACAACCACTATGGAGAACAGTATGGAAGATCCTTACATACTAAAAACAGAATGATCCATCAATCCCACTCGTGGGCATATATCCAGAGAAAACCATAATTTGAAAAGATACATGCACTGCCATGTTCAGTGCAGCACAACTTAAAATAGCCAGGACATGGAAGCAACCTAAACGTCCATCAACAGAGGAATGGATAAAGATGTGATACATACATATACAATGGAATACCAGAGCATAAAATACAAGCCACAAAAAGGAATGAAGTAATGCCATTTGAAAGCAACATGGATGAACCTAGAGACTGTCATACTAAGTTAAACAAGTTAGACCGAAAAAGACAAACATCATATTACTTATATGTGGTATATACAAAAAAATTATACAAGTGAACTTATTTATGAAACAGAGTCACAGACCTGGAACACACTTATAGTTACCAGAAGAGAAAGGTGGGGTGAGAGATAAATTAGGAATTTGTGATTAGCATATACACGCTACTACATGCAAGACAGATAATCAACAAGCACCTACTGTATAGCACAGGGAACTTCTGCTCAATATTCTGTAATAACCTATATGGGAGAAGAATCTGAAAATAAAT
Organism: Cephalophus harveyi; assembly: GCA_006410635.1. Lineage (NCBI taxonomy): Eukaryota > Metazoa > Chordata > Mammalia > Artiodactyla > Bovidae > Cephalophus > Cephalophus harveyi. The sequence continues at coordinate 234,439 of SJYT01017426.1, forward strand.
AGATGTATATGTATAACAGAATCACTTTGCTGTACACCTGAAACTAAGACAATCAACTATACTCCAAGATAAAATAAAAATTAAGTTAAAAAATAAAGTACAATCTATAGAAAACCAAAGGTTCATTCTCCTAGGATGTTCCCTCAAACAAAGACACTCTCTAGGATGCTCTGTACTTTTAGGCCTCTTAAATCTCTTTAGCATATGACTATGAATACAGATTCCCAGTAAAAGCAATGTCAATTCCATGGATCTAGGCACATTACTACTTGTACCTTCTCCAACTATTACATTTGCCATCAGAAAGGGGGGAAGTCAAAGAAATTACTCTTAGCTTGGGTTGACAAGGATTATTACCATTTTGGGATATCAGATAATTATTCATATGTAGGGCACCTTTACTCACTGCAAACTCTTTAGGGCTGAGCCCACCTTTTATGCTTTATTTCCTATCTATCGCCATACATTTTAAAAGATGATACCAAATACGAGCAGTTATTGTTTACTAAGTACTTATGTGCAAATATTTATACTCATCATCTTAGTCCCCACAATGACTCTGAAAGGGAAAGATGGTTGTCTCTGTTTTATAAAAATAAAGAAACTGAAGGAAAAGTAACTAGTCCTCAGTTAGCTAGGACTGCTGCTGCTTCAGTCGTGTCCAACTCTGTGCGACCCCACAGATGGCAGCCCATTGGGCTCTGCCATCCCTGGGATTCTCCAGGCGAGAACACTGGAGTGGGTTGCCATTTCCTTCTCCAATGCATGAAAGTGAAAAGGGAAAGTGAAGTCGCTCAGTCATGTCTGACTCAGCGACCCCAGCCTACCAGGCTCCTCTGTCCATGGGAGTTTCCAGGCAAGAGTACTGGAGTGGGATGCCATTGCCTTCTCCATACCTAGGACTAGTTTGGTGCTAAAGAAGTTCTCAAACTTGGATATGAATCAGAATCACTTGGAGAGGGCTCCCCTGGTGACTCAGTGGTAAAGAAACTACCTGTCAGTGCAGGAGACATGGGTCTGATTCGTTTTCCAGGAAGATCCCACCTGCCACAGAGCAGCCAAGTCCGTTCACCATGATTACGGAGACTGTTCCAGAGCCCGAGAGCTGCAACTACTGAAGCCCAAGTGCCCTAGAGCCTGTGCTTCTCAACAGGAGAGGCCGCTACAAGGAGTCTGCACACCGCACCTAGAGAGTAGCCCTCACCCGCCACCACAAGCGAAAAGCCTGCACAACAGGGAAGACCCAGCACAGCCAAAAGTAAATAAGAAATAATCACCGGGAAAGTGAAAGTGAAAGTGAAGTCGCTCAGTCGTGTCCGACTCTTTGCAACCCCATGGACTGTAGCGTACCAGGCTCCTCCCTCCATGGGATTTTCCAGGTAAGAGTCCTGGAGTGGGTTGCCATTTCCTTCTCCAGGGGATCTTCCCGACCCAGGGATCGAACCCAGGTCTCCCACATTCCAGGCAGATGCTTTAACCTCTGAGCCAAGGTTGTTTAAAAAAAAATTCCTGGGCCTACCTCCTGATTTTCAGATTCAGCAGGTCTGGAATGGGGACACAGTACTTTGCATTTCTAACAAGTGCCCCCATGGTGGTCACACTGTTGGTCCAGGGACCACCCCTTGAGACCCCCCAAGACCTTGCAGAAGGTTCCATGTGTATGCAGGAAGTGCAGAAGGTTCTGTCAGGCGAGTGTATTTCCCTCGGTTCTGTCTCATCACAACAAAGATTTGGAATGATGGACATTAAAGCCCCCTCAGCGTGTCATAGCTCTCAGGTCTCGAATGGACCGTGTTATAGCTCTTAGACAAATCAGTGTTACAGCTCCGTGTTACAGCTCTATTTTATAGATAATAGCAGGAAAATCTATCCTTGAGGCATGAGGGCATGTCGACCCAAAGACGCAAAGTAAAGAGTGCCCCAGCGTGCTGGAGAAAGAGACCCCCAGCCCTTTGGCTCCTCTTTTAATATGTTTTTTCTCTCCCTGGGCCTGCCCTATGTAAATTGGGCTAGCCAGGAGTGTTGTTTGTTCTACTTGAGGTCCTCACTCCTGTTCTCGGATCTTCCTTTGTTCTACTTTCCTGGGCTTTTCCCTTCCTTGTCTTTTAGCCACCACATTCTAGACTTTTGTTTCCTATTCTAACTACCTAACAGTTCCATGTGTATGCAGGAAGTAACTGCAGGCTAACAGAGCCTCCATTTATTTACATGGAGGACAAAGGTTGGAATTTTGGCATATTTTTCAAAATTTAATTTGAGAAAGGCTTTTTCCCATTTGGGTATTTTTCTACTCTCCATCATTCCCTTCCAAAAAAATCTAAGTCAGTTACAGCACCATCAGTGCACCTGTAGAACCACCACCACTATCCCCGCCCCCTCATCCTGGCAGAAAAGAGCTGGCAAGACTTAAGTCTCCAGAGTTCTTCATCTGGTGGGTAGCGAGGAGGGTGGGGCGGGGGGGTTGGTATTCTCAAGTTAGGAAAGAGCAAGCAAAGAGATTGGCCCTAACAACTAGAGCGCTAGTGTCTCTTTTAAACCAACCAACAATTTAGCAGCATCTGCTGGAGTCAGGACAGATAGCTCTCCAACTTGACTGGTTAAGACAGACTGCAGCTAAACCTAAATGATGGTGATGGGAGAACCATTCATGGGAAAGGAAGCTGACGGCAAAAGAGCAGGACATGGAATGTACCAAAAAAGACATCTTCTCAGTACATTAACTCTGGATCAGATACTGGCTGCTATGCCCAAGAATCATAGCTGGGTTACTATTGATTAATCAATAATCTCCCTGACTCCCTCAGATAGCGGAAGAGCTATGGGTTTGATGTAACAAATCTCCACCTAGTAAGCTGCAAAAGTGGCATTGTTAAGACTCTGCACTTTCAAATTGTTTAAAACTCCCACTGAGAAACACACATGTCCAGCACCATTTCATTTCTCACAGTAACAACTCAAGGACAGGGTGAAAAGACAGCAGTAATTTGACTGCAGGGAAGCCATTCTGAAAAGTAAAAGCTGTAATACAGCTATCACCTAAGGGGTGATCTCCAGGAGCATCTTAATTTTCTGGAGACATTTATGGTGCTGCAGAAAACAGCTTGACTCTTTCATATCAGTTCCACACAGAGGCAAACCTCACACCTCACGGTGACAAATGCAAAGTAACTGAAGGAAGTGAAAAAAGAAAGGAAGGTAGGCCAGTGGACTTATATTTGAAGGAGGAAAAAAGAAAAAACTTCTAATAATAACTAGAAGCCAAACTGTGTGACTGCCTAAGCCATGCATCTGATTTGTTTAACCTCTCCTTTTACAGGGATGTTCTGGGAAAGACAAGCAGATTTTAGTCCTCTTTGGAAACAAAAATGAAAGGATCCTCGGGGATGCGATTTTCTGTATTTAATAGGGTTTATAACATAAATGTCCACTACACATGCTTTCTTAGGCCAGCACACATAATTGACGAGCCTGTGGAAGAATGAGAATCCCACCTACACTGCTGGCAGGATTGTAAAATGGTACAATCGCTCTGGAAAAGTTTTGAAGTTTCTTAAAATGCTGAATACCTACTTTCCATGTGACCAGCTATTAGGTTCTCTTAGGTCTTTACCCAAGAGAAATGATATAGCATGTGTCCTATACCGCACGCTATACACAAATGTTAACAGCAAGTTGATGTGTAAGGTCCTCAAAATGGAAACAGTGCAGATGTCCTTCAACAGATGAATGAACAAACTGTGATACATTCAAACAATGGAACATACTCAGCAACAAGAAGGAATACTGATATATGCAACATAGATGAGTCTAAAAATTATGCATGAAAGAAGCCAGACCAAAAAAACCAGGACATATTGTAAGATTCCCTTTACATGAAATTCAATAAAATACAAATTAAATTAATATAGAGTGACAGAAAGCAGATCGGCAATTGTCTAGGAAAGACAAGGGGAATGGAGAGAGGGGAGGGGCGAGAGAAAAAGTTTTGGGGATGATGGGTATGTTCCGAGTCTTGATTGCAGTAATGGTTTCATGTGTACACACGTACATACATTTCTAAAACTGTGCACCTTAAATATGTGCAGCTCATTGTCAATTACATCTCAATAAATTGCTTTTTTTTAAACAGCATACATATTTAGATCTTTCAAGTACTGAGCAGGAGAAGGTGTAGATTTCAGTGGCTAAACTACACAGAAAAATTAAACTCTGTAATTCTAATCTAGACTTCACATAAACCATTAGGCAATATTTCAGGAGCCTTGACCTCTCTATATGTATTTAAACGTGGAAAGAGCACTATTCCTGCTTGGCAATGTGCCGATGGCCTCAGTCATGGGTCAAGCACCTAAAAGCTCTGGAAATTATTACCTCCCAGTTCTAAAACCAGCTCAATGAACTTAAAACCTTTCCTCCATCTCAAGAGTTAGTTCCTAGCCCACAGAGGTCTGGTGAGGTTAATGGAGAGGTTAAAATATTCAGAACTCACATGCGATGAGAGCTGTTCTCATCCACCTTAGCTATTACAAAAGCACATACGTCCCCCTGCATTCATATCATGCTTTAAGTGTCTGCCAACTAGGTTCAGATGGTAAAGCGTCTGCCTGCAATGTGGGAAACCCGGCTTCGATTCCTGGGTCGGGAAGATCCCCTGGAGAAGGAAATGGCAATTCACTCCAGCACTCCTGCCTGGAAAATCCCATGGATGGAGGAGCCTGATAGGATACAGTCCATGGGGTTGCAAAGAGTCGGACACGACTGAGCAACTTCACTTCACCCCATGGGCCAAATTCACGTCAGAGGGTGTTTTTCTACAGCCTGTAAGCTAAGAAGAGTTTTTACATTTTTAAATGGTTGGGAAAAAAAACCCAAAAGATTATCCCAAAACATGCAAAAATTATATAAATTTCAAATTTCAGTGTTGGTATATATAAGTGTGTATCGGAACACAGCCACACCCACTTGTTTGTATGTTGTCTATGGCTGTGTACCCCCTACAATGACAGAGTAGTTGTGACAGAGACCACAGGACCCAAAGTTAAACTATGCACTATATGGCTTTTTCCAGAAAACATGTGCCTTCCCCTGCCCTAGACCCAAGTCCTACATGCGGCTGAGCATTTTGTGACTGGAATTGAATGAATCCCCAAATGAATTCCAGAGACAGGCCATTGTCCTGAAAATTGCAGAGTGGTACCCAACTGGTACCTGTGAAATGAAAATATCTCCTGCCATATTAATAGACAAGAAATGTCACAACCACCAGGGATTTCTGGCCTCCAAATGTGAATGAGAGCTCTCAAAACTTGGATCCAGCGATGCTGCCACCCCCCACGGTGATTGCTGAGGAGCTGGGGGAGTGCAAGAAGCAGGGTGAACAGGAAACAGGATGGGCCCCAGAGAGCTGGGGAGCATGTGAAAGGGATGGATTCAGTGAGCCCAGAGGGCTGCAGCTTCCCACACACAGAATGCGAAATTCCTTAACTTGACACCTGATCTTTGATGTTCAGACAGCCTGCTCCTTTGCTGCAAAATTGTATACAGCCTGACTTGCCCTCCTGCCTCCTTGAAGCAGTTTTCTCAGCTACTGAGATGCTGTCTCCGGGGCTCCAAGTCCTGAACAGTCCCACCAAATACAATAACTTCACTTCCAGGTTGTGACTATATTTTTTTAGTTGACATATCCCTGGGTTGGGAAGTCCATGGGGTTGCAAAGAGTGAGACACAACTGAGAGACTTTCACTTTCTGTTACACATGCTTCTCCTCGTTCAAGGCAAGGCTATGATGTCACGAGATGCGTCCCCAACTTCAGTGGTGGCTCAGGCAGGGACAGAGCAGTGTCTATGGGGCTATGTTTTCAGTAACACAGCCCCCCAGCATACAATCCCTTCTTTACTTTATAATAGATTCTCAGAGCAGACGTAAAGATTTCAGGCTGCCTCCAACTACTAAATGAGTTGGGGCTCCTTGGGTTGAAGTTCCCAAGACAATCTGAGATAATTTAAGTGAAAAAGCTGATGACTTAAAAAATATTGACGAACTAAAAGGTGAGGAGTTAGCTGGTTTATATATAAGTTTTGAAACAAAGGGCAGGTAGTCTGAACATCAAAAGATTATTGTTAATTAAAGGAAAATCAGATATCTCAAGTTAAGGAATTTAGCACTTTGCTGTGCATATCAAAGTGCAAGAGCCTGGGCTCACTGAAATCATTCCTTTGATATGCACCTCACTTATCTGGAGCCAGTGTCCCTGTATTTTCACTTCCTGAGTTTCCTCAGAGCTCACCATGGGAACTGGCTGCAGTCTGCCAAAGGCTAGATACAGGTATTCTTTCTTTCCTGAGTTTCCTCAGGGCTCACCTAGGGCTGTAGTCATGATGGGCTTCCCTGGAGGCTCAGAGAGTAAAGAATCCACCTGTGATGTGGGAGACCTGGGTTCCACCTGGGTTGGGAAGATCCCCTGGAGGCAGTCATGGCAACCCACTCCAGTCTTACTGCCTGGAGAATCCCATGGACCAAGGAGCCTGGCGGGCTACAGTCCACGGGGTCACAAAAAGTTGGACAGGACTGAGTCACTAAGCATAATCCCTGATGACTGTGACATCCTTTGTTTACCGATATGGCAGGAAATACGCCATTTCTAAAAGTCAACCAACTCACTTTCCATCCTTTCTAAGTACACCGTTCCTTTTGGAGGTTGAGGACCCTGAGCAGGAAACAGTGCTCGTTTCCTGTCTGTATCCTTCCCTCCACTTCTGCTGCTTCCCTCCCTCATGGGAGACCAGTCTCTCCCGGGTTCATAGGCCTCCAGAGTTAACAGTTCCCACGATTCAGAGACAAACCAGGAGTAGAACATATTCCATTTCCAAATGCCCAGGAGATGGGCCCAATAATTAAGCAGCATAAATGGAGTGAGGGGTGGTGCCTAGAAAATGGGGACCGGGAGACCTAGGTAACATTTTAAGCATTCACTTGGCCTGCTGTAATACAGGCAGGAAGAACACGCTAAGGAAATTTAGTAGGAACAACAGGAAGTCTCCTTTCAAGGATAAGTCTCATAAGACTCGCACACTACGGGCTATCTTGGGGATTTGATTTCAACTTTTATTAAAACCCTAGGTCCTAACCCTACAACAAACTCCAGAAAAAACTGAGTTTCTCTTTTATATCTCCTCTTCGCTTCATTTCTTCTCCTGGAACCTGAAAAATATCTACTTGTGGGTTCCGGTTTCCCACTCCACCTTTCCAAAACACACACACACACACACACCCAACTCCCACCCCGCACCAGTACCACTAGTGCCACAAAAGTAATCACCTCTCCTGGAAAAAAAAAAAAACCTATGCGGGTGGAGTCAGTCTAGATGTTCATTCTCCTAAAGTGGGGTCTTGTTTACCCAGCAACAATCAATTACACTATTTACAGAGGCGTTACCCAACCCAGCAGAGCTCCTTACAGAGGCAGCCAGAGGTGGTCCCTGGAAATTCCCATTATCTTCCATCAGGTTTGATTCGTACTTATTTGGGAGAGGGGTGGGCAATCGCACCGCACTGTTACTTTCAAGGAAGTCTTAGCACTTACAAAGCCTTTGTGAACACCTTGTTGCCTTGGAGGTGGTCTTCACACTCCCAGCATGGGATCAGGTAGAAACAAGAACAATTTAAGAGATCATCGAGGAGCTCAAGCCACTGCATCGGGGAGTGGAATCTGGGCCTGGGAAGCAGGTCACATTTCGAGGCCAGGGCACGCCACTGTTCTCTTTCACTTTGCTTTTTAAATAAGGGCCTAAGTCACTGGCCAGTTGGCAAAGGGGTTTGGGCCAAGAATAAACTGGGTCAGAGAGTCCTGCACAGACTTGACTTGGCCAACGGTTAGCTAATTAAGAGAACTTAGAGATGACTGCATTATTACAGATTCCAGCAGGACCGGTTGAGCGCTCCGTCTCCGTGGCTCTTTTCTTCCTATCCGCCCAACAGACCTTCTTCACATTTCAGTTCTTGATTCTCCCCTCTTTAACCTCTGCCCTGGACAATACCATCAACCCTCATGGATGCCAACAGCACAACTCCCCAGGAGGCTCAACCCAAACATAGGGACATCTCAATTTCATCCCCATACCTCTAAAACCTGTCTCGTCTTCAGCAAAATATGCCCCTCCCAAAACTAAGCTTCTATGAAATAGGTAAATAAATAGTTCCTATACATGATCAGAATAACTGTGGGAAGTAAAGAGGGCGGTGCCATCCGCAGGCAGCAGATGGGGCCCAGCCCCCTGCCCCGGGGCTTCCTCCTGACCTCCCGCAAAGGGTCACACCAAAACCCCGGTGTGTACTAAGACAGGCTGCAACATGGATGGCCCTTGAAAACATCACACTAAGTGAAAAGCTAACACAACAGACCACACAATATACGATTTCTAAAACAGGCAAATCCATACCGACAGAAGTGGATTCGGAGTCGCCAAGGAGGGTAGAAGGCAGGGAGTGGCTGCTAACAGGGCTTCTTTCAGGAATGATGAAAATATTCTAACATTAGATTATGGTGATGGTTACACATTCTTGTAAATGTACAAAAACCACTGAATTGCACACTTTGGGTAAATTTTATCATGTATGACTACCTTAATAAAGCTATTAAAACTTCTACACTTATATGTAACAACAAAAACAATACAGGTCTGCTGAAACAGAACTAATTTCAAAGTAGAATGAAAGGAGTGCATGATTAAAAAAAACAAAACTCAGCTGCATCTTCAACTCCGCTCTGCTCCTTTCCTTTGTGATCACTTACTTACCCAATCCTGTCACGTTTGTAGCCAACATTTTCCGCATCTTCATCCACACCCAATTTCTACAAACCTGGGTAACTAAAACACTTCCTTAACTTCTTCCTGAGCACCACATCTCCCTATCCAAACATTCCTATACAAATATGTTCAAAATTCCTCTTCCACAAAGCACCATTTTCCTGTGCCACATTCCTGCTAAAACTCTGCAGTGATTTTTCCTGGAGCAGCCAAGGATACTAGTTCCCAGCCCAGCATGGAACACACACAGGTGCTCTAGAGGCAAGCTGAACCCTAGCCTTTCCCATTCATCAAGGTCTCGCATCATGCTAGCAGAAATCCATGGACTGTATAATCTATGGGGTCGCAGAGTCGGACATGACTGAGCAACTTTCACTAGGACTTGGACCTCATGCTAGTTTGCTCAGCTCCCCCTACCCATCCCCACGCAGCATAAGCACTACAGAAACCCCTTCCTCCTGCTCACGGAAAGTCCCTCAAGATGGACCGCCCTCACCAATCTCCCTTGACCGCTCCAGACCCTAATGTTGTTTCTCTCAACACCTAACATTCACAAGTCTGTATGATTTGCCTGATACTTAGATAACAAGAAAATGTTGTGTTCTGTCCCCCAGTGAGGGCCAAACAACAGCTCCAGCAGGTAGATGATGTCACCTCTTCTCTGTCTTCCTTCCACCCAGTGGCTATAGAATACTGTTATACATAAAGTATTACTCAACTGTTAGAGAAGGCCCTGAGTGCCGTAGCAATAACAGTTCACTCATTGACTGTCTAAAAAACTTTTTCATTTGGGAAGTGGATTTTTCTTAAATCACCCATTAATCTTTGGTTATCTGCAAACAATGATAACTGGCTTCTAGAAAGGTCCCAAATACTCAGTTTAAAGGGAACAAAACATCGGTTAAGACAGACCAGTTTGGAGAGGCCAACAATTATATCCATAAAGAAGGCTGAGTGCCGGAGAACTGATGCTTTTGAATTGTGGTGCTGGAAAAGACTCCCAAGGGTCCCTTGGACTGCAAGGAGATTAAACCGGTCAATCCTAAAGGTAGTCAACCTTGGATATTCATTGGAAGGACTAATGCTGAAGCTGAAACTCCAATACTCTGGCCATCTGATGCAAAGAGCTGATTCACTGGAAAAGACCCTGATGTTGGGAAAGAATGAGGGGAAGGAGAAAAGGGGGGTGACAAAAGATGAGATGATTGGATGGTATCACTGACTCAATGGACATGAGTTTGAGCCAACATCTGGAAGATAGTGAAGGACAGGGAAGCCTGCTGTGCTGCAGTCCATGGGGCCGCAAAGAGCCAGACACGACTTAGTGTGAACAACAACCACCCTAATTGGTTAGTACAGAACACAGGGACAGGAGTATGAACACTGACTGGTGTTACCTCTAAGGGCCAGACTTTCTTCTCAAAAATGAGACGGCAAGGAAGAAGCAAAGGGTACCAGACGGACAATCAGCGAATGGCAGCAAAAATTAGAAACAGTGAAGGGAGCAAAGGAAATAGCAGGACTGGGGTGGTGAGGACTTGACAGAAAAAACAGGGATGAAGAAACAAAAGTCAGACCAGCTTCACATGCTGGAGGGAGACAGAATACCGATTCTCTGCTTGCAAAGACCTGTGCGTCACCAGCAGGCAAGCTCCTTTCTGAAGTCAGAGCACTTCATTCTCTCCAGGTGGGGACTGGGTCCTTTGACTCGAACAGGCTCAACCTCCGGGAGCCAGAGGCCACTGAACTCTTTGGTATAAGCTTTTTCAAAGAAAAGCTGAAGTTTAAAGAATGCTTATGTGGCTCAACTTCTGTCTCTCAAACTTCATTCCTGAGATGATAACGCATCAAAAAAGCACTTTCTTCATATCTTTAGCATGTCTTTAATGTGTTTTTTCCACACTGACAGACAAATTACGAAATGGTGGTAGTGCTCTAAATCTGATTAATGTTATTCAGGGACTCCCACAAACTGTTTGCCATTTATTACACTTGTTAATTAGGAGCTGGAAGGTCTTTATCTGCTCCAACCTAGAGTCACATGCCCAGGATGGCGCTTTACTAAAAGCAGGACTCCTAGCTAATACTGTTAATGAGTTTAGCACTGCCAAAATGTCAGTGGTCTTTTATTTGGTTAGAAAGGGCCTAATTTATCTAGTTCAGCTGCCCTCAGTAATTTTCATGGAAATGTCAGAGCTGCAATCAGGAGAATGGCAATAAAGATGATTACTAAAAGGGTAGCAAGAGCACCCCACTGACAGATTGCTTTTATTTTTCTTTCATCACTGCGAGATTTAGTTCAGAGATAAGGCAGAGTACACAGAGCTCAGTATCAAAACATGTCCATGTATTTTGTCTGGAGTACAATTACGTTTTGAAGTTCTGAAACATGTAAGATATAGAAGATGCATTATAGAAAGAAGAGAGTGTAAGAAAATGTTTCATGGGGAGATTCAGAAGAGCAAAGACATTTAACAGAAGTTGCTTCCATTCATGAAAAATCTTAGGATGCAAAATATGGGCATCTGAAAGAGCTAGATCTAGATTGCTTTCATCACTTTTGCACTAAAAATTTTTGCTTATGACTTACTCAACACAAATTAAAAACAGCTTCCTTCTTTAGCAATTTCAATTTACCATTCTTATATAAGTGTACGTGTGTGTGTGTGCGCGTGCGTGAGTGTGTGTGTGTGTGTGTGTGTGTGTGTGTTATCTGACTCTCTGCAACCCCATGGGCTGCAGTCTGCTAGGCTCCTTAGTCCATGGAATCTTCCAGGCAAAAATACTGGTTTGCCTTTTTCTACACCAGGGGATCTTCCTAAGCCAGGTCTCCTGCATTGTAGGCAGATTCTTTACCATCTGAGCACCAGGAAGCCCACAATAGTGGTATCTTTGTTGCAACTGATGAACCTACACTGATACATCATAATTACTCAAACTCCATGTTAACATTCTGGTTCACTCAATATTGAATATCCTATGAGTTTGGACCATCGCATATTGACATGTATACACTGTTATAGTATCATACAGAGTATTTTCACTGCCCTAAAAATCCTATGTACTCGACCTACTTCTCTCTCCTCCCCAGTCCCTGACAACACTGATATTTTTCTTTCCCCATGGTTTTGTCTTTTCCAGAATGTCATATAGATGAGGTCATATAATATGTACTCTTTTCAGATTTTAGTAATATACATTTAAAGTTCCTCCATGTCTTTTCGTGGCTTGACACCTCACTTCTTTTTAGCACTGATTAACATTCCATTGTCTGTACCACAGTTATCCATTGTCTGTACCACAGTTATCCATTCACCTACTGAAGGACAGCTTGGTTGCTTCCAACTTTTGGCAATTATGGATAAACTTCCTGTGAACACATGTGTGCAGATTTCTGTGTAGACACAGGTTTTCAGGTCCTTTGGGTGAATACCAAGGAGAGTGATTGCTGGATTGTATGGTATGAGTACGTATGTTTACCCTTGTACCAGGGGATCTTCTCAACCCAGGGATTAATCTGCTTCTCTTGCATTGGCAGGCAGATTATCTTTACCACTGTGCCACCTGGGAAGTCCCTTATATAAGCTTCAGTTCAGTTCAGTTGCTCAGTCATGTCCGACTCTTTGCAACCCCAGGAATCGAAGCTTAGGTAGTAACAAATGTAATCAGTCTGAAGTCTGTAATGGATAGATAACAAGGCTGTTCACCTTCAGGTCATGTCAGAACATGGGAAGCACCCATTTATGCTCATTGCAACAGAATTGAGGGGGAAAGCCCATCTTTCGGAGAAGGCAATGGCACCTCACTCCAGTACTCTTGCCTGGAAAATCCCATGGACAGAGGAGCCTGGTAGGCTGCAGTCCATGGGGTCACGAAGAGTTGGACACGACTGAGAGACTTCACTTTGACTTTTCACTTTCATGTATTGAAGAAGGAAATGGCAACCCACTCCAGTGTTCTTGCCTGGAGAATCCCAGGGACAGGGGTGCCTGGTGGGCTTCCGTCTATGGGGTGGCACAGAGTTGGACACGACTGAAATGACTTAGCAGCAGCAGCCCATCTATGGGTGTTCATTTGAGGAACTGGACCCAGTCTTTCACTGACAGAATTTCAAAACTCACCCTGGGGATACATCATATTCATTCTAATTATGGTGGAAAAGTGAAAGTGAAAGATGCTCAGTCGTGTCCAACTCTTTGTGAGCCCAAGGACTTATACACAGTCCATGGAATTCTCCAGTCCAGAACACTGGAGTGGGTAGCCTTTTCCTTCTCCAGGAGGTCATCCCAACCCAGGGATCAAACCCAGGTCTCCTGCATTGCAGGTGGATTCTTTACCAGCTGAGCCACAAGAGAAGCCCAATTATGGTGGGAAAGGATAGGTAAAATGAAGGATAAAGAAAATAAAGCACTTAGCCTAGTTCCCGACAGCTGACCTCATAAGGAATCAACATTTCAGGCTTCCAAGATAACTACCGTCATCCAAGACAACTAAGGTCATCCTTTGGATATCCACCCCAGTCTCTCCCAACACTCTTTACCCCATCTAATAGGCTATAAAAATGTTTCATGGTTTCTAAAGCCAGGCCAATTTTAACTTTTCAACTTACTAGAAGAAGAAGAGGCAGAGAAAAGGAAAGATATACCCATTTTAATGCAGAGTTCCAAAGAACAGCAAGGAGAGATAAGAAAGCCTTCCTCAGTGATCAATGCAAAGAAAAAGAGGAAAACAATAGAATGGGAAAGACAAAAGATCTCATCAAGAAAATTAGAGATAACAGGGGAACATTTCAAGCAAAGATGGGCACAATAAAGGACAGAAATGGTATGGACCTAACAGAAGCAGAAGATACTAAGAAGAGGTGGCAAGAATACACGGAAGAACTGTACAAAAAAGATCTTCATGACCCAGATAATCACAATGGTGTGATCACTCACCTAGAGCCAGACATTCTGGAATGTGAAGTCAAGTGGGCCTTAGGAAGCATCACTACAAACAAAGCTAGTGCAGGTGATGGAATTCTAGTTGAGCTACTTTACATCCTAAAAAGATAATGCTGTGAAAGTGCTGCACTCAATATGCCAGCACATTTGGAAAACAGTGGCCACAGGACTGGAAAAGGTCAATTTTCATTCCAATCCCAAAGAAAGGCAATGCCAAAGAATGCTCAAACTACCGCACAATTGCACTCATCTCACATGCTAGTAAAGTAATGCTCAAAATTCTGCAAGCCAGGCTTCAGCAATACATGAACCATGAACTTTCAGATGTTCAAGCTGGCTTTAGAAAAGGCAAAGGAACCAGAGATCAAATTGCCAACATCTACTGGATCATGGAAAAAGCAAGAGACGTCCAGAAAAACATCTATGTCTGCTTTATTGACTATGCCAAAGCCTTTGACTATGTGGATCACAACAAACTGTGGAAAACTCTTAAGAGATGGGAATACCAGACCACTTGACTTGCCTTTTGAAATCTGTATGCAGGTCAAGAAGCAACAGTTAGAACTGGATATCAAACAACAGACTGGTTCCAAATTGGGAAAGGAATACATCAAGGCTATATTTTATCACTCTGCTTATTTAACTTATATACAGAGTACATCATGAGAAACGCTGGACTGGTTGAAGCACAAGCTGGAATCAAATTGTCAGGAGAAACATCAGTAACAAGAGATATACAGATGACACCACCCTTACGGCAGAGTGAAGAGGAACTAAAAAGTCTCTTGATGAAAGTGAAAGAGGAGAGTGGAAAAAGTTGGCTTAAAACTCAACATTCAGAAAACTAAGATCACGGCATCTGGTCCCACCACTTCATGGCAAATAGATGGGGAAACAGTGGAAACAGTAACAGACTTTATTTTGGGGGGCTCCAAAAACAGTGCAGTGAAATTAAAAGATGCTTACTCCTTGGAAGGAAAGTTATGACCAACCTAGACAGCATATTAAAAAGCAGAGACATTACTTTGCCAACAAAGGTCCACCTAGTCAAAGCTTGCTTTTTCCAGTAGTCATGTATGGATGTGAGAGTTGGACTATAACAAAAGCAGAGCACCAAAGAATTGAGGCTTTTGGATGGTGGTGTTGGAGAAGACTTTTGAGAGTCCCTTGGACTGCAAGGAGATCCAACCAGTCAATCTTAAAGGAAATCAGTCCTGAATATTCATTGGAAGGACTGATGCTGAAGCTGAAACTCCAATACTCTGGCCACCTGATGTGAAGAACTAGCTCATTGGAAAAGAATCTGATGCTGGGAAAGATTGAAGGCAGGAGAAGGGGACGACAGAGGATTAGATGGTTGGATGGCATCATTGACTCTATGGACATGAATTTCAACAAGCTCTGGGAGTTGGTGATGGACAGGGAGGCCTGGCATGCTGCAGTCCATGGGGTCACAAAGAATTGGACACAACGGAGCGACTGAACTGAACTTAGAAGAATTAGAGAATATGGTAACAAGGCCCCTGCTTAGAAAGCTGAGAAACGGAAATACCAATACCAAATTCCATATGACCTGAGGTTATATCCCTAACTTCCATCCATGCTAACTTCCAAGTAGCTGCGTACAAAAGGAAGTTTTGTGTCGACTCTTTGCGACCCCACGGACTGGGGCCCACCAGGCTCCTCTGTCCATGGGATTTCCAAGGCAAGAATACTGGAGTGGGTTGCCATTTCCTTCTCCAGGGGATCTTCCTGACCCAAGGATCAAACCCAGGTCTCCTGCATTGTAGGCAGATTCCTTACCACCTGAGTCACCAGGAAAGCCCTAGCTGTGTGCATCTCTACTTTTTTCAATGAAAGGGCCCCAATACTACAAAAATAGATGTTTAAGAAAAACCTTTGACAGAAAGGTAACTTTTTCACTTTACCTCTCAAATTTCCCTGCAAAAGAAAAACAAATATACAAATAAAAAATTGATATATATGAGTATAATTTAATCTCCCCTTGGAGAAAATCACCAGTTTGCTAAGCATAACAATATCTGCTTCATTAAATGTTCTATCAATTAGTCTAGCCTAACTAAGCAATTTAACAAAGTCTTTGACTGCAGCAGGACTACTTAAATGATCAAATATGTTTACTTTAAGATATGGAAATATTTTTATCAAGAGGCCTTTGTTTGCATTTCTGAGCAGAGACTCAGGGATGCAGCGCTGTGGACTCAGATGTTATGGACGCCCCTGGCTATGAGCAGTGTCGTGCTTTTCCTTCACTCAGTCTCCCCATCACTGACAATGACACAGTCGTTATCTCTTCTACCACATACCTGGAACATTAGGTTCACAAGTTAAGTGTTAAGCATTGTGATCAGCGATGGTCTCCAGACTCAAATCTTAAGTGGAAGACGGAAAGCAACACAGGCAAGAGACTTAGCTTATCAAGAAAAAACTATAAGGTGGTTCTAATGATCAGTCAGCTTTGCTTTAATAAAAAATTTCCTACTGCAAAATTAAAAGCAAAACTTGGTATCAGCATCAGAAGGTGACCAACCATCCCAGTTTGCTCAGGACTATGAAGGGAGCTTCCCTGGTGGCTCAGAGGTTAAAGCGTCTGCCTCCAATGCGGGAGACCCGGGTTCGATCCCTGGGTTGGGAAGATCCCCTGGAGAAGGAAATGGCAATCCAATCCAGTATTCTTGCCTGGAGAATCCCATGGACAGAGAAGCCTAGTAGGTTACAGTCCATGGGGTCGCAAAGAGTCGGACACGACTGAGCGACTTCACCTCACCTCATGAAGGTGTCTGCATTGAAATTCCTGAGCAGTCAGAGACAATTATCTCAACAGAAACTCAAATGAATAAGAATATTTGCATAATCAGAGATGACTGAACTTCAAACTCAATTCTCTGCATTAAAAACTGGAGCTTGACCACCTTTAGCTCACATATATTTTATCTTCCTCTTGTTTTTCTTTTTTTCTTTTTTAATCTTCAGTTTCACCAAAGAAAACTATGTCAAGATTTAGATATCTGAGGCTCTGTCACTTACTCTGTGACCCTGGGTTAGTTTTTTAACCTCCCTATATCAGGAGGTTCCTCATCATGACAGGCACACAGTAAGCACCCAAAGATGAGCCAAGAATATAATTTCTATTTAATACTGTAAGCCCAGGGCTATGACCATATTTTCTCTACTTGTGATTTTTAAATTTCACACCCATCATGTCTATAGTGTTTTCTCTTTTCTTCCCTTTTTAAAATCTTGGAAGAGCATACAAATACAATCAGGTTGATATGTTCTCCTTAATTCTTCTCCCTTTTTTCTGGCAGACCTACATAAAAAATAAAGAAGCAATTTCATTTCCTTCTTCATTTTAAAATCAGGCCCTACCATGCTCCGTCAGAAAACTTTTAATAATAAAATATCATTATTCCTTTCTCAGTCATTTCTAATTACCAGGGTACTCTTGTCCATGTTAAGATACGTTTCCTTTTCCAACCGCTAAGCTAGCAAGAGGAAAATGCTTATTAGGATTCAAGCAACATAAGCAACAAAATATAATTAGCTTCTTGGAATTTATGAGCCTATTCTTTCAACAAAATACAGCAACTATTATTCTTTAAAATTGAATATGATAATGCACGGATTGCAAAGAAACACTTCAATGAATGAAGTAAGGGACATTACTCTCCTATCATATAATTTAATAATTTCTTTTGTTCTGTTGTCCTTTATTCATTTGAGTTTTCAATATCAAACTGATAAAACCACGGACTATCATGTGGGTAGGCGATACAGAAATCACTAAAATGTAGTAATATAGACAAGGTGGCAGGTGAGTCTTGGGGCTCCCAGCAACAGGAACTGTAGAAATGGAGCAAGGGATTGTTTATACAAATTACTACTTCAAGGATGTGAAAACATTAATGAACTAAGGAGAGCGACTTCCCAATACTATGAAAATAGAAAGGAAAATGAAAGAAACTCTTAATCTACTGTACTTAGCAGAATAGTACCTGAGGAGCTGAGCGTGACACTGGACAACCTTTTGGAGTAGAAAGAGAAACACACAATTCCTTCCAAAATCAGGATATTGATTAATTACCAATGACCAAATCAATGTCCAGTTCCTAGCAAACAGTAGGAGTGCCAGAATGTACGTCCCTTCCCTTTTCTGGCAAAATTCCATTATCAGCTACAGCACATGATATAAAGGGATCAGAGATTTCCGACTCGCTCGGGGTTTTCTAAAAGCTGCCTGCAGGGAGAGCTCTGTAGATGAACAAGGAGATCTTGGGAAGTTTACACAAAGCTGAGAGCCAGGGAGTCCGTGCTCTATTCTGAGTCATGCCTTCCACACGCAGGGTCTTTGTCAATTGGCTCTTCTTTGATTTTCTCATCTTGAAGTAGGTATTACAGGGGGCCAGTAGGCAGAGCACACGCAGTGCCAGCCACTCCCAGGACTTAGAAGCTCGTAGGGGAGGAGAAAGTTAAGCTTGAGAAACAGGGTGAAGTTACATTAAAGCACTTATTATGTGCTTGTAGAAACTAAACGCAACAGGATTTTTAGAAAAGAGGGATAGAGAGTAGGCATGAAGTGGTGCCAAGCAGAGATAGCTGGACCAAATAAGGGCATTTTCATGATTAAATTGGATTAAGTAAAGAACTGCAAATAACACTGTGCAAATGGCCATGGCAATAAAGATCAGGAATCTCCTCCATAATAATCAACTGGATGATGAAAGAAACAGTCACATGTAGGGTGGACAGGCTAATGAATCCCTCCTCCATGAAATACGCTCTGTTCGGCCTATCATGGTATGTTCCTCAATTCCACTCCTAATGGGCTGCCCTCCAGGTTCATCTGTACCACTGACATACAGAGGAGAGAAACAGAGTTTGCGTCTGTGCAGAGAAATGCCAGCATGCCCGGCACACATGAACTGCTGAATATGGTACATCCATGGCCGTATGAAGCAGTGTGGGGGGCTTCCAGAAGGTCACTGAAGCACAGTACATCATCGGGACTTAGTTCAATCACACTATTAGACAACACCCACTTCCTTCCTTCCATGCTTGTCCCAACAGGTAGCAGTGATTACAGTGGAGCATGAATCAGATTCCCCGCATTAGACACTGGTCAGTTCCTTCTTCCACTTTGCTAAGAATGGTGTAATTCTTAGCAAACCAACTTCTCCGAGGAAAGGGGGAAACCAGAAGAGAAGCATCTGTGCTAAGCTGGGATCCTTTAATTTTTTTTTTTTTTTATTTTGTGTTGGGAAATAGGTGATAACAATGTTGTGATAGTTTCAGGTGGACAGCAAAAGGACTAGTCCATACATATACATGCATCCATTCTCCCACAAACCCCACTCTCATCCAGTTGCCACATAACACTGAGCAGAGTTCCCTGTGCTGTTCAGGAGGTTCTTGTTGGTTATGGGATCATTTAATTTGTACTAAAGACACTTTTGAAGGCTAATGAAACTAAGGGCAGATGAGCACACTGACAGCTATTTCCAACCATTAGTCAAGTTTCCACTACAATCTTTTGACGGGCCGAATAATGGACTATTGAAATCATTATGTGTGAAGGTTTTAGTCATACAAGTTCCCACCATCAAGTCTATTTGCATAAACACTCTTTTCTGAATGAATGTTATATCTTAGATTCAGAAAATATGTCTGCAATCAATGACATCTCTGGGCAAGAAACTGGGCTCTGACACGTCCCTGCCCCTGCCTGGATTCCCAGCTTGGCTTTCAGCCTTCCAGAGAAGGGGGACAGGGGGTTTCACTCACACAGCTTGGGATCCACCCCGTCACTATCTGAAAGCAGCAACACCTAAGGCCATCCCAGCAACCAAGGCTCCAGGGTGGGCCACTGGATTCATGAACTCCTTAAAAGAAAAACTGAAACAAACAAAAAACCCAAAGACACTAAGGCTGCAAGTGGACCCTCCTCCATTCTGCCAAAATAGTTACTCCAATTACCAGAGTGAAATTGATTACATAGCAGGGTCCACCAAGCCAGTAGGTTAAATGTTGCTCTAGATTAGCATTTTGGTCACATCCACTTTAAACAAAAATTTATAAATAAAGGCTTTAACTGTAGACTTGCAACACAGCTCTATTTAAGGATTTCCAAGTAATCATTTTGTTGTTATTTATAGGAAGTCACCATCAACACAGAGAAAACCCTAGCGATTCATAATGGTCACACTCAGTCAGAAAATAAAATTCAGCAGCTCCTATGATTAAAAATGACTCCACTGGGCCTCAGGGACTGAGCTTCCTACTATTAGACTGGTTCATGGAAGACTTTGTGACAACAGGTTAATATGAGACCATGCAGAGAAAGATAATATCAACATACATACAAGAAAGGAACATTATTAGATGTTCAGGTGAAATATCCTTTTTAAATAAGCCATTTTAAAATTTATTTCATTGGTGGTTAAAAAAAAAAAGGCAGGATAACGTGTCCTTTCCCATCCCCCACACCTTGATGGATCAGAAGGTCAAGGCCACGGTGGCCAGTTAGGCTGGCCCCGAAGGGGACCCAGCAGGGAGTGCACGGCAGCCGCGCTGTCTCTCTGCACTCCTGCCCTCGTGCCATCTGATGCCCAGCAGCCCTCCTTCACCACTTTAAAGGCATTCTTAAAAAAACAGCGGGCAGAAGACTATGTGAACGGGCCAAGGTGGAACAACAGATGGTCCCAATTTATTTTAGCCAGTGTATCTGTTTTTTAATTGGCCTTTTCAGTCTTTACATTATTTTGTAAAGATCACCCTAGGCTCTCAAGATACCCTTGTTTTTTCTTAACACCAAATACCAACTCTGCATACAACACTGCTCATTTCCTTCGTTCACTCACATTTCTTTCTCTCTTTCCTCTCCCTATCTGCCTTAAATATGTAAGAAAACAGTTATATAGGTGCATTATTTATATGAGCAGAGAATTGAAAACCTAAATATTTCTTCAATAGCTATTATGGCATACAATATGGACTACTAGAGTTAATAAAATTCAAGTTTTTTTTTTTTTTTAAGAAATATATCAAGAGAAATTTGAGGAAAGAAAGATATAATACTGTGAAACTCAAGTATAATCCCTTTAAAAAAATATTACTAACCAAGAGTACATACCAAAACGTTACCTGATAATATAATTACAAGATTTTTTTTTTTTACTGATTTCTTTTCCAAATTTTGTATTTACATGCACTACATTTGTGATCATACCCATATAGCCCTTACCCTGCCCATTCTTAAGGAGGAATCAAAGGTAGACATGCTCATGTCATATCATGAACTAATTGGATTTTTCTTAAATATTTTTTGTTAAAAACTGTGACTTTAAAAGCAAACCAGTTTCAGTTATAATGGCAGATTTTGAAGCATAAACATGTGTATATATTATATACACGGAAAATGCTAGCAGGCAGACTATGGTACTTTGATTCGCACTGTAGTAGGCATAGTACCGTTTGGTTGCTTCATGCAACTCCTCAATTATGTGGGACATAAGCAGAGGCATCTATTGTGAAGGCTGGAACAGACAATGATTGCAGCATCAGTCATCAACTCATCTGCATTGTAAGTAAACAGCGATGAAGACCAAAAGATTCCCAAAAGACCTTTTTCTGAGCCTCATTAGCCCATAGCCTACTAGCAGCACCTTTCCACTTAGATGACCAACAGGCAACTCAAATTCAGCATGCCTAAGTCCAGACTCATCACAAATTGGATTTTACACGAAATCCCCAGTCTCTCTTGTTAGCATAGTATTAGTCAGTCGTGTCTGACTCTTTGTGACCCCATGGACTGTAGCAATCAGGCTCCTCTGTCCATGGAATTCTCCAGGCAAGAATACTGGAGTGGGTTGGTATTTCCTTCTCCAGGGGATCTTCCTGATCCAGGGATTGAACCCAGGTCTCCCACATTGTGGGAGAGGTCTCTCCACAGACTGTTTACCGACTGAGGAAGCATAACCCTCTCAGAAGCCTGGACATCGCCCCCCAAGTGCCGCACCTTCCCAGCAACCTACCAACCCACCCAGCAACCCAAGTCTTAGAGATGCTAGTTCTAGAGACCATGACTAGGCACTGTGCAAACAGTAGGAACTTCTGGAATCAAGACCCAGGTTTAAACTTGGCCTTGCCACCTAGTAGATGGATAACCTTGGGCAAGTCCCTTAATCCTTCTGAGCTTCCAAACGCCCCTAAAGATAGGACCTTTGTCACAGGAACTGCAGTTTAAATAAGGTCAAGCACTCAGAAGGGAATGTTGAGGGCTGGATGCTAAACAAGTGCTAGTGATCAGCGCTGGACAGCAGGCGCTCTGGTAGAAATGATAAGTCTGTAGCCCTGAACAGTGTATTAAGTGCTATAATGCAGAAATGCCCAATGCTATCGGGGCGTCGTAGAGGATGGAATCTAGACCAGAGTGGAGATGTCAGGGAAGACTTTCAAGGGAACTAACACAAACTAAGTTCTATGAGAAGAGCAGGAGGAACATAAGCAAAGGTGGAGGCTATGGATAGTGTACTGGAAGAGGACAAATGAATGTGAAGTGCTGGGGTCAAGAGACAACCAGCCACCTTGAAGGTACTTCAAGTAGTTGAGTTGGCTAGAGGTCAGAATGTGAGGGTAACAAGTAGCCAAATATAGCTGGAGAGGCCAACAGGGGCTAAGGAGCTGTACCCTAAAATGCAGGATCATAAGCAGGGAAATGACATTTGAAAAATGTACCCAGGGACTTCCCTGGCAGTCCAGTGGTTAACACGCCATGCTTCCACTGTAGGGGGGCATGGGTTCAATCCCTGGTCAGGGAACTAAGATCCCACATGCTCTGTGGCATGGCCAAAATGATAGTAAACAGTAAATAAAATGCATGCAAAATTCTTAGCACTTCTGAGTGCTAAGTATTTGGAAATAAGAGTATTTCCAAATACTCTATGTAACTGCCTTCATTTTTACTACTATATAATCTGGTTTACGCTGTCCAGAAAGTTACAGTGTTATGTGTTTTTTCTTAAGTGAGCCTTTTCCTATTAATTATTATGTTAGGGTATTTTTTTAAGCAATTTAAAAATTTTCCTCAATCTACCTGGGGAAAAAAGGCAGAAATGTAAAGAGAAAATCCCATCAGTCTTACCCGGGCTCTTTGGCAGTCAGAAGAACAATGAAAAGGTTAATTTCTTACATAAGTCATAAACTTCAGAGCTCTCCACATAACTGATCATACTAACTTCTCAATTCCAACTGCTATGCTCAGCAGTATTTACAAGACACTGCATCAGCCTCACCATTTCATAGCATAATATGCTCCAGTCTTTCCATCCAGCCCACAAAAGCACCAGTGGTTCAGGGCACTCAGTCACCCAAAGCACCACAGGCTGATCTGATGAAAATGTAATTCTGCCACTGAGGATTACTGCAGTCACACTTTGAATGAAATCTACCCAGTAACCCAGACCTCATTGGAATCCCTTATTAGCTCTATACCACAACCGATGAACACTGGTAATTTTTAAAAACCTAAATTAGTGGAATGAATTGAAATCTTTATCATTCCCACCAGACTAAGAATCATTCACCTAAGAAAAGCAATTAACATATTCCTGTCACTTGCAAATGAATGCTGAAGATTAACTGCAGGGACTTTCCTACTTTTCCAAGGATGTCTTTCTGCATGTAGGGCACAATTACATATAGAATTATTCTCCATGCACTCACCCTTAAATACTACATATTCATTTCTATTTTGGAAGGGAACTTTGCTAAGGCTAAAGGCATTAAGTTTAACGCCTTAAGTTAATCATTCTCATGATTCCTAACAATTTTATGTTAATCAGAGCATCAGTGAACAATACTCTCTAAAAAAAAAAATCACATCTCTAGCAGGATGCTTTTGAATATCAAAACAATTACTGTGTTGAGTTTTGTTGTACTGAAGGCAACAGTTTTTAAAAGTATAGATTAGGCCTTTGATACACATGAAGTGAAGTGAAGTGTTAGTCACTCAGTCGTGTCCAACTCTTGGCGACCCCATGGACTGTAGCCTGCCAGGCTCCTCTGTCCACGGGATTCTCCAGGGAAGAATACTGGAGTGGGCTGCCATTTCCTTCTTCAGGGGATCTTCCTGACCCAGGGATGGAACCTGGGTTTCTTGCATTGCAGGCAGATTCTTTAGCGTCTGCGTCACCAGGAAAGCCCATTATAACCCCACTCAATCTGGAGGCCAAGCTTCACTTCTGCCCTTCACATAAATTTTCCATTTCCACTGAAGGAAATTCTGCAGAAGATGATACGCATAAACGGAGGGAATATTTGCAAGATGAAACAGAAGTAATTTTGTACTATATTGCTTCACTTGAAGTATTCCAACAAAATATCTGCATTGCCATCCTTCGTATTGACCAATTCTAATACAATAGCACGATCTAATTCTAGCTCCTGGAGCTACTCCCACCATCTCATGACTAGGACCTGGTTCCAAACAGCTTACCCTCTGATCTTGTCTCTTCCTAAGAGAGAATACTCAGAGTCAGCCCAGATACCCCCATGAGCCTTAGCTGCAAACAAAGATCTCCAACCGTGGTAATACTGGGTGGGTCCCTAAAGGCCCAGTGTTTGCTTTCAGAAGGAGGTGGAGGGATGTGTAACCCAGATCCGGCTTCAGCGAGTGGGGACCTGGTGGTGGATGATGAAGTAATTGGTATGAAAGTAGTTGCCTTTGTGTACTTTTTCTTTCTTTAGTTTTTTCTTTTTACTCTGCTCATCATTTGTAACGATCATGTGTCCTGCCAACCAAAATGCAATAAGGGGCTGAGAATAACGCATTTCTTCAATCACTGACCACTCCTGCACCAGGTAAGCGCCTGAGACAGAGAAACAGGTGACAAGATCCGATGACAGAGCGCTAAGGGTTCAGCAGCGTTGCCAGATGGCATGCAGTACCTGACAGCCCACTGACTGGGAGCTGACAAAGGCCTTCTAGAGGCTGGCATGACTGTGTGAGAGAGGGCGGTGGGGAGGCGGAGGAGGAGCACTGACAACAGGAAGTTCTTGTATTACGCAAGACCTGCATTTCTCCTTTTACCTGTCAGGTATTCAAATTGATCTGGGTGGAATGCTACAGACTTGTGAGGCCACAGCTTCGAGGTGGTAGCTCAAGTCACGGGGATGAATAATATCCCTTGGAAGAACATTCTCGGAGATGAGCCGGAGATGCAAGTTCACTTCACAACCAGAAAGTGAGATGTGAGAGCCCAGGGTTAAGGTCGCTGACTCGTGCTAGGTCCCTTCCCGTTGCCCTCAAGCATATCCCTCTTCAGCCAACGATCAAACTGTTTCACAACTTCAGAACCCGAGAGAATATGCCAGCATTTCCTCCTTTCTGACCATGAGACAAAACCTCAATCAAGCTTTTAGAAAATTCTTTCAAATTGAAAAAGTTAGCTGTACACAGCAATAGAGATAGACTTCGCTGCCGCGGGCACACCTCAAGTCCTCTCAAACCCGCTTACCAAGGGCCCCTCCTTCGGCAGAGAGGCCTCCCTCATCTGTTAGTGCTTCGAGGCAAAGCTCCCACCCACATGGCAGCAACCTTCTTACAGTAAACAGATCACAGCTTAAAAGGGACTCCACAAAGTGTGCATCGCTGGTAAAACCGGGTCTCCATGAAAGAAGTAGTTATGCAATAGCAATACCTGCACATCGCCTGTTTCTCTGTACTGCATCCTTATCCTGGGCGTGGGCAGTGACTGGCTGGCCTTCCCTCTCCCGTGTTCTATCACCAACTAGGATGGTCATCTTAAGGTCAGTCCTGGGCACAAAGAGGACTTGATGGCACTATAGCTGGGACAAAACTAGAACAAATGAAATAAAAGTGATAAACATACTAACCTTTTAAAAGTAATTAGTAGGGATGTCCCTGGCAGTCCAGTGGTTAAGACTCTATGCTTCCAATGCAGTGGGCCTGGGTTTGATTCCAGGTTGGGGAACCAAGATCCCACAGGCTGTGTGGCACAGCCAAAAAAAAATGTTTTTAACTGATTAGTACTGCCACTTGCTAGCTCATTAACATTCTGACTCTGTAAATCCAAAAAAGGAAATACCTTTCTTTTGCCAATATTTGGAAAAACATTTTCCCAGATAATGAGCTGTTGGCATTGATGTCCAGCAAACATTAGCAGGCTGTGAAACTCTTTTCTTGGATATTGTCTTCATGACAAGTCTGTCTCCACTTAAGAACTTCTTTAAAAACTTTTTCTAAAAATTTTAGTGCTCACTTACAACCACAGCTACAAATGTTCTGTTTGTAGTAGCAAAATAATAAAAATAACACTACGAGAGCTAACTACTAGTATTTATCAGGCACTTTGATAAGCACTACATAGGTTATGTCACTGGTCTTCACCAAGGTGAATTTTCAGTATTTTATAATCAAGAATGTGCAGCCCAGAAAAGCAACTGATTCCAGATCACCTAGCTAGGAAATGGCAGAGCTGTGATTTCAGAGCACACAGCTTCACCACACAGTTTTGCAGATGGACAAACTGAGGTGATAAATCAAGTGACTTGGCCCAGAGAAGAAGTTAGTAAAGAAGTTGACGAATAAAGAGGTTTTTCTCTTGGTCATTCAACATATTACCCTGATCCCAAGATGTCCTCATTGCTGGCTGGGACTTTTATGCCAAATAAGAAGGGTGACCTGTCTCCAACACTGAGGGAATTAAAGGGCTTGAAGGCAGTTCCATCACATCAGACACTTTCTTTGGCCTTAATTATAAACCATGTATGTCCAGACAGCATTTTCATCAGCATCTCAGAAGCCCCAAAGGAGAAATAGTCTGAAAAGTCACTCTATTAATCACACCAGAAGGCAACCTGCCTTCTGATCTCTGTGTACATCAAAGCATCCTGAAAAAAGGGGATCCCAACTTTAGTTTAAATCTACCCACTGGAAGTCGAAACTCCTGTCCTGGGGTCCAACTCACCTACTTTCCCCTCCTCACTACTAACCCCTGATTAATAATCAGCCCCAGCAGAGCAGCCCTGGACTACCTCCTTCCCACAGTGCTCTGAGTCCATGCTCACTCTCATCCAAATACTTAATCAAAAGCGCTCCCAATCAAGCATGAAAATAAATTAGATTTTGGTTTAACCAGGATTCGATTCACAGCACCAAGAAATAAAGTAACGGTTATCTAATCTAACAGACCAGCCTCAGACTTCCTGGCTACTCTCCACAGGCCCCTCTTGCTAAAGCCCTCTCCTAAAAAATCTTCCTTAAATACTGTGAAGTCACTGCATGTCAGTGGAGCACCTAACTCTTCAAGTGCCGTGAACATAACTGTTAACTCTGGTGCCTAAGATATTCTGTGGCTCAGAGGCTAAAGCGACTGCCTGGAATTCAGGAGACCCGGGTTTGATCCCTGGGTTGGGAAGATCCCCTGGAGAAGGAAATGGCAACCCACTCCTGTACTCTTACCTGGAGAATCCCATGGAGGGAGGAACCTGGTAGGCTACAGTCCATGGGATCGCAAAGAGTCGGACACGACTGAGTGACTTCACTTTCACTTTCTGGTGCCTAACACTGCTTGAGATAACCTAGTCTGTATATATACAGCAGCAGGGGGAGAGCTGCTGGGTGTCGGCTAGAGAAAGGAGCACTGGCCTCACGATGCATTGGGGAGTTACTTATTCCTGGACATCGTAGAGGAAGGAGTCTCCTGGGCTTGAGTGAGCCCATCTGTTTTCTGTGCAGAAGCAGTGTATGTGTTCATGCCTCATTTTACACTCACAGTAACTCCATCTGGAAATATCAAGGAGCCAGAGGCTGTGCAAAGCTCCAACCACAGAGAAAACGCAGACGTGGGCAAAGGAGAAGAGGAATAGGGAACTGATGTCCAAATACATGAAGCACTCTTACCGTGCAACAACAAAAAACTTTCTGTATAATTCGATCAAACAAATGGAGGCAGACTTGAACAGAGATTTCTCTGACAAAGATAGGGCCAATAAGCACGTGAAAAGATGCTCAACATCAGAAATCATTAGGGAAATAAAAAGAGGAACCACAAGTAAATGACACTTCATATCCATTAAAATGGCTATTATTTAAAAAGCAAAATAAAACAGAAAAGAAGTGTTGGCAAGGATGTGAAAAAGTTGGAATCTCTGCATTGCTGGTGGGAATGATGTAAAGTGGAGCAGCCCCTAAAATGGTATGGCCATTCCCCGCAAAGTGAAACACGGAGTTCACACATGTTCTAGCAATCCTACTTCTGGGAATGTACCCAAATGAAGTGAAAACAAGGAGTCCAACAGATATTTGAATACCCACAGGCATCATAGAATTTTTCACAATAGCCATGAAGTAGAGGCAACCCAAGTGTTCACTGACATATGAATGGATAAACCAAATATAACATGACAAATAGATGGGGAAACAGTGAAAACAATAACAGAGTTTATTTTTCTGGGCTCTAAAATTACTGCAGATGGTGACTGCAGCCATGAAATTAAAAGACGCTTACTCCTTGGAAGAAAAGCTATGACCAACCTAGACATCATTTTAAAAAGCAGAGACATTCCTTTGCCAACAAAGGTCTGTCTGGTCAAAGCTATGGTATTTCCAGTGGTCATATATGGATGTGAGTTGGACTATAACGAAAGCTAAGTGCCAAAGAATTGATGCTTTTGAACTGCGGTGTTGGAGAAGACTTTTGTGGGTCCCTTGGACTGCAAGGAGATCCAACCAGTCAATCCTAAAGGAAATCAGTCCTGAATATTCATTGGAAGGACTGATATAGAAGCTGAAACTCCAATTCTTTGGCCACCTGATGTGAAGAGCTAATTCACTGGAAAAGACCCTGATCCTGGGAAAGGTTGAAGGCAGGAGGAGATGGGGACGACAGAGAATGAGATGGTTGGATGGCATAACTGACTCTATGGACATGAATTTCAACAAGCTCTGGGGGTTGGTGATGGACAGGGAGGCCTGGCATGCTGCAGTCCACAGGGTCGCAAAGAGTCAGACATGACTGAGCAACTGAACTCAACAGTAGATTATCATTCAGTCATAAAAAGGACGTTCTGGCTTTAGAAAAGGCAGAGGAACCAGAGATCAAATTGCCAACATCTGCTGGATCATGGAAAAAGCAAGAGAGTTCCAGAAAAACATCTACTTCTGCTTTATTGACTATGCCAAAGCCTTTGACTGTGTGGATCACAATAAACTGTGGGAAATTCTGAAAGAGATGGGAATACCAGACCACCTAACCTGCCTCTTGAAAGGTGGACTGTGAAGAAGGCTGATCGCCGAAGAATTGATGCTTTTGAACTGTGGTGTTGGAGAAGACTCTTGAGAGTCCCTTGGACTGCAAGGAGATCCAACCAGTC
Source organism: Cephalophus harveyi (assembly GCA_006410635.1). Classification (NCBI taxonomy): domain Eukaryota; kingdom Metazoa; phylum Chordata; class Mammalia; order Artiodactyla; family Bovidae; genus Cephalophus; species Cephalophus harveyi. Next base: position 263,604 of record SJYT01017426.1, read on the forward strand.
CATTCTGAAGGAGATCAACCCATTGGAAGGAATGATGCTAAAGCTGAGACTCCAGTACTTTGGCCACCTCATGTGAAGAGTTGACTCATTGGAAATGACTCTGATGCTGGGAGGGATTGGGGGCAGGAGGAGAAGGGGACGACAGACGATGAGATGGCTGGATGGCATCACTGACTCGTACCTACACTCAGACTCACTTGAGGCTCTCTACCACTACTTGTCCCTCCGGACCGCACGACGCTAAGTACCCCAGCGTTTCTCAGCCTGTGCTGACTCGCTGACTTGACTTGACTTGACTTGACCTGACTATGCACGATGTCTTAGTTACTTGGATCTTCTGTAATACGATTCCCTTTGGTTAGTGTTTCCTTATTTATAAAATACTTTATAACTCCATAGTTCTGCTCAGTTTAAGTCTCCCCGTCTTTCATTTTACCATCAATGGTCCCTCTCCTTCCTTTACCCCTCACAAACTACCCGTAGCTCAAAGTCAACCTCTTCCACTTCTTCGCGACCTCTGTCTACCAATACTTCCAACGTGTTATTATACTTACATGAATTACGGTGTCTTGTCATGGGAATTTTACCAATTCTGACAATTAAAATACACTAAACATAAAATGACATTAATTTTTTTTTTTTTTTGGCTAGAATGATTGACTAAGTCCTGCACTATCAACAGACAGCAACTGGCAAACCAGCCAGCCAGCTATTCCCACAAATAGAACATACTGCTCTTCTGGATTTTTTACCTGGTAGACCCCAACGAGCTGGACCAATAAAAACCCATGGAGTGTGGACTACTACAATATACGGCAAAATCATACTTAGAGCTAAAAATAAATTTTTCCAATTATTTTAATAGTGTGAGTTAGTAGTAATGCCATATGGAGATGAGAATACAGAAGAATTAGACTTTCACCTCTTAAAATAATTGCAGACCATTATTATAAAACACATACTTTAAAACAAATCCTGTGATATAGAAACTGAGGAAGTTGAGGCAGAAGAGGAAAAATTATCCCTGCGAGTTAAGGGGAAAAAAAAAATCTGGTTTCTACACTTCCCCTCTACTACTAACCAGGCTTCATGCCTCAGCTTCCTAATCAATCATGCAAATAGCCTGGATAAAACAAAATGCAAATCAAAGAAGTTCTTAAGGGCACCACCCAACAGAAACATCTCCTTTGTCTAACTTCAGGCTTACCTGGCAACTTTCTGGTCATGATCTGACTGCTAAATAGCTATGCTTTTCAAAAGGAAAAAAGTGTCAACATTCCAGGCTCCTTGGAGCTATATTAATTATAAGTCAATAAACTAATATGAAAGTTCATAAAAAAGTCAAGTGATTTTAAATAGTGGAAGAAAACTGGTCCAAGTGACAACGGAAAACAGAGCTCAGTTTTCCTAATTCAGAACCCACCTATACTCTATATATCAGCATCCACCAACACTGAACCATCCATCAAGGAAGGGAAGGCAGTTTTCAAATCATTCTTGGCCAGTGTTCACATCACTTAGTCCTTTAAACCATTCCTCTCAAGGTAAAAGCATACTCACATACTCTGAGGATGTTTGAAAATATAGTTTATTTTAGTGCATACAACAATTTCTGCTTGGAGAAAATGACACCATTTGAAAGTCTGGACATATGCAAAGGCTTTAAGAGAGTGAAGGAAACAAAAGGGGAAGCATCTGACCCATCGCTCTACCTTTTTTGAGAACAGTTTCTTTTAATTGGCTTTTGGGACACAATGTTCCCGGCCTTTTCTTTGCTAGCTCTTCCTGTTCCTGAGGACATCTTCCTGCCCCTAGCCCCTCAAAAGAACACATACACACACAAGAAAGATTTTTTAAAAATCAATGCAGGCGTATTTTCAAAACACTCCAGAGAAATCCAGATTCTTCTCCAAAGTCTACAAAGAAACAGGTGATCTCACCAGAACTATCTTGCATCAGTTTTGTTTCTGTAACTCCACACCGAAAAACAGCACTTGGCGGACAGAAGGCACACAATGTTTGATGAATGGAAAAATGAGCTAGGAATAGAGAGTGTTAGAGTAATAATGATCAAACTAAAGTTTTTAACATGTGTCCTTTAACCAAAATACTTAAGTGGTCAATCCAACACATCTGTCCCACTATGAAGTAACTGCTCTCTGGTCCAACAAGTAAATATGAAGCCTGTGGATGCCCTGAGTCACATATTGACGAGGTGCCGGCAATACTGTGATGGGTTTCACTCTGTGCCTGCTTTCAAAGATTGCATGGTCTCCCAGGGAGGTTATGGATAAAGTAGATATTCTGAACACAGATGAGGAAAGAATGACTAACCTGGGAGGCTGAGAAGGACCCGGGCAGGAGCAAGAAGTCCCTGCAAGCGTGCCATGTATTCTAGGAACAAGTCAACGCAACCCATAGGAAACAGGGACAAGCCATTACCCCACTCTCACATGCAACCAACAGCGGATCCACTGCTTTTCTGATTGCTGGGCAATCTTTTCCCATGGTGGCATTCTTCCTTTGACAATTGCTTCAGTATTTCTCACAAATCCAGCTGGAGTAGTTCACTGATGTGCCTGCACACATTGAGGCTTCGTGAAGCTTTTTGTTCTCAGAACACCACCGCCTTTGGCTTACGAGTGCATTTCCATCTCAGGTCCCATATGTCCCAGCACATGTTCCAAGCACCAACCAAATCTCCTGACAAGCACTCTACCTCACAATGTCCCACCAATCAAAGCATGGAGAAGCTTCACCATACAACTCTTCCAGCCCAACAGATTTTGATTGCTCTTCACAAAGTTAACAACCCTTAACTTACATCTTTTTGTACAGCAAGTAGAATCACTAGCTGCTAATGTCTGAGAATGGAGGAAGCACGAGCTGGAATCAAGATTGCCAGGAGAAATATCAATAACCTCAGATATGCAGATGACACCACCCTTATGGCAGAAAGTGAAGAGGAACTAAAGAGCCTCTTGAAAGTGAAAGAGGAGAGTGGAAAAGTTGGCTTAAAGCTCAACATTCAGAAAACTAAGATCATGGCATCTGGTCCCATCACTTCATGGCAAATAGATGGGGAAACAGTGGAAACAGTGGCAGACTTTATTTTTGGGGGCTCCAAAATCACTGCAGATGGTGATTGCAGCCATGAAATTAAAAGACGCTTACTCCTTGAAAGGAAAGTTATGACCAACCTAGATAGCATATTAAAAAGCAGAGACATTACTTTGCCAACAAAGGTCTGTCTAGTCAAGGCTATGGTTTTTCCAGTGGTCATGTTTGGATGTGAGAGTTGGACTATAAAGAAAGCTGAGCCCTGAAGGTTTGATGCTTTTGAACTGTGGTGTTGGAGAAGACTCTTGAGAGTCCCTTGGACTGCAAGGAGATCCAACCAGTCCATTCTAAAGGAGATCAGTCCTGGGTGTTCATTGGAAGGATTGATGTTGAAGCTGAAACTCCAATACTGTGGCCACCTCATGCGAAGAGCTGACTCATTGGAAAAGACCCTGATGTTGGGAGGGATTGAGGGCAGGAGGAGAAGGTGATGACAGAGAACGAGATGGTTGGATGACATCACTGACTCGATGGACATGGGTTTGGGTGGACTCTGGGAGTTGTGATGGACAGGGAGGGCTGGTGTGCTGCAGTTCACGGGGGTCACAAAGAGTTGGACATGACTGAGCAACTGAACTGAACTGAATGCCTGAGATTTTTTTTTTTTTTGCCTAAATTGTCTCAAAATGTAATTTCCTCTGCTGTGCTTCAAAGATATACTGAAAGATTTACATAACCTCAGTCATTCCTTATTATAATACAAACTTTCGAAAAGGTGTTCTCTTTCCCTTTTGTATTAATGTTGGCTGTTTCTGTTCAGCAAGAGAAAAGGGGCATTTGATAGAAAGAGAGGACAGCTCTGTGATCCCAGTAAATATTTACTCTATAAATTGAACTTCTCTTTATCTGTATAATCCAGGTTATTCTCTTCCTGTTTCTTTCAAGAATAAAAATTGGCCACTGCCTGGAGAATCCCAGGGACGGGGGAGCCTGGTGGGCTGCCGTCTATGGGGTCGCACAGAGTCGGACACGACTGAAGCGACTTAGCAGCAGCAGCAGGAATTCAGGTGTGTTTAAGGGAGGTGAGAATATAATTGCCAATAACTTATCTCTGCCATGCCACACCCCCTGCTGATATAAAAATCTACATCCTGACTACTATCAATTTTCTGTGTCTTTTTTTAGCTTGTCTAATTCTATAAGCTCGCTAACATAAATCTCTTTCCCAGAATCTAGAGATTACTTAAAATGTAATCTTGGTTTCCTAAAGTTTGACTCTTTGGATCAAAACCTAAATTTCAAATCTTTTTTCATCACCAACTTCTTAATCTTTCTGTAAAGGCAGCTTTTATTTTCTAGGTACAGCCTGGCTATGGGAGGACGCCTTCCACATGATGTGTGCTGGGTAAATTCGCCTCAAGCAGCTATTAAAATAGCACCTTGAGTTTACTTGGCGAGTGTCTCCATCATGCTCCCTGCTTTGGATGTGTGCCCCTCTCAAAGTCCTGGCACCTCAAACCTCCTAACCACAGTCCTCTAAAGAAGTCATTAAGGTGAAAAGTCTTGGGACGGATTTTCAAACTTCCTGCCTGGACAAAGCCCTTCCTCAGAATCAAGGTTCTCGCTCTGCGTTCAGGTCTGGGGCCGTCTCAAGTTCCGATCGCCTGCCTGGTCTCTGACCTCCCTCCCTCCCGTGTGTTTCTCGACCGTCTCCTGGGCCAGCCACGCCTCATGACTCGTGCCTCCCGCTGGGCTCCGCTCACTGTCTCTGCGGCCCTCTCAGCACGCGCCACCCCAGGACTCAGCAGCAGCAGCTGCCCCGCCGCAGCCGGGGCTGTCCACCTCATCGGCTTTTTCTTTTTAATCAACCTCAGGGCCCGGCAGGCCCCCAGTGATTTAGCCAACTGTAGTAGAAGTCTGGTGGGCCGCAGTCCATGGGGTCGCTAAGAGTCGGACACGACTGAACGACTTCACTTTCACTTTTCACTTGCATGCATTGGAGGAGGAAATGACAACTCACTCCAGTGTTCTTGCCTGGAGAATCCCAGGGACGGGGGAGCCTGGTGGGCTGCCGTCTATGGGGCCGCACAGAGTCGGACACGACTGAAGCGACTTAGCAGCAGCAGAAGTCTAGAGTCCCACCTGCAGGGGTGAGAGAACCCTAATCTTCGTCACAGAGGACATCTCATTCTCACTCGGGCACCTCACGTATTGCAGCATGAATTCCTCCAATGCCTCAGGGCACATGGGCCGAGGGGTAGAGGTCACGTGGCCGCGGCCTCATTTTCCTTGTTTCAGCGGGGACAGAAGGCAGGCCTTCTTGGCTGAAGACTCCTTATCAATAAATCTCCTTAATTCTTCAGCCACTCGAAGGTGAAAGCAATGAGCATACTCATTTCATTCTTGTCCAAAAAATTTACCTGGGTATTGCATAGAGGTTACAATATAAATCAAGTTAAACAGGCTTATTAAATAGGATACTCCCTCCTAGGAAAATAGGATGAAAAGCTGAGAGTAATAATAGAAGCTAACAAAAAGAACCAGTAGAGGAATGCTGGATTCTGGAGAAAGACCAACTGGCCCCAAAGTTTGACACCACCATTCATGATCTGAATAATCTTCATAAGGGTTTTCATCTCTTATGCCTCAATTTCTCTACCTGTAACATGGACATCATAGAATGTATGTCATAGGGTTTTTGTTAATTAAGCAAGTGAATATCTAGAAAATGTTTAGAAAGTGTTATCTACACAAACCAGCAAATTAATGGCTAAAAACACAAAATAAAATAGCAAAAGTTATTGCCAGCCATTGGGAATTAGGAGATCAGGGTTTTAGGCATGGCTCTTGTTTTGTGACTTCTGTACTAGATTAAAAATGGTTGCACATGCTTTATCAAACCCCCTTGAAAAGGTGGGATCTCTTTCTTCACCCCTCTGAATCTGGGCTAAGCATACAGCTGTTCTAACCAACAGAATACAGATGTGACTCTTGCCAATTTCAGTCCTACATTTTAAAAGAACTGGCAGCTTTCATTCCCTCCTGGGAACCTAGCTGCCATGCTGAGAGGAAACCCAAGCAGCACATGGGCAGGCCCGGGTAGGAGAGAAGTGAGGTGACCTCCCAGCCCACAGCCAACATACACTGGCCAGCCATGTTGTTAAGCCATTTTGGAGGTGGATCATGTAGCTTCAGTCACAGACACAAGTCCAACCACCTCCACCTCTGCCCAAAACTGCAAAATCACAAGTAAGATAGGTATTTTAAGCCTTTAAATTTGGGGGGCAGTTTGTTACACAGCCATGGACAGCCAAAAAAATCCTCAGACCAAGCACTCAAATCGGTTGTTCAAATTCTATGTTTATGAAAAGGGAAGAGAGAGAGAAGAGGCAGGGCGTTCATTCAAACGTTTGTTCAACACCTACTATGTGCACAGTCTCTGTGACACTGCTATTCTGATGCTGTGTCTAAGACAGACAGACAACTCATTACGATGAAGCGTGATTCCAAAAGGACAGAGGCGTAAGAAAGAAGTAGAAAAGGGTGTGGGCACATCAGGAGATCTTCCAATCCTGATATTTTGCAAACTTGATAATGTAGAGTAAGTACATCTGTGAGATAGCCATTTGGATTATCTTATATGATTATCTCATCTAGAGAACAATTTTCTCCTGTACAAATCCACTTCTTAATTAGAGTACCAATAAAAATATGGGTTTCAGTAGCTACACAACAAGTGAACGGTGAAAGCACAAGGAGTCGCCTCTATAACCTACATTCAGGAGTGGAATACTCTCATGAAAGAGGATGTGAATAAAGAAAGAAGGACAGGGTTAAGGGACATGTGATTTCTTTTAGGGCAACTAAGGTTTCAAAGTAAATAGTGATGGGAGAATTTTACCCATTCATTGCTTGATGTTTAAAAAGCAAAGAATATACACTGATTGCTTTGGACAGGAGGTTTTAATCACTGCCCCAAAAGAACAAACCCTTAAAGACAAAATTCAAGTTTGCTACATAAATAGGCAGCTGTCTATCAGGCAAGCAGATCCAGTCTACTGCTATCCTGTGAAGATAAATTCAAGTCATTACGCTGTACCTCAAGACATCTTTCCGAGGTCTGAATAATTCTAAGAACCAAAAAATGTGATTACGACAGTGAAATAAGGTTCAGCTACATACTGGTCCCACAAGTTTTAACCAAGACAAAGAGAAACAATTGCTGACAGAAAACGCACGGCAATGAGGAAGAAGATTTAGCAGGCTTTCCTTGACGAGGTTTGGGAGAATTTATTCTAACGCTACTGAAAGTGTGTCCATTCAGCTTCTTGATCATGGAGGAAAGGACCTGAAAGTCAAACATTTAATTTTCTAAGTACTTTTAAATTTGTCTGGTGTTGAAGTCCTTCCTTAACTTCGTGTTAGGAAAAGAAAAACAGTCTTTGATAAAGAGAGCCAATAGACAAGAAAAAAGAATAGCCAACTCACGCTTCTCAAATTTTCCTTTCATTGTGTTGTTGTCAGTGATAAGGATTAGTTCACTTTGGTTAAAGTGTTTAGACCTGATAAAATCATTTGTGGTCATCAGTATGACCACAGGTAGAGACAATTTTACTGTCTCTTATTATTATGTCACAGAATCTTAAACAGCTATTGTTTAAAGACACAGAAGGAACACATTCATGAACTTGCTGTTTTTCCATTTTTAAAGTCCTCATGCCCAATACCCAGCTGGGTCTCCTGATCATGAATCCTTCACATCCACATGCCTCCTGCCTCTCTTGCCCCCAAGCATTCCTGGGGCACTGCAGGCAAAGGCCAGTGGGGACCAAGCTAGCTGCTGTCACCAACAGGCCCAGCAAATGACAACAAGAAACTAATTTCAGTCACTCCCCCTTGTTTAGGATGTTACAGCATCGTTGTCAACAATATCGTATAAGAGGCAAAGACTGGTGGCTAGAGAACACTTGTAGAAGGGCTGAGCTCCCAAGTCAACACCAATGAGACAGCGTCTTGTTCATGATACCCAGGATAAGGCAAGGCAATATCACTACTCTTCCTGCCCCTGAAAGGCCTGGTGAGCATCAGGCTCAATCTGACCCCAAGGCGACCTCCACACAGCTTTGAGGCTCCTGGGCAATAAGAGCTACGTCACCAAAAAGTAGGTCTTAATAAAAGAGAATGGCGACTCTGCCCACTAAGACATTAAAGCAAAACCAGTGTTTAAGAGAAAAATTACAGTGAAAATGGGAAACTCTACTCTACATCGGGCTTCCCCGGTGGCTCAGAGGTTAAAGCGTCTGCCTCCAATGCGGGAGACCTGGGTTCGATCCCTGGGTCGGGAAGATCCCCTGGAGAAGGAAATGGCAACCCACTCCAATATTCTTGCCTGGAGAATCCCATGGACGGAGGATCCTGGTAGGATACAGTCCACAGGGTCGCAAAGAATCAGACACGACTGAGCGATTTCACCTTCACTTACTTTACATCATGGACCTTAATGAGAAATACAAATGAACTGTATTCAAGTCTATGGATCCATATGGATACTGCTCCATGGATACTACAGAGAAGGCAATTGCTACAAATACTGCCCATGATAAAGTGAGTTGAGATTTAGGGTCCACAAGGTATGACTCACACAACCCACTTTTGCTTACAAATTCTCTTTAAATATACCCTGATTTAAAATATGGGGGAATTCTCTGGTGGTCAAGGACTCTGTGCTTCCATTGCAGGGGGCGCAGGTTTGATTCCTGGTCAGGGAACTAAAATCCCGAAAGATGTGCAGCACAGCCAAAAAAAAAAAAAAAAGTATTTAAATATATATATATGTGTGTGTGTGTATAAAACTATTCTTAAAGCCTATTTCAACTACTTAATCTACAGGGAAACTCAAGATTGGGGGGACAGAGTGGCAAGTAAGTCACTAGACCTAGAAATGGAAACCAGCCAAGAAGCAAATGAGGAGACATGGAAGGAGAGGAGAGGGAACCTGGCGAAGGACATGGCTGGGACAGAAACTTGTTTACTTTCTTAGGAACAAAACTATGTTCTATAATGCTCTATTACTACTGCTCCAACTAATACAGGGCCACGAAGCACCCTCAGTGCTTTCATGTGGCCACAGGGTTTTCCAAGGAACTCCTAGGGAGTGGATACAGCCAGGCGAATAATGGAGCGTCATACCTCCCACTTGAGTTTCACAGGTATTCTCGGCTCAGCTAATGCACTCGCTGACTGTGCCAATACTATTCAAGTCAATCCAAGCCTCCTTTCTCTCCCGTCAGCATTCTAGTCACCTTCATCCTAAACCTGTGATTCATTTTTTAAACAAGGTACCTGAATAACATACTTCTCGGGTGACAGAGACTTAAAGTTGCCACAGAGAAACAAACGATGTGAAGGGCCTGGCAAAGACTGTGCAAGATACATACCTCTAATTTCTTAATTTTTTTTAAACTTTCTGTTTTGTATTGGGGTACAGCCAATTAACAATGTTGTGGCTGTTAATTTCAGGTGAACAGGGAAGGGACTCAACCATACATATACATGTATCCATTCTCCCCCAAACTCCCCTCCCATCCAGGCTGCCCCATAACACTGGGCAGACTTCCCTGTGCTATACAGCAGGTCCTTATGGGTTATCCATTTTAATTATAGCAGGCACATGTCCATGTACACGGACATGTGTACATGTCCATCCCAAACTCTAACTATCCCTTCCCCTCAGCAACCTAAGTTTGCTCTCTGAGTCAGTGAGTATCTTGGTTTCTTATCTTAAATGACTTTAGAAGACACGTCAAAGGCTTCTCCTTAAACAGTGCTATTAGTGAAGTGGGTTGTGGGTTCTATTTTAGATGTGAAACCTCTCCCCACATGTAAAATTGGCAAAAATCCCTTGGGTCTTTGAACCTCTTCCCCTACCTCCTGTTTTTAAGCGAAGCCCTCACTTTTAGGATCTACATCACAGGGAAAACCATGGGGATTAAGAAAGGCCTTTACCTCATTTGGCCAACATCTCACAATGCTGTTTCAAATGGGAGCTGGGACAACTCAGCACCAAAACACTGAGAGCACCAGGCAGGGGCCACCTGTCCTCCCTGCTGGATATCGGCCTCAGACCTCCTCAGATTTCCCCCTTCTACCCCTCACTGTACTTCCCCAGCACCAGCCCTCACCCCTAGAGAGGGCTCCATCCTTTCATTTTCCCTTCACAGCTGGTAATCTGACATCACCTCTATCTGCCTTCCGGCTGTTATTTACATGGTTCCTTTTCTTCCCCTTTGCTCTCTCCAGCCATACTCAAGAAGCACAGACTGTTTTGCCCCAAAATGGCTCAGGGATGATAAGAGGAAAATCCACAGCCACCAAGCCTCCTGCTGTAGACACGGATCACACAGACTTCCTCCTCTCTTCTGAGCATCCAGTTCTGTAGGTTTTCCATCACCACATTCCAGGTATTCAAAGCCTGGGAGATGGGGGGGTGGGGGTTGGCATGTGCCAGATGCATCCCTAAAGTCATCAAAAAAGGTGGCCTCCAGCATCTGACCACTCATATTTGCACACCGTTTCATGAAGCTTTAATTTCAAAGCTGGTCTCCAACACTCAAGCGGATTTGTTACTGCGGGAGCCGGGAATTGCAAATGTGCTTGCCTCAAAGACTCAGAAGTCCAGTCCCGGGCAGGAAATAAAGTTCTAAGTCGCTTTGATGTGTTTCCTCTCCACTCCCCTTCCCAGCGCGGGTCATTAGTTTCCTCCGAGGAAAGACCACCTTGCCTGAATTGCAGCACACGTGGGAGCCAGTGGCAGGCTCAGGGCTCCAACAAGCCCCCGGGCCTCACCAAATTACTTACCGTCAGACTGAGCTCAGCTGGGACCCCGGGTATTTTGCCGACTACGAAAGGGAATGTGGTACATGCCACTGGAGGAAGGGTGGTGGGAAGGGACCGGGGACCCAGACCACGGAGAGTAAAACGCTTTAGCGTTTGGAATAAAACGCTTTGGTGCGAGCTTGTTTCTTTTTTAAGACACCCCTTTCAAACCGAAACATCAAGCCAGTTCAGCTCATTTCCTGAGTAGCACAACAAGTTAAAACAAGATCCAGAAAATCTATTAATCTTTAATTGCGCTGCCTCCAGACTGGGAGCGCAAGGCGGTGGCGTGTAGGGAAGTGAGAGATGGGGAGCGGGGGGAGGTGGTGTAGCAAAGCGAAAGCCTAAGAAACCAGAGCTCCTGACCTCAGCTGTTTCTTACCTCACTCAGCTCGGCCGAGGAGTCGTTTCCATATTTCATGGCAACTCCAGAATTCATGACTGCACTTCTCAGAGGCGAGAGCTCCTCCTCCTCTAGGTCTCGGAACTGACGAGCTGCTTAGCAGGCTGGGTATCCACTGCTTAGTCCCTTCTGGCACATTTTAGTCTAGACAGCCATTTTCACCCAGGACAGTGGTGAAGCCCAAACGAAGGATGCAGGCACTCCTAGAAGGCACGGAGCCGGCTCGCGTTTCACGGACGAGCCGTTGCTGCAGGAGGCTGGGCGGTGTGGCGCGCTCGCAGCTGCCGCAGCGGCAGGGCCGGCGCGGGGACCCGGGCACTGCCTGCCACCCTCGGCGCCGCCTCGCCTCTCTTACGAGGTCTGGGCGCCCCCCATGACCGGGCGGGAGGGTACCTCCGGCAGGATCCTGTCCCCAGCAGGGCTTCGGCTAGTTTCCGAAGAAACCAGGGCGGCGGGCCGAGGAGGATCCGAGCCTCGGGTTCCGGGGAAGGAAAGAAAGCTGGAGAGAGCGGGAGCGCCGCTGCACTTCGCGGCGAAGTTTCCCGTTTGAATCGTCTGGAGTTGTAAGTGTTTTCTGATTGAATACAGCTGTCTAGCTGCTGCCTACGGGGTAAGCGGAGGAGGCGGGGCCAGAAAGAGAAGAAAAGGGAGGAGACCGAGCAGAGGAGATCTTGCTTAGAGAGCAAACATCCTTCCAGCTAGCTCTCTGCGATGGTAACTACAGGACCCGGGTCTAGCAGGAGAGAAGAAACGGGAAAAGCCACCTGAGCAACTGTGCAGCAAAATTAAAAAACATGAAACTTCCCTCCTAGTAGCCACTGTCCATAATTTAAGAAGTTCAAGACAAGGCAGCGCTGTGCACTTCTCATGGTACGTTAAGATTTTACAGAAGTGTGGGGTGGTCATTTCCCCTGATCAGTCTAAAGTCGACACAGAAGGTGTAAATTCACTGTCAGACTCTCTTTCTCTTTCTTGGGTAGACAGACCTCCATCACATAAAGGATGAAAGACAGACTCAAATTTCCCATCCTCTCCAACCCTCAAGACAATCCTTAAAAATATTACATTTCCCATCCACTTCAACCCCCAGACCTTCCTTAAAAATCTTACAGTTCACTTGAGCGGCGCTAGATTCGTATTTCTAGGGTTTGTAGTACAAATCCGAAAAGATTCAAGAAGCTGTTATGCGGACTCCTGGAGTCAAGAGCTCCCCTGTGGCCCCGCCTTTCTCAGAGGTGAAAATATCCCTCTGTGTGTCGGAGGAGGGGGCTCGGAGTTTTCTCTGTGTAAAGGTTAAAGCCCACTGAACTTGAGATGCACCTAAAAATGTTCTGCTCCTTTAACAGTAGATCTGCAGGATGGCTTAAGAGGCCTGCCTCATCAGTCACTTTCTACACAATTGGAACAAAATGTCGCCATCCCCAGTGACAGACCTTGGCATTTCCTGAAGCTATGAAAAAGACATTGTATTGTTAATTTCTAAGGCCTAATTTTTTTTTCAAACCAAATAGGATGTTTATTTTGCTCTTTAGGAAGAAGCAAAGAACTTGACTATTTGCATAGATCTTCTTACCTACATGCCTTCTTCCTGAGTTCATTCATTGCTTAATGAAGGCACTGCTGGGATGAGGAAGAGTTGGCAGCTTTTTGGGGGCACTGGTCCCAAGTTCTAGGGCACTGTCAGACTAGAGCACATTAGGAGAAGCTCTTCTGCATGGGGACTGGTTTGGAAGCCACATTATTTTACTTATTTATTTATTAAAACCTGTTGAAAACTGTGTCCCTGAAGACGGAGATGGTGGTAAAAGAATGTAAAAATATATTAGACTCAAGCACTAACTCTGCCCATAACGTGTTTGCAGTCTCATAAAACATAAGCAGAAATGACTATTCTAAATGGATACTTGCCATAAAAGCAGGACAAATGAAGATCTACTGATCTGTGAAGAATGGCTGAGCCCCTCAGAGATGCAGAGTGAGGAGAAAGTATCCCAGGATGTGGGCCCAAGAAGAGAGAAAGGGTGGGTGGAGACTGGAATGTGCAAAGCATGTGTGGGGAATGGCAGGTGTTCCATTCTAGAATGGAACCTGGATTAGATGAGTGAGTTAAAGCCGCCAGATCATGGACAGTTTTGAGAGCCAGGCTAAAGAAATGGGCCTTCTGATTGGCAATGGGGGAAAAATGCCTCTATGGGTTTTTGAGCACAGAAATAATAGGATTAGACCTGTGCTTTTTTAGACATTCCAGTGGATTTGTATCACACTCATGAGTAACTAACATGAATTCAAGTAGACTAATATTGAGTATGATTCTGGTATTTAAAGAAACATATTTTTCATACTAGATGGCCCCTAAAGCCAAGCAGATGACTTCATCTGGTGTGCAACCAAAAGAAAAGTGATTTGCTCCAAGAGTGGAAGAAAAATTGGCAGTGTTGAACTTATTAAGAAGCAATATGTCTGCAGATTCTACTTTATGGACAATATAAGACATTTTTAAGAGCTGTGTTGATTGCACGGGATTTTCTTGTTAAACATGATTATAATACTTAATCCCCACATTAGCTGAAACTCCACTACAATCTGGCATCAGTAAATATGGCAAACTGGAGGTAGGAAATGGACGTGCCAGCAGGACTATCCCAACAATCCAGCAAGAGGCTAAAAAGGCCTGAACTGAGTTGGGTCAGTGGAAATGAACCAGAGTGGGCAGATTTAAGAGGTTCTTGGAAAAATGGTAAGATAGTAAAAAAAGAAAGTAAGTACTGGAAAGACAGTAAACGGAAACCGTAGTGGAAAGAAGAAAGCTTAAAATGACTTGTAGATCTAGAACATGACTGACTAGGATTTTCGACAATGTTTTCAACAAAAATAAGTATTCCAGAGAAGAAGTATGTTAAGGAGGAAACTATATTTGGAATATCGTAAGTTTGAGGTGGCATATTCAAGTGAAAATGTTTAGAAGGAAGCTTGAAATGGAGCTAGAGAGATAAGTCAAGGTTGTGATGGAGATGGAGGTTTTGGGGTTGCTCCTATTAGAATAATAAATAAAACCATGGAAACAGGTTAGGTTGTCAAGCAAGATAGGACAGAGAAAAGAGAAGTGCCCTGAGGACAATATCTTAAAGAAGGTCTTTTTCATGAAGGGGAAAGAATAAAAAAAGAAATGGTAGAGAAGGCCAGTTAGAGAAATAGGAAGATAACCAGGAAAACTCTGAGTCTAGGAGCCTAAGGGAAATGTCAAGATAGAAGGGACAGCATCAATATTGCATGCTATAGATGGGGAAGAAGCTTGAAGACAATAAAAGAGCACTTCAAAGACATTAAATGTCCTTCAAAGATAAATGTCTACCAAGCCCTGAGACTGCAGATTATCATAAGGAATGGAGAGGAACTCGGGGCAGTGAACATGTACTACTCTTTCCATAAATTTGATGGTGACAGGAAATCGAGAGATGGGAGAGTTTCTTCAGGTAGGTAAGCAATGTTGAGTAGAAGCTAGAATAAACATATCTGTAGCCTGGGGCTAAGGGAAACCCGGGAGATACGGAAAGAAAGGAAGCTGAAGCAAAGTTCCTGAAAAAAGAGGGAAGGAAAAGGCCAAGGACAAAAATCCTGAGCTTAGTTTTGAAGTAGGCTTGGAGAGGAGGAGGTTTCAGTTGCTCCTTCCAAGGAGCCCAGAAACAGTTGGGAGAGCTGGAGAATTTATAGACTTGTAAAGACAAGACTTCAGTTACGTGGTAACGAATAGCATTTGCTTGAAGAGCAATCCAACTTCCTCTGTATGATTGTGGAGCAGTAATGAAAACCAATGAGAACTTAGCAATTTTACTTTAAGAACAGGAAGACCAGACCTCCGTGGTGGTCCAGGGGTTAAGAATCCACCTGCCAATCAATGCAGGGGACACAGGTTCCATCTCTGGTCCTGGGAGATTCCACATGCCTCGAAGCAACAAAGCCCAAGCATCACAACAATTGAGCCAACACGCCCTTGAGTCTGTGCTCTGCAACGAGAGAAGCCCGTGCACTGCCACTGGAAAATCTAGTTGTCTCTCTCTGGCCGCAACTAGAGAGAGTCCTCTTGCAGCAACGAAGACCCAGCAAAGCCAAAAATGTAAATAAATGAATAAAATTTAAAAAAAAAAAAAGGAAAAAGAAGACGAGAGAAGTGCCTGTAAGCTGTCAGGGCACGGAGAACATTGGAGTTGAGATCCTCTCCCCTGAACTTGTTCAGCATAGGTTCAAAGCTGGTGGGCCACACTGAAAGCCAGTGGCATGTAGAGTATAGCTTCATGTAGTCAGGGAGAGTCCAAATCAGTTTTCTTCCAATCTAAGATTCCATGAAATGAAGTTTTGTTTTGCATAGTTTAAGTGTTTTGTGGGTTTTTTGTTTGTTTTCCTCTTAGTTGAATCAGGCTGGTAATTTCCTCTATCAAAATATTGCTGTAGATAAGAATGAAACTGGGTCAGTGTCCTCAGATTTTAGGAAGAAAGCATCCTATTAAAGCTAATTCACAAGAAGGTGAAAAATATTCATAATCATCTCAAGAAAGCCCAAAGTATTTGCATTGTAGAAGAGGATGCTTTGAAATAGGGCAAAACTGGTGGGATTTCCTGAAGAAGACAGTGACTTTCCAGGGGAAAAAGGGACTTCAGAACCCTGTGGAGATGCAGGGAGTCCCACTCCTCTAGGTCCCTGAGAGTCAATAAAGTCAGGGAACCCTCAAAGCATACACTCAAAAGAATTTCCTGCCCTAAATCTATAAGCCCACTCCCATGAGTTCAAAAATGCTTTCCCTAACTCGGTTCCTCTAGTGCTCTGCTCAGTCTTCAAGCCAGGCCTGGAGCCAGGGCTGAGTCCCAGGCTGAGGCCTCTAGCCAGCCTCAGTGGCCTGTCCCATCAGACAACATTTGCTCCAGGTGGCATTAGCATTCAGGAAGCACTTCACTAGATGATGTTTGTCTTGGTCTCTTTGTCCTCAGAGAACAATGTTAAAAACCTGGAAAAAAAAATCACCCAGCTCATCCCTGCCTTCCACTTATATAGGTGAGGATATGCAGCAGGTTTGTGGTGTTGATTCTAAAAAAGACGAGCACCCACTGTGTGCCAGACATCGTGCCGTGCTTTGGGATTCAGTGCCGTATGGCACAGAAAATTTCTTGCTTTTACACGGCTGGCATTCTTGGTGGAAAATGATCCATAAATAAAGAAGACAGTTATAGCTTGTGGTGGATGCTAGAAAGGAATTAAACAGGAGCTATGATGAGGGACAGCAGGCCCCTTAAATAAAGTAGCCAGAGAATGCCTTGATGAGGTGAGGTCATTTCTGCATGAAGGTCAAGGAGGAGCCCACTAGGCAGAAAGTGGGGGAAGGTGGCCAGGCGGAAGGATGAGCAAGTACCAAAATCCTGAGGCAGAGAAGGGCTGACCTTTTCAATAACCTTCAAGTTTTAATTTAAATTTCCACAAAATGGTAGACACTACAATGGAATGTGATGAAAGAACGATGGAGGAGCCAGCCCATGCAGTGTGTGTGTGTGTGGGCCATACAGCTGTCACATGAAGACTTTAAGCAGGGCAAAGATATGATCCAATTTGTGTTTTTAAAAGGTAAATCTAGCCCTATACAAACTTTAAAAAGTAGACAAATGAAAGTTCCTCCTTTATATGAGTATTCCTACAAATAAATGAAAAATTGATAGAATATCCCTACTTTGCAACATCTACTGAATTAATCATTTAGGCATAAAGCACAATGCTACTAACATCACAAGACATGCAAACACATGACTTCTGATGGAAGAATAAAATACCACCTGTGAATCCATTTTAGCGGTACCGTAGCAGAAGGAATATGTTACATTAGCCGCAGAGATACAATCAGCAAATTCAGACCATCACTCTACAGGACAATCTGGTTTCTTAAACAAGTAAATTGTAATGGGGGAGAAAAAAGGAAGTGAATGAGATATTAATGGAAGGAGAACCCTATAGACATATCAACCAGCTGCAATATGTGCTCCTTATTGGAATCTTGACTCAAATACACCAACTATAAAATAATATGATACTTATGAGATATTCAGAAATATACTTTTTGAATATTTTATGCAATTTTAAATTATTAATGTTTTAAAATTTTAATGGTCTTGTGTTTACTTAGAGGTTTTATACATATATATATATGAAATATTTAGGGATAAAATGATACAATAGTTGGGACTTGTGTCAAAATCCTAAGGAGGCAAGGAAATCAATGGGGTTTTCAATGAAACAGACTGGCATGAATTGATAACTCTTAAAGCTGGGTGACAGTGTATGGGAGCTCATGCTACTCTGTCCACTTGCATATGTTTGAAAATCTTCATAATAAAAAAGCCAAAAAAGGACAATCTTGCCTTTATGTAAGAATGGGTTGTGGCATCATAAAATCAGTAGAGCAAAGAAACTTGTTAAAAGCTATTTTGGTTGTCAGAGGATGCCTGTGGCTTGAAACTCAGTAAAATCAATGAAGATGGTGAAAAATGAATCAACTTGAGATATATTATTTAGGTAAAACTGACCCAAACTCAGAGAATGACTGGATGGAGGTAATGAAACAAAGAGAGGAATCAGATGATCAATGTGGGGGTTGAACAATTGAGTGTGGAGAAGGACTAGGTTTAAGGGAATCAAGGGTTCTATTTTTTATTATTTACTTATTTATTTTTGGCTGCCGTGGGTCTGCATTGCTGTGCTTGGACTTTCTCTAGTCCAAGTCTCTTAAGCAGCAAGCTGGGCTGCTCTCCCTTTCAGTGTACTGGCTTCTCCCTGCACTGGCTTCGCTCGTCGTGGAGCACAGGCTCTAGGCCCACGGGCTTCAGTCCTTGTGGCTCGCAGGCTTAGCTGCTCTGCAAAATGTGGAATCTTCGTGGACCAGGGGTCTAACCTGTGTCTCTTGCTTGGTCGGGCCGATTCTTACCCACTGTCAGTCAATTAGTCAGTTCAGTCGATCAGTCATGTCTGACTCTTTGCGACCCCATGAATCACAGCACGCCAGGCCTCCCTGTCCATCACCAACCCTCGGAGTTCACTCAGACTTGTGTCTGTCGAGTCAGTGATGCCATCCAGCCATCTCACCCTCTGTCCTCCCCTTCTCCTCTTGCCCCCAATCCCTCCCAGCATCAGAGTCTTTTCCAATGAGTCAACTCTTTGCATGAGGTGGCCAAAGTATTGGAATTTCAGCTTCAGCATCATTCCCTCCAAAGAAATCCCAGGGCTGATCTTCTTTAGAATGGACTGGTTGGATCTCCTTGCAGTCCAAGGGACTCTCAAGAGTCTTCTCCAACACCACGCTGCAAAACCATCAATTCTTCGGCGCTCAGCTTTCTTCACAGTCCAACTCTCACATCCATACACGACCACAGGAAAAACCATAGCCTTGACTAGACGAACCTTAGTTGGCAAAGTAATGTCTCTGCTTTTGAATATGCTATCTAGGTCGGTCATAACTTTTCTTCCAAGGAGTAAGTGTCTTTTAATTTCATGGCTGCAATCACCATCTGCAGTGATTTTGGAGCCCCCCAAAATAAAGTCTGACACTGTTTTCACTGT